>JBBPBS010001075.1:7830165-7881396 GCA_037974835.1 Cicer judaicum | reverse complement strand
GGTAGCAATACCCTTTTTAACGCATTGTAACAAAGGGTGTGTCTGGTTCACATTTATTTTTCTCATACTGTAGAGTATATGATACATGTGAATTTTATTTTATCCTAGCAAAAAAAAAAAAAAAAAACAAAAAGACAAAGCCATGTGACCCACCCCACTAATAATGGAACAACCCCATCCATCTCTGCCTCCTCCTCTTGCATCCATATCAATTAATTAATTTTTTAAAAAACAACTACTTAATCATCAAAACTTATAGACACAGGAGATAGTGACAACTGGCATAAATAAATTAAGTTCTAAACATTAATTAATGCGATCCTATAAGCGTTTTAGGGATATGTATGTGTAACATATAATGAAATAGTATTATATTTAATTATAAGTCTGTTATCATTATTTTGTCAAAAATAAGACGTTTTTTTATTATATATATAAAAATTGTCATGATACATGGATTATGTTATATATAAAATTTCCAAATTTTAGCAATAAATTTCTTTAGATAAAGTATTTTTTGGACTAAACAAATTCAAACATTTTATATAGTTGTTTTTTAAGGTAAATTCGTACTGTAGTGTTCACCCAGTTTCCAAACCTGTTTACAAATATCAAATCAAGATAATTTTGCAACTGTTAACAATTACTCTATAACAGTTAAATTAAAAGGAGAAAAAAAATTAAAGAACGAATTTAATAGTGTCAGAATCTTGACTTGTTGTAAAAGATACAAAACCAAGCAAAGATGAAATGAAACGAAAACTTTTGTTATCTGTTTCCAACCACAACCCATGTTGTCATTTCCTTCTTTCTTTATTCATCAAATACCCCATTCTTGGTGACATCTCTGATTTTCTTGCTATTTTCTATTCGCCCCTTATCACAAATTTAGCTAACTTGTTGCCTTTTTTTTGTCAATCAATCACAAACTGCATTGCCATTTGTTCTACTTCAGATCTGTGAAAATTGTCTCTTGTTAAAGATTCATTGACTTGAGCAAAAATTGGAAGTGGGTAAGGTTTTTTTTTCAACTATTTTTTGTGTTCTGTGGTGTTGAAAATTAACATTCACATGACCCAGATGATTTTTTTTACCTAGTTTGCTATAAAGGTTTCAACTTTCTTTAACCCTTTTCTTTTGGGCTATTGAATTTGATTATCTTGTGTAAAGATATTGGGAAACCATGTTATTTATGTGATTGGGACTGTGTTTGCTTTCTGGGTCTATGTTGGAGCCTTTTTGCAAATTTTGTATCTTTTGTTAAAATTTGAATTTAAAGGTGTTGTTGGGAGGAAGAATCATGATGGGGAAGCTCATTGGGGAGAGACTATTGATGGTGATGATTTTGGTTTTAGTGATTATTATTGTAGAGGCTCAACCAAAATCATTTCTTATAAATTGTGGTTCAAATTCTTCTGTGAATGTTGATGGTAGGAAATGGATTGGCGATATGGCTCCTAATAACAATGTAACTCTAGATTCTCCTGGTGCTGTTGTTTCCAATGCTACATTTAGTGGAAATTCAATCTATGAGCCACTTTATAGAACAGCCAGAATTTTCACAGCTTCTTTGAATTACACAATCAAAGGAGTTCAAGGAAACTATTTTTTTAGGTTCTATTTTTGCCCCTTTGAGACTGTTGACTACAATGTGAATGAGTCCTCTTTTGGTGTTGTTGTCAATGGTGTGAAACTATTGTCGGAGTTTAACGTTGCTAGTAAGATATCTCACAAGAATGTGAACTTGGAGATTTCTGGAAAAAATTCGAGTTCGTTCTTCTTGATTAAAGAGTATATTTTGGATGTCGATGATGGTATGCTTGTGATTGAGTTCATTCCAAGTAGAAACTCGTTTGGATTCATTAATGCCATTGAGATTTTTCCAGTTGTTGGCGAGCTTTTCGCAGGCTCGATCAGTAAAGTTGGTGGTGGAAACTTGAATTTGACTGGACATGGGATGGAGACTATGTATAGGTTAAATGTTGGTGGTCCTGAGATTCAATCGAATCAGGATCCGGATCTTTGGAGAATTTGGGAAATGGATTCTAGCTATATGATCACAGAAAATGCCGGATCAGGAATGAAGAACAGCTCTAATATCACATATGCTTCTGCGAATGATACTTTGGTAGCTCCTCTCCTTGTGTATGAAACTGCAAGGGCAATGTCCAACACTGAAGTCTTGGACAAAAGATTTAACATGTCATGGAAATTCGAAGTAGATCCTGATTTCGATTACGTGGTCCGGTTACATTTCTGTGAGCTGATGTATGATAAGTCAAACGAGAGAATATTCAGGATCTATATAAACAACAGGACGGCTGCGGATAATCTCGATGTTTTTGTTCGAGCAGGAGGGAAGAATAAAGCGTATCACCAGGATCATTATGATTCCGTGTCGTCGAGGATGGACATGCTTTGGGTTCAACTTGGTCCTGAGACTGCTGCTGGTGCTGCGGGATCTGATGCTATCTTGAATGGTCTAGAGATTTTTAAGCTTAGTCGAAATGGGAATCTCGCCCATGTGGAGAGATACGATACAGTTGGCAATTCAGGAAGCAAATCAAATGCAAGAGTTGTTTGGATTGGAGTTGGAGCAGGTATAGCTTCTGTAGCTATAGTTGCATGTATTGGTGTCTTTATTTTCTGTTTCTGTAAAAGGAGAAAAGAATCAAGTGATACCAAAAACAACTCTCCGGGTTGGCGACCGATATTCCTGTATGGGGCTGCTGTAAACAGCACTGTGGGAGGTGCCAAGGGATCAGCTGGAACTCAAAAGTTATATGGATCTGTGGCTTCAACCAGAGCTGGTAAGCGGTTTACATTGGCCGAAATTAATGCTGCAACAAATAGTTTCGACGAGAGTCTGATCATCGGAGTTGGAGGCTTTGGTAAGGTGTATAAAGGAGAGGTTGATGATGGTGTCCCTGCTGCAATTAAGCGTGCCAACCCGCAGTCTGAACAAGGTCTGGTTGAATTTGAGACAGAAATCGAGATGCTCTCGAAACTTAGACACAGGCATCTAGTGTCCTTGATTGGTTTCTGTGAAGAGAAAAATGAAATGATTTTGGTTTATGAGTACATGGCAAATGGAACCTTAAGAAGCCATTTATTTGGAAGTGATCTCCCTCCATTAACATGGAAGCAGCGTCTCGAAGCATGCATTGGTGCTGCAAGGGGACTTCACTACCTTCACACAGGAGCCGACCGTGGAATAATTCACAGGGATGTCAAGACAACAAATATACTGTTAGATGAGAATTTTGTAGCGAAAATGGCTGATTTTGGTTTGTCGAAAGACGGTCCTGCTTTTGAACATACTCATGTTAGCACTGCTGTGAAAGGAAGTTTCGGCTATCTCGACCCTGAGTATTTCAGAAGACAACAGTTAACTGAGAAATCAGATGTTTACTCTTTTGGAGTTGTGCTGTTTGAAGTTGTTTGTGCTAGAGCTGTGATAAACCCTACATTGCCTAAAGATCAAATCAATCTTGCAGAATGGGCAATGAGTTGGCAAAGACAAAGATCACTCGACAAAATCATTGATCCACTTCTTCTAGGAAACCATTGTCCAGAATCGTTGTCGAAGTTTGCAGAGATAGCTGAAAAATGTCTTGCCGATGATGGAAAGAGTCGTCCGACCATGGGGGAGGTGTTATGGCACTTGGAGTATGTGTTGCAGCTGCATGAAGCTTGGCTCAACATGGACAATAACACACAAGTTGTGCAAGAGCATTCAAATCAAGATGAAGAAGAGGTTGATTTGGATCTCAAAAATGCAACTGATTGAGTAAGTTCACAGCATTTAAGAATCAAAGAAATGAATGCTGCAATTTGATTTCAGTGATTTCTGAAGGCTAGTAGTCACTAGTGAGAGTGAGATCATTGAAGAACCATGCATGACCTTATATTTATATAGCTAATTAATATCCTCTACCGATTCTTTCTATTTGTTTTATTGAATTCAAGTTGTTTATTATTACTGTTTTTAGCATCTGATTCTTGTATACACCATGGCAATATGATTTTCAAACATTTTATCACAAAAGAAAAAGTGTCAATATTTGTGATATGCAATGCTTTTACATTGAGTTGCAACTGAATGTATTATTATTAGTGGAATCTTTCTTCTCAAAAGTTTATATTAATCTTGTAAAAAAAAGTTGATATTAATAGCCTCATCAGCTGCTTCTGTAAAGTATGTATTTCCATTTGCTTTTGCCTTTTAATGTTGATGAATAATTCTAGTGGCTCAAAGTAAAAATGTTTTGAATAAGTTTAAAACTTGACAAGTTTTTACAGCCAAGGATTTCTGGATTAAACTTACTTTGAACATCAAATGTCAACATCTAATTTCTGGATTAAACTTACTTTGATACTAATTAACCCCAAAAACTATTTATTTTATTTATATAAATAAGCATTACATTATTTTGGGAGCCATATAGACCTTTCATGAAAGAAAATCTGAATTTTGATTGTATGAGCAGCGAGGAATTTCTTCAGGGTTAAAATCGGAAGTATGGTGCTATTATATAAGCATCGCTGTGATATCATAGTAAAATATCTAAATTATTGAATGTTAAAATTATATATTTTTAATTAATAATTAATGAATCTAAGAAATTCATATTATTTGTAAATGGGCCAATCTATCCCGGCCCAATGCTCTAAGATAATCCTCACCTATTTTCACGCATAAGCAACCAATCTTGCAAAGCTAAAAACATGTTGAAAATAGTTCACATTTTTATATAGAAATATATTAACATATATTTTTTAAAAGTTATTTATATATTAACATGAAGTAGATTTAACTAATTAATCTTTTATTTTGTACAAAATTTGTTAATTAACTAATTAATCTTATATATAAACAAAAAAAAGTAAGAAGTTAAAAAAAAAAAGTTTTAACCACTGTAGGAACAGTGAAGAGAAGTAACCAAGTCCTTCGTTTCACAAACAAAACCCTACCTCTCTCAGAGGAAACGAGTTTCAGATTCTGAGACGCTATTTTTTCTTCACCAGATTCGAAACCAACCTCTCTCCGCCGCAAAAATGCCTCCAAAATCTGCCAAATCCAAGGAAGCTCCAGCTGAACGACCCATCCTTGGTCGATTCTCTTCTCACCTCAAGATTGGCATTGTATGCTTTCCTCTCTCTTCAATCGCATCATTTTTCATACTATTCTCAACACACCCTTTTTATCAACTTCATTTCATGCTTTATTTCTTCGCTCTATATCATACTCTACATAGTCATTTTATTGCACTTTTCCTGAACTATAACCATTTGAGATTTTGTTGCTTTTTATTTTGCTTGTTTCTTTCAAATTATATATATTTTTTATTCAATTCATGTTAGTTATTGTTACTCTCTTCTTCAGGTTGGTTTGCCAAATGTTGGAAAGTCTACACTTTTCAATACACTCACCAAGATGGCAATACCTGCTGAGAATTTCCCCTTTTGCACTATTGAGCCTAATGAGGCAAGGGTTAATGTCCCTGATGAACGTTTTGAGTGGCTTTGCCAATTGTTCAAGCCAAAAAGTGAGGTTTGTAATGTCACTCATACCATTGTTGGTGAATCTCTTTTGTTAATCTATTAATATATACTCATGATGTTACTAACTTTTAGCTCGACATACTTTTTTAGTGCATGTTTGGAATTGTGGATGAAATCACGGTGATATAGTAATTTTGCAGAAGCTCCCAATTGTAGCTTTTGCTGAAATCACACCGTGATTCTGCCAAAATCACCATAAATCAAACATGTACTTAGTTGTTTGTTATTTGATGAAAAAAATGTATTTTTTATATTGATGTATTTGTTGGATCTGTAAATACAGGTCTCAGCTTTCTTAGAAATCCATGACATAGCTGGATTGGTTCGAGGCGCTCATCAGGGGCAAGGGTTGGGAAATAGTTTTTTATCTCACATCCGTGCTGTAGATGGAATTTTTCACGTTTTACGTAAGATGATAAGCCTGCTCTTATTTCCACACCACTGTTGCACTATGATTTTATGATATTGTCATATTGATTTATTAGATATTAACCTATAATTGTTGATATTCGTACTTAGGTGCATTCGAGGATCCAGATATTATCCATGTGGATGATACTGTTGACCCTGTGAGGGATTTAGAGGTTATTACTGAAGAGTTACGGCTGAAGGTATGCTTAATTAAAACCTTTTCTTTATCATAAAAGCGAATTTTGGGCCAACAGTTATTGTTATTTGATGAAACATAAATTTTGTTGTTTGCTTGTGAAGCACATCGTCTTTTATTGTTTGGCTGTGAGGCACATGGTCATTTAAGGGGGCTGTGATGGATATCTTTGCTCCATTGATTACTTTTTCTTTAATCCGAATTTAAAGGCTGTACCTGTTCAACAGAACTTCTTGTATACTGTAATAATATAACTGCTAATCCTTGCCCTTTTAATAACCTTGTAGGATATTGAATTCATGGAAAACAAGTTAGAAGATCTTGAAAAGAGCATGAAGCGGAGCAATGACAAGCAGTTAAAAATTGAGCTTGAATGTTGTCAAAAGGTTTGACTTTAGCTTCTGAATTATTCCACTGTTGCTGTCCTCAAATCTCCACTGTTGGCACTTAGCTACCACCCCTGTCGCTAAATCCTCTTGCTACCAGCATCACTGGTATTCTATGATTGCAGTCGTTGCCGACTCCCTCTTTCCACCATTCGCAGTTTTCAACCTCACATTGACGTCCTTTGATTACCATAACTACCTGTGTTGTCCAATAAAATTTGAATTCAACTTAAAACTTCAATGCTATTTCCAGATTATTTATTTGTTCCTGGCTTTAAAATTATGAATTTATGATTCTTGATGAATTCCAATTCCATCAGAACTGTAGTTGTGGTTTGAATTCCAATTCTTTCATCCAAATGGACCTCAGTATCTTTATGTGCTGTCAATGGATATAACTTATTTTTGCGCTTAAAAAATTATGGAAATTATGTTTGTGTTGTCTTTATGTTATGTTATGCTTTGAATTCTCTCATAAGGTTGAGGCTATCACCTAATTGTAATGTTACATTCCTTTTCTCTTCTCATGTGTTTAAGTTTGTAAATATACACACAACTTTTGGATAAATATCAGATGAAAATTATGGTGGCAATTTTTCTTGTTTTCAGGTCAAGGCGCACCTTGAGGAGGGAAAAGATGTACGTCTAGGGGATTGGAAAGCTGCCGAAGTCGAGATTTTAAATTCCTTCCAGTTGCTTACTGCCAAGCCTGTTGTGTACTTGGTAGCATATTTCACTTTTCTTCTGGCTTTTGATTGGGAAATTTGAATATCTTTGCTTTAGAGAAGTCTTATTGTTTATATGTACAAGATTCAATACGGGTTGGATTTATAAGTCCATTTTATAATTATTTAATTTGGTTATCCTTGCCATTTCATGTTCAATAGCTTTCAGAACTGGCCTTATCAATATATGTTTTTTTTTGTCCTCTCACTGTATCACATGCCTTTCTGTAAGTATATATTGTTAGTGAGTGGGGAGTTAAATCAACGTCCATCTTGTTTCATGTTCTGTATTTCAATTCTGTTTATGTGAATTTTCCATCTTTTAATATTTATATTTTTTTCACAGGTTAATATGACTGAAAAAGATTACCAAAGAAAAAAGAATAAGTTTCTTCCCAAAATTCATGCATGGTACGTAGTTATGTGGATTTTTTTTCTGTTATTTTTTTTCTTGTACAAGCCATTTAGATTGAGTCCATCCATGAGAACAGTGACTGGAATGCCCTTTTTAATAACTTTCTGTGGGCTCTAAATCAAAATGGTATCTGAGATTATGGTTTTGTTTTGGGTTTGGAAAATTGGAATTTGAATATTAATTTCAAACTGATTTTCCATGAAAGCAGTACCCTCTCCCACTAGAAGAAAATTGTTACTACTTTGTCGCATTTTGTTGTTTCTGATCTGATATTGTTTATTTTTAACTTATTTTTTATCGTGCCTTAGTTTTTCTGTTTTTACTTTTTCCTTATTATTCTCTAAATATTTGTTGTTTTATAATGTCAAAAAAGAAATTTAATTAACATTAGACACCTTTGTTCTCCAGGGTCCAGGAACATGGTGGTGGACAAATGATTCCTTTCAGCTGTGTCTTAGAGAAGAATCTTTCAGATATGCCTCCTGATGAGGCTGCTAAATATTGTGAAGCAAACAATGTTCAAAGGTCTGTTCAATGTATTTTTCATATTGCGATTAGATGTCTGAATGTGAAATTACTATGCAAATATTTTATGTATTTGAAAAGTCTGAGAATTTTCTTATGCATCAAACTTAAAGGTCTTGAATATGTTGAAATTTTCATTTTGACATTCAATAGTTTATATGCTACTGAAATTGCTATATCCTTCATTTCAACAGCGCTCTTCCTAAAATAATAAAGACTGGATTTTCAGCTATCAATCTCATTTACTTTTTCACAGCGGGACCTGATGAGGTAAATATCCAGATATCTCCTTTCATACTGTTTCTTGTCTATAAAATATTTATAAATATGCTCTGTAGTATTGGTTTCATAACCTTGCCAAACTATAATCTTAGTATTTTCTCCTATAGTTGCTTGATTTTTTTTTTCAATTCACAATTCCAAATGCATTCTGTTGCTGTTTATTTATCTTCCACTAAAATGTCTGTTGCTTGCACCTATAGGTTGTTTTTGAATTTTTTTTTTTACAGACACTTCACTCTGTCATTCCACATAGGTTCCTTTGTTTCTGTGTCTGGATGCTCCTTTTCTGTGGTCCCAGAAGAGTTGGCCCATAGTTGGGAAGCAGAAAGATCAATAAAAAACTTATTTTTCTGTGGTTTTTCCATGTCTAAGGTTACAAGCTTTTGGCGACTTTAATAATTTTGGCACCAGTCATTTAATAAATTGTGTGGCTATAATTTGTTTCTTTCAGGTTAAGTGTTGGCAAATTAGACGCCTAACAAAGGCTCCTCAAGCTGCAGGGGCTATCCATACTGATTTTGAAAAGGGATTTATATGTGCTGAGGTTAGTTCCTTAATTTTGGACATTTCTTGATCAGTCATATTCTCCCTTTTATTGAACTTATTTATTTAGCATTATGACTACGTATTGATTATACTATTAAATTATCTGCAAAGGCTTTATTGCATTGTCGTTTATATATATATATATTTTTTTATTAATAAGCGTAGAAATCTTCAGATTCTAGGATTGGATACTAAATGGTGCTCCATTACTCTGCGCCAAATTTAGAGAAGAGATGTTCTTCACGAATCTTATCAAAGCTGTTTCACCCGTGCAATATGCATCACTAATGGATAATAAGAATCTAATTGATAAATATGTTCATTGTTTGCAACTATTGATCTGGGTGCTTTGCTAATTTTGTTTCAGGTGATGAAGTTTGAGGATCTAAAGGAACTTGGTAGTGAGTCAGCTGTAAAGGTATGCACTTATTATTTAGATATAACTTTTTTTGTATTGTTATCACTTCCTAAAATGTTTTGTAAGAGGGGGTCAGCATCATATCAACAACTGTGTAACAAAACAAAAGTTTGAGACAACATTTCAGGTCTGAGATCTTAAGTCAATTGTGACTACTTTTTATTTTTTATGAGTAATTGTGACTAATCTAGGATCACTTAACTTAGGTCTAACATCTCAGGTTAACTGTGTCTAATATTTGAACCTGTGTGAAATTTATGTTAGTATGTTAGGTTCTTTTTTACCACTAGAGTTTAACGCAAGTGGTTGGTTGGTGCAGAATTGAGTTCCATTTCTACAGATAAAAAACATAAATAGGCACTTTTAGGGACCTAACGATTTCTTGGTTTTTGGTTGTATTGTGTTTTAGGCTGCTGGAAAATATAAACAGGAGGGGAAAACTTATGTGGTCCAAGATGGAGACATTATATTTTTCAAGTTCAACGTTTCTGGTGGAGGGAAGAAGTGATGAAACCAGAAATTTATACTGTTTTTCATGATGGACGACACACCTACCATGTTGAGCATTTTGTAAAAGGTTGAAAATGTAATTTTTGCACCATTTTCATGATTATGTACTTCTCATGCAGGTTAATTATTTCTAGTGGATTTTAATTTGTTAGCCATTTCCGAAATTACAATGTGCTGAGTTATGTCTTGTAGAATTTTTGAATGAATATAAAAAATGTTGGTGAGTTGAAGCCTATTGAGTTATTGCATGATGGATCAACCAATATATTGTTTGTTAGACATAGTAATTTGAATTGTAATTTAAATGTTATATGATTATAAATCATGTTACCTTTTAAATTATTCAAAAATCTCAAATATATATTTAAACAACCAAATTGAGCAAAATGCCTTTTAAGCACAAGACTCGTCTTAATAAACCTTTCTATCTTTCTCACTATGAATCAAAATGTGGATGACAATTTTAAAAGACTTTTCCGCGTATTTCTTTCCATCGCTTGCACTTTCTCTAGAACCCTAAACCATGTGTTTCGAGCTTATTTCTAGCTCTTTTACATTTTATTATAAATATCTCATCATTGATTCTACCCAAAAAAATAGCAGTATGTTTTCATGGAGTTAAAGTATGAGACATGTATATATATGAAGGTTCTATTTGACAAAATTACTTGAATATAAAATATATATTTAATTAATAATTTAATTTTTTTCAATTAAGATAAAAATGTAAAAATGGAATTAAAACTAAAACATTATAAACTACTGGTTCTGTTTCAAAATATAAACAAAAAATTTTAGTAATTTTTTATAAAAAAAAACACTTTAAATCTGTGGATAAAAAACACGATGACTAAACAGAATTATTAGCTTAAACACTATATAATAACTATCCGCGTCTAAATTAAAGGCAAGGACAAATTCTTCTAAGGAAGCTCAATTTAATGGTGAAACAAGACTATAATAGTCTGAAATCACAGCTCATATAATACTATATGCTTCCAAATGCATTTTGCATTAAACACATAGTTTGAAGACACCATGACAGACAGCCCTAAAGGTTTAGTTGTTGCTGATGATATGAAGTTCACACACAAATAAATTTTAGTTGTTGGGTTTAAATGCAGGGATAAGTACGTGTAATTAAAATATCCTAAAAGATATATTTGTGATCAAATCATATAATGTACATGATTATTGATACTTGGTCTCTTCACGCATTTAATATAAACTGTACTATTTTAAATTAATTATCACGCTTATTTTTAAATTGCATTCAATCGGTTGATTCAGTATTCTAAACAAATAATTTGTTAACTTAATATATTATAAGTTAAACAATAACAAATATATTATTTACATAAAAACATATGACATTAAACTGATAAATGTTACTACAAAAATCAAATAATAGATTAATTTATACATCTCATAAAATAAATAAATATTAAAATTCATATAGGTGATAAAGTTAAATATAAAAAAAAAAAATTAAAATTTGATGGGATTCAGGTGATTTTCACAAAAAATAATAGATTTTTTTTTTATAATATGCATATGTAATATGATAAAATACGATTGAAGGTTCATATAAAATATATTACACTAGATGACTAAACTATTAGTAATTATAGTGAAATTGATAATATAATTACACTAAGACATTAGACATGTGTGATTATTACATATGTTTTACAAAAGAGGAGGACTAAGATAATTTTTTACAACTATATGAGATCATGATGAGTGAAAAGAGGAAACTACATCATGTGGCCATCAAATTATTTTATGTGGCTATCAACTTGTCTGATTTGCTGTTAGCTAATAGGTCATGTTTGTAGGACATGGCCTTGGCCCATGGGGCCCATTCCCTAACCCATCTCAATTATTCCTTCACCAACTTCACCCCTTCATTTGCTATAACTATGCAATTTGTGTCTTCATTGATGAAATCAATAAAACCTAGTCAAAGGGGCAGTATGGGCCCAATAATCCTACGTGGCACTGTCCACACACTTCCCAACCTCTAACCCTTAAATCTTAAACCCTATTTGATAAAATCTTTTGACGTCCACTAGGAAAATGAATAGATTCCCTCTCTCTTTTTTTGGCGGGTAAATCCCTAATTTTTTGTTATGTAAAAACTAAAAACCCTAAAAAAAGCTTTGATTTTTTCCCGCTTTACTCTTTTTCCTTGCATCCATTGCATTACATTGCCACTAAAAACCTCAAAAGAATGAAATTTCAAAGACAACTTTTATTTATCTTTTAAAAAAAATGCTTTTACAAATTTAAAATTAGGGTTTTGTTTTAAGGGTTTCCACTGTCACATGTTCGCTAAAAGACACTAGTTAAAAAGGACAAAGTTACTGTCTTTTTAATGTTCTGTTAGCACTATACATTAAAGTAATTGATGGGGTTATTTGCTTTTTTCCGAACTATAGTGTCAAAAAAAAAAAAAAAAAATTTATTACTATATTTTTTTTGGGTTGGAAAAAGATTTCACTCCTTCCATCAAAGCTTTTTAGGGCCAAAAAAAGTTATTGGGTCCCTTCCTCTTTATTGCAGCATGGATGCAAATTGGATACTAATTTCCCTTTTCTTCATGAGTAGGTTGTAGCCAAAATGCTGCTTCTCTGCACTTCACATCTTCAGTTATATGAGTTTTTTAAAGTTTTAATCTTTGTGTTGAGTTCTTAAGTTTGATATTTGAAGGTAGGGTTTTCTGCTGCAGTCTACATTGTACTTATAAGAAGTGATTTTGGTTTGAAATAATGTGTTTTAAGTTTTTCAGATCTCTCAAAAATAATATTTACTCTTTTTGTTGGGTTAAGTTCAGCGCATTTATGTTTTAGTTTACTATGTGTAGTTATTAAATGTTCTGCTAAAACTGCATTGCATTTGTACAATATATCCTTTTTTTAAGGATAAAAGTTCTCTTGGTGCTTCTTCTGGTTTCTCATATTTTGGTGGTTGTTTAGTATTTTGATGACCTTGTGAATCTTTTTTATTTTTTAATTATGTCCATTTCATTTAAAATGCTGTTTTTCTTTTCTTACAGAAGATTAAGTCACTTGTGGTTTTGAAGAAGCTTTCTTAGGTTCTTTGGGTTTTGATTCTAAGCAAGTCATTCCCTTCTTGTGGATTGAGGATCTTACTTTCTCTTTTGAAGATTGAGCTTGTTTCTATGCTACATTGGTGCTTTTGATTTCTTCCACAAGAACACTAGAAGGGTATCTTGGAAATTTAATTTGTATATGTTTGTTGGTAGGTGTGAAAGATACTAGTTACTATCATCCTTTTGAACTTGAAGAGTGAAAGCTATGAAGCTCTTTACCCTTTTAATTTTATTTTTATCTTTCTTTTCCATTATGGGACAGCTTCCTTCACAGGACATTTTAGCATTGTTGGAATTTAAGAAATGCATCAAGCATGACCCTACTGGTTATGTCCTGAATTCATGGAATGAGGAATCCATTGACTTTGATGGATGTCCATCTTCATGGAATGGAGTTCTTTGTAATGGTGGTAATGTTGCCGGTGTTGTACTTGATAACTTAGGTCTTTCTGCTGATACTGATTTGAGTGTTTTTTCAAATCTATCAAAGCTTGTGAAACTTTCCATGTCCAACAATTCCATATCAGGAAAACTAACCAACAATGTTGCCGATTTCAAAAGCCTTCAATTTCTTGATATTTCCAATAACCTCTTTTCCTCATCCATACCGTCCGCAATTGGTAAATTTGAAAGCTTGCAGAATCTGTCATTGGCTGGAAATAACTTTTCTGGTCCAATTCCAAACACTATTTCAGAAATGGCTTCCATCGAATCATTGGACTTGAGCCGCAACACCCTTTCTGAAGTGCTGCCACCGTCGTTGACTAAGCTGAATAGCCTTGTATCTCTCAACTTGTCTCATAATGGCTTCACTGGAAAAATTCCCAAAGGCTTTGAGCTTATTTCTAGCCTTGAAAAACTGGACTTGCACGGTAATATGCTTGATGGTCCTTTAGATGTTGAATTTATGCTTTTATCAGGTGCTAGCTATGTTGATTTAAGTGATAACCTGCTGCTGAGTTCTGATTCTGGGAAATTTCTTCCGCGAATATCTGAAAGTATTAAGTATTTGAATCTAAGCCACAACCAGCTTACTGGTTCATTGGTTGGTGGAGCTGAACAACCTGTTTTCCAAAACTTGAAGGTTTTGGACCTCAGCTATAACCAATTGAATGGTGAATTACCTGGATTTGATTTTGTTTATGATCTCCAGGTCCTTAAGCTTAGCAACAACAGATTTTCAGGATTTATTCCGAACGGCTTACTTAAAGGAGATTCTTTGGTTTTAACTGAACTGGATTTGAGTGCCAACAATCTCTCGGGTAGATCACTTATTCCAACTTTTCTTTTCATCAAAATAAATAATCTATCTTATTTTACTTTTGGAACTAGTTGTTTGTGACTTTGCATGAAAGTTCTTATGGAAACAACTAATGATATATCCATAAGCTGTTTTTAGAGTATTTTCATAAGCTCTCCAGGTTAGCTTATGAAAACATCATATAGTTTATTAAAAACAATTCGACTTTATTTTACTTTTGTTATAGAAATAGTTTATACTTGAGCACTTATGATAAACATTTGTGTTATAAGTGTTTAACTAAGGTTTTTATCCTAACAAAACCTTAATCTAACATTGAAATTGTCTTCCAGGGCCATTGAGTATTATTACATCAACAACACTTCACTTTCTTAATCTCTCGTCAAACGGTTTCACCGGTGAGCTGCCGCTGCTGACTGGAAGTTGTGCTGTACTTGATCTATCAAACAACAAATTTGAAGGAAATTTAACCAGAATGTTGAAATGGGGGAACATAGAATATCTCGATCTCAGTCGGAATCATTTGGCAGGGAACATCCCTGAGGTAACTCCTCAGTTTTTGCGTATGAATTATTTGAATCTATCGCATAACGATCTCAGTCACGACCTTCCAAGAGTGTTAACACAGTATCCAAAGCTTAGAGTGCTTGATATCAGTTCCAACCAATTTAAAGGCCTACTTCTACCTGATTTTTTCACAATGCCAACATTACAAGAGCTCCATCTTGAAGATAATTTGATCTCTGGTAGCATCAATTTATCATCTTCTCTTGACCAATCTCATCTTCAAGTTCTTGATCTTTCTCACAACCAGCTTACTAGCTTTTTTCCTGATGATCTTCGCTCATTAACTAGCCTGAAAGTTCTCAATATTGCTGGAAATAGTTTTGTTGGTTCTCTTCCAACCACTATTGCTGACCTGAGTTCTCTAGACTCCTTGGATATATCAGATAATCATTTTACCGGTCCACTTCCAAATAACATGCCAAAGGGACTCAAAGACTTCAATGTTTCAAACAATGATCTATCTGGAGTTGTACCAGAAACGCTTAGGAAGTTCCCTAGTTCTTCTTTCTTTCCTGGGAATGCTAAGTTACATTTTCCAAATTGTCCTCCTGGATCAACCCTTTCACCTACTGAAAGTTCCGAGGGAAAGAAGTCCATGACCACTGTTGTTAAAGTAATAATTATAGTGTCATGTGTGGTTGCTCTCTTCATATTAATCTTACTGGCTGTCTTCATACACTATATACGTATGTCAAGATCTCCTACACCAGAATATGACACAGGTAAGGATATCCGTGGACGCTCGCAGCCAGTTATCTCTGGACCAGTTTGTTCTACAGAGAGGGGCGGTGCTTTGGTTGTATCAGCCGAGGACCTCGTGGCCTCACGTAAAGGGTCACCATCGGAAATAGTTAGTCCTGATGAAAAAGTTGCAGCTGTAGCTGGATTCTCTCCATCAAAACACAGCCACTTTTCATGGTCACCGGGGTCTGGTGATTCATTGACTGCTGAAAATCTTTCAAGACTAGATACGAGGTCGCCGGATAGGTTGATTGGTGAGCTGCATTTTCTCGATGATTCAATATCACTAACACCTGAAGAGCTATCAAGGGCTCCAGCTGAAGTTTTGGGAAGAAGTAGTCATGGTACTTCTTACAAGGCAACTCTGGATAATGGTTTGTTGTTGAGAGTGAAGTGGTTGAGAGAAGGAGTGGCGAAACAAAGGAAAGAATTTGTTAAAGAGATAAGAAAGTTTGCAAACATCAGGCATCCAAATGTCGTCGGTTTGAGAGGTTATTATTGGGGTCCTACGCAGCATGAGAAGCTTATTCTTTCAGATTACATTTCACCAGGAAGTCTTGCAAGTTTTCTTTATGGTAATATCTTGACTTTCCTTCCTATGGGTGTTTTCTGTTTCCATTTCAACTGACAAGATAAACATTAGAAAATGCATTATGAAATTTTTTGAAAATTAGTTTTTAATAATAGATTGAATATGTTTGAAATATTTCATAGCATTGTTTTTAGAAGTTCATTATCTCTAGATAGATTCCACCTTCTGTGTGCATATATTAATTGCAATGCATACCATGTTTGATTGGGCTAATAATAGATGTTTCAGAACTACCATCCATTATACCTGTTTGTTATTCTTAAATACTTGAAGTTTGAACTCGCCTATAAATCAAAATTCTCAGATCGACCTGGAAGAAATGGTCCACCATTAACATGGGCTCAGAGACTCAAAATAGCAGTTGATGTAGCACGTGGCCTGAACTATCTCCATTTTGACCGAGCTGTTCCTCATGGAAACCTTAAAGCTACAAATGTGTTGTTAGATACATCTGATATGAATGCACGCGTAGCCGATTATTGTCTTCACCGACTTATGACTCAGGCTGGTACAATCGAACAGATTCTTGATGCTGGTGTCTTAGGTTATCGTGCACCAGAGTTAGCTGCTTCCAAAAAGCCAATGCCATCATTCAAGTCAGATGTCTATGCTTTCGGTGTGATACTCTTGGAACTTTTATCTGGAAGGTGTGCTGGCGATGTAATATCTGGTGAGGAAGGAGGTGTTGATCTTACAGATTGGCTAAGATTGCGAGTAGCAGAAGGTCGAGGCTCAGAATGTTTTGATGCGACTTTGATGTCGGAAATGGGAAATCCAGTTGTAGAAAAGGGAATGAAAGAAGTCCTAGGAATAGCAATTCGATGCATTCGATCGGTTTCTGAAAGGCCTGGTATCAAGACTATATATGAAGATCTTTCTTCTATATAGTATGGCTCATGCTAACTACTTGAACTTTGACATGTCATGGGAATCAATGTCTCATTGGTATCTCGTATATTTGTTAAGAGTATGGCTTTTTAACATGTTTGTATCAACCATTTTTTTTGTTTGTTAATGTAAAGCACATACATGGCTAGTACATCATGATTGGTAGGATATGATCATTTAATTTTGTCTTAAAATGGGATGTGTCATGAATGATCATTTGTTTGCAAGTATCTGAGATGAAGCTTGTACAAGTTGGCAGTGTAATGGTATAGCAGTTCTATATTTGGTTATGAGCAGTTTGGTTGTAAAAACATTTCATGTTTTTATTTCCAAAACTTCATGATTTAGAAAATGCATTTTGTTTTTAAAAATAGTATGAACATTTAAACTTGTGATTTAGTTGTTTGCTACAAACATGCATTCCAATAGTGTCACCATAAAAACTTCTGAGCAAACTCAATTGGCTTTCATGAAGTTAGAGGGTTACCAATTAATACAACGAACTATAGTTGACTACAGCTGTTACAATAATATATTGGGGAGTTTAGGGAAGAATTGGAATAATCTATTCATTTACACATTAATTAAATAATATCTCCTTCAAGTGTGGGTATTTCACGTCTTATAGTTGCATCATTGTCATTACCAAGGAGATATGTCCTAAGACTATACCACTATGGAGACTTTCGAACAATGATCCAACACTAAGATTTAGTTTTGTTCTCCCATTAAGTCGAACCAAGGCTCTATCACCATTTTAAACATTCAAAATTTTTAAGGGACATTTACATCACATTTTCACTCAATTTTAAGATAATTATTTCTCATATATATTTAATAGATATGTTGTTATTAGTCAATGTGACACTTATGCACTCACTCTTGAACCAACTATAATTATGTAATCATTTTGATTTTTTTTTTTTTTTTGAAAAGTTAATCTTTTATTAAAAATTCAAAATATTCAACACCAATATTTGAAATAATTTAATTTATATGCACCATTATTATAAAAGTTTTTTTCACAGTTATACTAATTGAATATGCTTCATTTCCATCATAATTATTTTTAAAGTCAAATATCTAAATGATTGTGATTTTACAATGTATATAAATCTATTAAGAATATACTTAAAATTTATTCTTTATTTTATCAAATAATGGTGTAATATTTTGTTGTAGAACATATATTTGAAATTAAGTAATTAAACTCAATTAGTTAATAAATTTTAATTACTAAGAAAATTTGAGTCTAAATTTTAATTGAAACAATTTCTTTTATTAAATTTTACTTATCTTCCCATCAAACTCTTGTCTCTTTTTAATATCGGAACTTAAAGAAGAAAAAAAAATAGAGCATATCTTTTGTCAAAACATTAAACTCCAAGTCTATCTTAATATTGTCACTGGCCAAACCAAATATTGTCCTTTGTTGACTTTGCGCAAAGCCAGGGCCAACTATAATGGTGTGCATGAAGATCCACAGTACTGGATTTAATTTGTATTTTTTTTTTATGAGTCTAAACATCAGGACCTTAAATGATTTAAATTTTTTAAAGATTTTTCTTCTTCCACCTCAATATTTTTAAATACATAAAAAATACAAGTCCGGAATATTTAGATTTACGGACTTTTAAAAAAGATTTAACCAATCCAAATAATTAGAGGTTTTGAAAAGATTTAGAAATAAAAGAATCAACTTTCATTTTTTTAAAGGTACTAAAGATTTAATTTTTAAAATTGGAATATAATCCTTTAAATATTTAGATCGGCCTGAAAATATCTATTCATAATTGGTCTCAACCCTAAATAAAATGAAAAGTTCATGAGAAACAATTTAATTTAAATCTTTATGAGATGACAACATTATAATATCATGGATACTTAAACAATCTAATAATTTTAAAAGGAAAATCCCCTTGATTTTAACCCAATAAAAGCTTATGTGGACCAATTTTAATACCCTCTAATGTGTCAGCTTGATTTTAATTAAAAATTAAAATGGCAGTAAAATCTTTTTAGATTTAATTCGTATGTAAATTTTTTAACATAATGAATCAATAGTAGTTAATTTACGTAATGTTCATAATATGTTTAAAAATATTGGATAATTTAATTTTTTTTACATTGATAATCTACGTAATTTTTTTATATTGAATTTTGTAAAAGATAAATAAAAAGGAACTATTTTCTTGCTTGTAAAAAATAAATAGTAAATACAATACAAAATTCACATAACTGCAAGAATTTAATTTTAAATTTCAGATAAGATATTAAACATTTAAACTCTAAATAATATATCAATATTTACAAATTAAATTAAAATTTAAGGAGAAAACAACAAATGTTTTGTCTCATCTAGCAAAATTTCCAAGCCCAAACAAACATTGGAGATTCTAATCTCTCTCAAGCCCAATCTGCTTCCTTTTAAAGAAGGCCCATCGTTCAAAAAACAAAAAAAATACATCTTCACAATTAAAACCCTAAATCAACAAAACGCAGCAGCTGCACTGAACTCACCTAGCCGGAAAACGAAGACGGAGTTCATCGTCGGCCGCCACAAACACCGTGAAGGTTTTCCTTTTTGTTTGTATTTTTCGAATTTTCCTTCCGTTATTTCGCAATTAAAAACATAGATCTCAACCTTCAGTGTTTTTTTAATCAATCAAAGGTTAATTAATAGCTCTATCTTGCACTTAATAGGACCTTTTTTTTCTTCTTTGAATTTGTATTTTATTGTTATGTTGTGTTCACTCGATTGCTTGCATATTTTATAAGCACCTTCTGATTCACTACTTCTGTTATCTGCATTGTAGCTTAAATTGTGTTTGTGGTCATTCTTGTATCCACAAGTATATCAATTGTATTGTATGTTTAGAAAAAAATTGAAAAACTAAGTTTTAAAAAACAGTTTATTTTTTTTAAATTTTATTTAGAACACTTAAGATAGAACAAATTTTGTTCTTGGCAAATTAAGGTGAGCGTTTTCCTCTGTGTACCAATGCTTAAAATTCACCTGAAATTTTAATGATGATCAATGACACTCAACACTCAGTATTAGTTAACTCCTCAGCTATGCGACTAAGAAGGTGGCCTAATTGATGTTCTTTCCATGAATTGGGTTTTTGCGGCTAAGAAACTGATGAAACTGACAAATTATTTTTATAAGCATCGAACTGACAATTTAGGAAAGATGAGGAAGATGTTAACTTATACTTTTGTGTTAGAATATTGGGTGGCTTAAAGTATTTGTCCACAATAGACCATCTTGTTCTTTGTTAACTTTTGAATATAGAAGGGTTCATTGGCTGATTAGGGTTCAGTTTCTTATTTTATTGAGGTCGTATGCTTCCTGATAGGCTCTGCTGCTTAACTTTCCTAAATTTTATTTATTAATCTAATAATTGATTGTTGAATATTGAATTATCTTCAGGGAATCTGTATATCAGAGGATTAAATTGTAGCAGTTGGTGTCGTCATATTGTAAGAAATGGTTATGCAACTTTTTGATGGAAGTGATTCGGAAAATGATGACATCTCAAAAATCGAGATAAATAAGGAATATGCTCGTAGGTTTGAGCACAACAAGAGGCGAGAGGATCTCCATCGTTTTGAAGAACTAAAAAAGAAGGGTGCTATTGATTCACCCTTGTTATCTGAAGATGATGAATCTGACTCCGAATCATCTGATGATGACTATGAAGAAAATTTCAATTCGAGAAGAGATAAAGAATTCTTTGATGCCTTAATTAAGGTGAAAAAGAAAGATCCTGTTCTTAAGCAAAAAGATATTAAGCTTTTTGAATCTGATCATAGCAGTGATGATGAGAACAGTAAATTAAAAGATAAGAAGAACAAAAAGGCAATGTATTTGAAGGATGTGATGGCAAAGCATTTGATTGAGGAGGGACCAGATTTTGGTGACAAAGAGGAAGAGTACAATGAAAAAGAGAATGGGGTAACACGGAAGGGTAAGAAGGCAATGTCTTTGATTCACGAAGAAGCAGATTTTGTGAATAAAGATGGGAAGAAAACTTACGGTGATGAACAAGAGGAGTTGAAAAGGGCTTTTCTGGAAGCAGTAGAAAAGGAGGGTTTTGAAGATGGTGAAGGGGATTTTCTCACCTTAAAGGAGAAGGCAAGTGAGGAAAAAGTAGACGGTGACGACAAGGAATTTGAGGAGAAACTGGATGAATATTTTGGTGGAGATGCAGAATCGAACGAAAATTCTAGATTTCTAAGAAACTTTTTCAGGAACAAAATGTGGATAGACAAGAATGTGGAGAATTCAAATGTTGGAGAGGAAGATTTGGAAGAGATTTCAGAGGATGAGATGGAAATTGAGAGGCAGGAGGAATATGAGCATAGATTTCAGGAAAATCCGGGAGATAGAGTGTTGGGTCATGCTCGTAAGGTGGAGGGGTCAGTGAGGAAAAAAACAAATTCTAGGAAAGAGCAGAGAAAGAGCAAAGAGGAGAGAATGGCAATAGCACAAAAGGAAAGGGAGGAGGAGTTAAAACATTTAAAGAATGTGAAGAAGCAGGAGATACAGGAGAAGGTTAAAAAGATAATGAAGACTGCAGGGATCGATGATGATGATATTATCCCGTTGTCTGTTGCAGAATTAGAAGAGGAATTTGATCCGGAGGAGTATGACAGAATGATGAAGAAAGCATTTGATGATAAGTATTATAATGCAGAGGATGCTGACCCTGATTTCTGTAGTGAGGATGAAGAAAATCTGGAGAAGCCAGATTTTGAAAAAGAGGATGAATTACTTGGGCTTCCTAAAGACTGGGATGCATGTGGGTCCGATGGTGGGTTCTTGGCTGCAAGAGAAAAAGCATTGAAAGAAAAGATCAAGAATACTAGTGATGATGATGATGATGATATAATGGAAAGAGAAAATGAAACAGAGAAAAGTCCCGATGAAGGTAGTAGTCGGAAGAGGAAGCGTAAAACAGCACTTTTGGAGAAAGCAAGACAGGCAATGATGGATGAGTACTATAAATTAGATTATGAGGACACAATTGGGGACCTGAAGACTAGATTCAAGTATGCCAAAACAAAGCCTAACAAATTTGGCATTACTGCTCCAGAGATACTATTAATGGATGACAAGGAATTGAATCAATATATTTCCTTGAAAAAACTTGCTCCTTACCAGGAGGAGGAATGGAAGCTTAGCAAACAAAAGAAATACATGCTGAAGACAAGGGCTAAGGAGCTCCTTCGTGCAGCAAGTTTGGATAAGAAGAAAAATAAGAAGTCAAAGGTTGATTCTAGCAAGAAGTCAAAGGTTGATTCTAGCAAGAAATCAAAGGTTGATTCAAGCAAGAAATCAAAGGTTGATTCTAGCAAGAAAACAAAGGTTGATTCTAGCAAGTCTACAAAGGTTGATTCTAGCAAGTCAACTTCAGCAAACAATGTTGTGGAGGATGAAAAAGCAAACATAGAACAACCAAAATCAAGGAAAGCCAAGAGAAGGGAAAACATGGCTGGATTGAAGTTGACAGAGTCGAGACTTAAAGCATATGGAAAGCCAACATGAAAATAAGTAAAATCAGTTACTGGTTTAACCAGGTAATTCCTTTAGCGCGTGAGGTTGATTTGAATCAGTGGTATAAAAATGTTTGCAGCCATTGTTAACAAATGGTAAACTAAACATTTCCTTTTAATATGAAGTTTGCGATATTGGATTAGTTTTTATCTCATCTAAAAAGAATTGTCTCCATCTGCTAGTATTAACATGTTTGTGGGCTGACTGGGGACTGAGAGCTTACCTTTTTCATCTGCTAGTATTAACATGTTTGTGTACTCACTTTTTTGCAGTAAGGGACCAGCTAAGCATTGAATTCCCGTAATCTTATAGAAGATTGAAACTTTGGACAATCCAAATGCCCAAGTTTTTTTCGTGGAGAGAAATTTTGTTGTGTTTATCGTTTTCTCCATTGAATTCATTATGATAGTGTATGGAATTTAAGACTAATAGTCAAAACTGTATCTGTGATCGATAATTAATTTTGGACCTAAATATGTTGGTCTTGTTAAAAATATTGCATTCAGAATTACTGATTTAGGCTATCACAAGTTACTTCTAATTCCAAAACAAAAATAAGAACACACTTTTTATCCAGTTTCATTGCACCCAATTAATGGTCTTACCATACAAGAAAACAATTACATAAAGAAGTTACATGATCTATAATAATTCTATAATTTAGTGGTCAAGAGGCTCGTCCATTCCTGAGTAATAGTGTCGAAAAGCACACGAAAAGTCTTTGGCATCATAGCCACCGTTGCAGAGTTCAGTATATCTGTGCAGAACAAAATTCAGGACATCCACATTTATGATAAGTTGCCATTGAAACATTCTTACACGACAAATTATCAAGTTTTTAAAGCGAAAAATGCTTCGCCAACGGATTAATCCCACATTACTTTTCAGTATTAAGGTCCAAAAGCAACACAGTGATCACAATGACCTGTCATGACATACTTAAGGTTATGCAAGAAAAGGAACTTACATATGTTGCGCTTGAGATGTTAGTGGGTATTTACATCCAGCCAGCTTAGCTGATTCTAATGCTAGGTTCAAGTCTTTGGCCTGATGCAAAAATTCAAATAATGTCTTTAGTGTTGACAACCTAAATTTAAACAAACACACAGTTTATCAAACTTCAGGTTAATAGATAATAAGGCTAATAAATAACCAAAAAGATAAATAGACTTCATATTTTGATGCAAAAACATCTCTTTTTGTTTAAAAACAAAAATCCTCTCTTTGTATATTGTAAGTTATAACATGACAAAAGCAAGGAGACACGGATAATAATTTCAGAAAATAGAAGTGATAGCATTTAACACACATCTAAAATGAATTACTACAACACTATGGACAAATCAAAGATAGAATGAAATATTATGAACATTTGTTAGCCGGTGAGTGAAGGAACGCATTCCACTGTAATAAATCTTACCATAAGTTGATTTAAAACTAAGTTACTTACCATAAGCTTAGATGCAAATCCTCCATTATAATCCCTCGAAGAGGGCACCCCTTCCATCAGTCCAGGAACTGGGTTGTAAGCATCACTATAATTATTCAACTTTTACCTATTAATTTACCATCAAAGTACCTTAACATTTAAGCTAAAAGTTCCTTAAGATTATAAGCTGAGCTATGTATGCAAAATATTATGAACTTTTGCTACCACTAGTGCTGCAGCTAACTGTCATGCCGATAAATACACACTAGTAGTAGCGCTGCAGCTAATTGTGATGCTGAATTGAGAGAGAAAAGAGCTGCATACCTACTCCAGCAGCGAGCGCTCGAGCAGTTAAATATCTTTGTCAAGGTGCTTGCAGCAACACCTAGAGATTGGCCTAGAGCAAGGGCTTCTGATACTCCCAGCATGCTCACAGCCAAAGCCAAATTATTACATATTTTTGCTGCCTGATAACAAAAACAAATACAAAATATATGACACAGAATATAGGAAAAAAGCAGCACTATTATGTTACTTACAGAACCACTCCCTGCTCCACCGCAATATATTGTACTTTTTCCCATCGAAAGGAATAAAGGTTTCGCAGCAAGAAGTGCTTCCTCAGAGCCACCAACCTGGGGAAATTCCATATCTTTTTCATTACTTAAGTTTTGCCAAAAATTCAAAACTTTGCCGCAACAGTTTAGCTGTTACCTAATTCTCGTGCAACACCGTAACATCATGACATTTGTTAATTAATTGATCATTCTTTTAATGCATTATAAATAATACTGTCGAAGGATTTTTATTAAAATTGAATACCAATTTGGTACTCCAACGATAATTTTTATATCTCAGTAGTCCAAAAGTTACTGTGAAAATGAACTAGATTCATTTGAGGGCCAATCTGATGTCACTGATTTTTCAAAGACTATATTGATGTTCCAAAAAAATTTCAAGGACCAACTCCAATAATAATCGGAATTACTATTCTCCTGGTTTCTAGGACCAAATGAACAAAAGTAATACCATGAAAGTAAGTGTCCCAGCTTCTGCTGCAATTATACTTCCAGATACAGGAGCATCTAACATGGCAGGAATTTCCCATTCACCTTCACAATGTATTATCATTCAGTACCACAACATTGAAAAGAGTAAGTAATTCAGCAAACTAAGGGCTTTGAAGCAATTGGTTTACCGCTAGGATTTAACCATAGCCCATCTTTCCTTTCATAAAGAAAAATAAAATAAAATACCATAAGTTGTACGAGCACATGTGCTAATAAGACAGGCTTTGAACATATCTTACAAAGAGAATACAAGCTGCAATCAAGTTCTATCATTTTTTATGTGAATTACATAGCATAGCATAGCTATAGTATACAAAATTGAAAAGACATTCTCATAAAATTTTCATGAACAACAAATTAGCTATGGTACTAGAAAGGATTAATGAGGAATTTACACATGCAATTCAAGTTAAATGTAGTTTACTTGGATGACATATCACATTATGTTACCTTTCTTTTCTTTTAGAATATAATTAGATATTGTAGATGAAAGATTTCTTGATGTTTGTGGATCAATAGTGGATGAATCTATCAATAACCATGGCCTTAAGAGTTTCCCACCATGAAGCAAACCATTTGGTCCAGTATAAACATCAATCACCTACTTTAAATTAAAAAAGGAATGTTATTCTGCCATCAGAATATAATAATATTGGGAGCAGTAAGAAAATTCATCCAAACCTTCAATATGCTAAATGACATATTTAAGTACACAACAAGCTATTGTTAACTGAAAACTGAAATCATAGTTCAATGAATAAGTTGTTGCAGAACTAGAGGGGAAACTGAATCAATCTATGGAATGAATATACTCACATGGGCAGAAGAAGGTAACATTGTAATTACAACATCACTTGCTTCTGAAACTTCATATGGTGTTTTCTTTGTGGAAACCCCCATCTGAGAAAACGTCTCGAGAACATCAGAGTTTCTGCCAATATTTTACAAATTCAATTAACAGTATCAAACACTGACACAAACACAACCGTGACAGGTAGACATTGGTATTAAGTTGAAGAAAAGGTTTAAAACATTACTTGTCATGAACTGTAAGTTTGAATCCAGCTTTGATTAGATTATTCGCCATTCGGGAACCCATGTTTCCAAGGCCAATGAATCCAACATTCTGTATGTAGTGCATCAAAGAAAGTAAAATAAATTTACAAAACAAGCATCAAATTCACATGTATATAGTATATACTATACGGGGCATGCCAACCTAAAAAGAAACTGCTAATGATGTTTCAATACAAACACAAGAAATGAAAATAGTAAAATTTCAGCTTGTAAAGGCAAAACTAATCATTTAAACACACCCCAGAAGGGAAGAATGAAAAAAGCATAAGAAAAGTGACTAAAGTACCCAGTTAAGAATTAGCATGAAAGATTTTGACTTTGCATGTTTCAAGAGACAAGAAGAAGAATTTAGAAAAAGGGTGTTAAGTTAAGGCAAGTAGACACAAAGAAAGACAAGTGCTGTGAAGTGGTGATATTGAAGTGATCACACTAGAGAGAGAGAGAGAGAGAGAGAGGTGACCTGCAAGTGATGGGAGGAAGAGAAAGTGCGTGCTGCTGCTGCTGCTGCCGGTGGTTGGAAGGGTTGAGAAATGCTTTTGGCAAGAGAAAGCAGAGATCTCAACCTGCAAATCATCATAGCTATCCTCTTTCTGCCCTCTTTTGAGTTTTTCATTCATTATAAAAATGTCATCACTTGGTTTGTTTTACATTTATGGTTTTTGAAAATTAATATTTGAGTGTTTCTTTTTATTTTTTTATTATAGAATATAATAAAGTGATAATTAATAAACTTATCCTTTTCTGTTTACTTTTTGGTTTTTTCTGTGATTATGGAAAATAAAAGACAAAAGTACACCATACTTACATTTTTTTTTATGTAATCATAGTTATCCATCTTTTTTTGACGTCTTCATAGTTGTCCATCTTAATTTTCTGTGTCACAATTATATGGGTAAGTATGAGGATAATAACATTGAAACGTGTTTGTGGAACTATGTTAAACAAAGCAAGTTTCGTTGGAGGTAAATTAGAAAATATCCATAACAGAATTGATCATTTGACTCTTAGTTAGAACAGTACAGAGCTATGAGTATATAAAGACCTGGGTGAGAGAGCTTAAGATTACACAGGGCTATAGAGGGTCCAAACAAGAGAGGCCCAACTACATATATTAACATATGGTTGATTTTTTTTTTCACTATTCAATGTTTTTAAATACACAAAAATATACGTTTGAATTAGCTAATTCGGATGTCTGAAATTTACATCCGAATTAACCAATCCTAAGAAAATATAGAGGTTTTTTAAACAACTTGGGGATGAGAAAGAAAAAAAAATCTTAACATTGCCGCTTTAACACAAAATTTAGGGGTTTTTAAAAAAAATTGAGGATGAGAAAATAAATTTTCTTAATATTGTCGCTTTAACCTCAAAGGTGATATGGATTGTAACGCTTTAACCTTTGGGTGATATGGATTGTATAGGGAAATTTGTGCTCGTTGGAAACACTACATCCTTGGAAATGTATATTCTATGTTCCGAGCTAAGACACTTAGGAATTTCATTTAGACATGATTTTGAATCTATTTTTCATTTGCAAGACTGAAAAAGCTTTTGACACTTCTGACTCTAAGATCAAATTTTCTCAATTAGTTTACACAAAATTGTAGTTTGATATTCTCTCACTTATTTAATTTGTTCTGGCAATGGCAGTTAGGTCTATGATCCTAATGACAATTAGTTCAAGGTGTTCCAATTTTCCTCGTTAATGGAAGAGGATTTATACAGCCTATGGGCGGAGCCTTCATGTGTAAGAATATAGAGAAGTTTGCTCAACATAGTTGTGAAGGAAACTACTAAAAATAATATCGTTCGATATCCGGCTCATTTGTGTGTCTCAAATGCTGATCTATGGAGGAAACTACTAATACACAGTTCTATCAAATCTCATAATATACATTCACTTGAATCATTAAACACTATTTTACATCTCAATTGACTAATTTCTTGTTCGATAGCATAACTCAAACCGAGTTAACAAGCAAGCAAATGTATTATCTGGAATTGAAAAACTTGATAACTCAAGTACATTTAAAGCTATCAATTACATTTCATTCTAATGAGAATCATCAGTTACCATCACATGAAAACAGAAAGACTAGACAGCAATTCAACTCTAGTCTCTATAGTTGTAATAGTAGTAGCATCAATTACCAGTACCACAATCAGCAAACTAAACTACCAGTGATTAAGATACTCATTACCAACCATAACAGCCCTTCAATGGCATAAATGAAAAAAAGCAACAGAAGCAAGAAAATGTAGTATCAGGTAATCAGGCATTAAATAACTCGATAACTCAAGGAGTACATTTGAAAATCCAATTACATTTCATTGAATATGAGGAGATCTACTTTAAACATTGCATTTCACTCAATATAACTCCATGGAAAGATGAATAACATAAAACTCATGCCAAGTTTCGAAACAAAAATACAAGTTCATTTCACCATCTATAAGGTGATCCCTTGGGGAGGACAACAAAAAGTATGTGATGACTCAACCACATTATCATTACCATCCACATCAAGGCATACCAACTTAAGCATGGTATCAATAAGCCATTACACTAATCCGCTTAACTTAACGCCCTCTTTCAAATCCAATGCGAGTCCTGCCAGAACCTCCCTCCGAACTGTCTCGCATTGAAGATCCAGCACTAGCTCTCATAGTTCCTCCCCCACCTACATTTTCCATGGCCTTCTTACCCTTCTTGACCTCAGTCAAGAACTGGTCAAGACCAAACGGATCAGCTTCTTCACTCTCAAACTCAACCGGTCTATCCCTTGGACCTGCCCTTTCAGAAGTCCCTGCAAATCCTTTATCAGGCTTAAAGCGTTCGGTCTTCATAATCTTCTCCAGCTGTTCATCTGCACCTCCATAAGCTTCATTATCAAGATCCTTCTTTGGCCTATAGAGAGTGGAAAGCGTCGGCTGCGCAGTGAACAAGCCTTTGTCATACACATTATACTGATCATCAGTTGCAAACCCAGAAGACATTCCTTTATCCTGGTTGAATAGTCTTTCATCATACATAACCTCCGTCCCTTGCTTCGTAGAAGCCAAACCAAGAGCAACTTTCTCACTTATATCGCGGTCCCTATCTCTAGTAATCTTGCTCTTCTTTCCCATGGCCGCATCCTTAGCCTCTAACCTTCTCTCCCTCTCCCTCTCCTTTCGCCTTTCCTCACGAATCTTCTCACGTTGCAACCGCTCCTCTCTTTCTTCCCTACTCTCCTTCGGAAAATTCTTTTCCCTTTCCCTTTCCCTATTATCCCTTTCCCTATCCCTATGCTCATAATCAACTCTCATATCACCGCCATCATCAACACCACTCACAACCGAAACAGCAGCAGCAGCCGGAGGAGCAACACCAATTCTCTCCGACCGTGCTTTCTGAGCCAAAGCCCTCAACTCCTGTTCCTTCCTTTCCTTCTCCTTCAAAAGCATTTCCTTCTGAACCTTAGACCTCATAGCAACAGCTTCTCTAGCCTTCTGCTCTGCGACATACAAAGCCTCTGAAAGCTTAGCAAAATTGTCATTAATCTGAACCTCCTGAAGCCCTCTCCCATCAGCAGCCAAACGCTTATCAAGCGGAATGGTATAACCCTTTGGATTCTTCCAATTCGAAATACAGGGCGGTATCTTCCAATCCTGCTGATCTTTCACAGTAACAGGCCTCGGAGGCGAATGCATAACAGGAACCGGAGGCGAACCCGAAGCCTTCGGAACACGCTTATGCTTAAACTTGGGAGGCTCAAGTGGATCCACAGGCATCTCAACCATCCTAATAACCCTCTCCTTTGCACCCGAATTAAAAGCCGCAATCTGTTGCGAAGGTTTATACTTTATATACTTCGAATCAGATGAATGTTTGGGAACATTTTTCGGTTGTGCTGCACTGAGTCTCACATTAACAATCTTCTCAAGTGCAGCTTTTGTTTCCTGCGTTGTTTCATCGATTAAAGCTTCAACATCTTCATCCATTTCATCATCTTCTTCATCGTTTTTCAGAATTTTAGGTATCAAATCTTTCTGCTGAGTGTAAACGATTTTCTTAGCGTTCTCGTTTTGTTTCACTATGGCGTCGTATGCAACGTTTCCGTGAGCGTCGACGGTTACCGGAAGAATCTTTGAACCTGGTTTGGAGGATTTGTTGTTTCTTCCCATGTCGAGTGGATACTGTGCCACATGGATCTCCGGGAACGCTCCACCTTCGCCGAAATCTTCAATTTTCCGAGGAACGAAACCGGAACGCTTCAGATACGGTGGTACTGATTTAGGGTTGAAAGTAGAGGATTTTTCCTCTTCTGAAGCGGTGAATCGTTGTTTGAACCATGGATCGTTGGTGTGGTCGTAGTAAGTGGTTGAGGATGATTTGGGTTGAGGAAGAAGTTCCTTCAAAGCTGCCATGGTTGTTCAGCGAGGGAGAATGATGGAACAGAGGATGAATCGTAATTCGAAGATAGAAATTGGAAGAATGTTTGTGTTAAAAGAGAAAACCCTAGAGTGCAGAAAAAGTGCTTATTGGGCGTAAGCGATTTTTCCTATGCGGCTAAAGTCTCGCGTTTGGAAGAGATAGTAATAATTAGGCTCAAGTGTATTTTTAATCTCCCAATTTTCATTCATTCAATAAATTACCTCCCCGGTTTTTATAGTCTATATTTTTATTTTTCTCTGGATATATTTTAATTTCATAATTTATTTTCTTAATATTTTTTATTTATTTAATGATGATATGAATAATTACTCAATTAAGTTAATCTTTTACTCAAAATAATTGTTAGACGAATAAATATTGTAATTGTATCATAATTTGGGCAACATAAATCCTAAAACATCTACTTATAATACATTTAATTAACTTTTAACTTGATTGCGCTGACACATCATCCATACATGCACCGTGAAATTTGTCTCTATTCCAAGGAGTTTCAATTTTTTGAGCATATACTATTTTTTTTCTTCACTTAATTACAATTTAATATTTTGATATTGTTTTCTTCTTCATAAAACCATATAGTTTCATAACAACACATTTCATTTGTTAATTTCCTCTTCCATAACATAATTATCTTCTATAATTTTTCATTGGCTTACCGTTATCTTCTAATTAAAGATTAGTTTTTGTTTTGCCACATTCAACATCTTTATGTAGCTGAAACTTTTACAACAATTGAACAATGAAGCCACAAGGTTAGTCGTGCGTATTCTGTAACCTAACACTTCTTTTGTGATACAATTTTGAATCCATGAACAAATCACATAGATATTAACAATTAATATTTGTCTATATAAATATCACAATGATAGACTACTAAAATTTAATTTTGTCAACAAGTATTTTTAATAAATTATACATGAATATTACAAAATATAATATGATGACAAATTTTAAATATTATTTTTTTTCACTTCAACTTAATTAGATTGTGGTTGTTCATAAAAATTTAAATAAGATAGTGGTTTAGTCATTTTCGTCTAACACCTAATGTGTCTTTGGCCTCATTCTTAATGTAACAATCCATGTCCATTTTATAATACATTTATATTTTCAGTCATTTGATTCTATTTTTTTGTGATAGTTTTTAGTTAAGTTGTGAAAGATAGAGTGAGCATATTCTCATAAGAGAGTTAATATTTTTTTTTTTAAATAAAATAAAATATTTTTAAAAAGTAATAAAAACACAAAAGTTCATATCAAAATTGTTTTAATATTTTTTACAAAAAGTTATTGGTCTGTCATAGACATTCAGAGATACTGTTTTGATAAGAAACTTGATCCTTAAGAAAATGAAGAAGGCCATTATTTTCCATGCATAGTGGAAATGGTCGAGTCTCTGAAATATTTTCTTGTGATGATGCTATCTTGTTAAGAGGGGAGGGGAGAAATCTCTCCTAAAAGGGGGGTTTGAAATGTTCCTGATAATACCAAGTGCAAGCTAAGGGAAGGCTTTCTAGGCCCAACGAAAAGCCTCTGTTTGAAATACACTATTATGTGAATTAATTGGGACATCTTAATGGTGCCTGTCAAAGTTTATATATTTGATATCACTGATACTTTGAAGATGTCAGATAAGGTCTATATGAATGAGTCCATAACTCGATTGCAAGGTATGTGAAATCAAAAGATAAAAGGAAGTTGAGTGTGCTATTAAATTTGTTCATAATTGTTATTGTTTTTATAAGTTTATTTTTTAAGAGAGAGAATTAGTTAAGGATTAAATAAGTTTGCGAACTCTATAAATATACAAGATTTTACATGGAAAATTGTAGTATATTGAGCCCCTTGAAAGTAAAATTAAATAAAAGTTATAAATTTGCATTACCAAAACTCAACTCATTCATTTTACATGGATGGTTGTGAGATCTTACTTCCAAGAGAAAAAATCTGTATTTTGAGCTAAACCCTTGTCACTTATGTGTGTCCAAAAAAAATTAATAAAAAGTTTTGATAAATTTTTTTGTAAACTTTCATATTTTTTAAAGAAAACCTGATATCTTTACAATTCAAAAGATATACACAAGATATGTATATCACTTGTCCTGTGATTCCTTCAACTGCAAGGACTTCAAAACTTCCTTGCAAGCTATCCTTTTGGCTGTTTTCTTATCAGCGTAACCTTTGTACTCAGACTGATGAATTACTCCATCAGCTATTATCTCGACTCTACAACTAGTAACACCTTCGTTCCGAGACAAGGTCTTCTCCATAGTATAATTCATTTCCTGGCACAGTTCAGTTAATTCTCTGACAGGATGGACCTTTAATGTATCAGGTGTCACAAGGGGTTCCAAAAGGGGTCTTATGCTTTTCCACACAACCTCCTTGTTGTATCCTGAATCAACCAGTATAGCACCAGCTAGAGACTCTATGATGTCTCCAAGTACCTGCAAGCAAAAACAATAGTAACAATCTTAATTGGTATTGTAACAGTTTACACATCCTTTGTTGATCAAACACTACTATGACAGTAATAGCATTATTCCAAGATTTCGACAAACTAACCTTGGGGAATGATGTCTCGGATTCCCATCCAAAAGTTGATGATGAAGACACCTCATCAAATTTATCAAGTGTGGCTACAATATGTTTATGTAACTCCTGAGAGGCATGGAGTACATGTTTATGCAATTGAACCTTAATGGCTGACATTGCATAACAGTCATTATTTACAGAGGCTGACCTCATGTCGGTTAACTGCCCGGGTGACATGCCAGGATATTCTTTATACAAATGCATAGTAATGAGATAATCCAACACAGAGTCTCCTAAATATTCTAGACGCTGCAGATAAAGGAATATACAAAAAATGAGAGAAAAGTCAAACACGTGTAACAGGAATAAGAGGATAACATATTTTGTGATCTTAACCTTCCAGTTCCCAAAGGAAATGGCTGGTAATCCGGAGTTAGGTCAAGAGTTAAGAAAAATATACCAATGATTGTTACAGTTAGGATTTGAAACACATAATTGATAATGGAGAAGATTGTAAATAATTAATATTTATTGACATCCATCAAGATTTGAAAAAGATAAGATAATCAATAACAAAAAGTAAGTACCTGATAGCATGTTGGCACTTCGGGAAGCATGTAAGAACCATGTGTCATAGCTTCTACTAATAGAGAACGGTTCCTGAATGAGTACTTCAATAGGGATTCTAGAAAGCCGACATTAACTACATTCTCAGGAGCATTGAGATGCCTCTCATAGGGCATAATATTAAAATTCACTTTGATACCAACCCAATCCATAAACAACAATGCAGCCTTCTCGCCACCAGCGCTAAGGAAGGCACCTATTAGTGCTTCAACAACATCAGCAACAATTTTACGCTTCAAATTTCTATCTCCGCGAATATATATTTTCGTCCCCTTGTAAACCGTCTCTTCTAATTTAGAACTTTTTGATTTAAATCCAGGAATGGTCCAGGTCTTAGGATCAAAAGGCTCGTTCCGTATGAAGCCCTGCAACTCAGAAGAATCAACATTCAATAACAGAATTAATATATTATCTGCAAGTAGAGTTTCAAGATAATAATGCAGAATGAATAGCCAAACAAAACATTACTTAGTATGGTAGATATTGCTCACTTCTCATTTTGACCTTGAGTGCTTTACATAATGTTAGAATATTAAAAAAATATCTTATAATATCTTTTATATTATATTAGAGTATCTTGAGTTATTTCCTATGATCAATTTATAATAATAGCGATATCTTAGAATTGAGTCTAAGGATTATTATGATTTGTTCTTGATTTAGGATTGAGTCTATGTTTCTATATAAATAGAGATTAGTATTGAGTCTTTTGTAATCAAGTTAGCATAAAACTATTATCAATAATATTCAAATCCTTTTTATTTTTGTTTCTCCTTTTCTCTAAAATCCCACAACTTCAACACATAATAATCAACCATGAAGTAAAAAGCAATTTATTGGATCAAAATTATAAATATCTACAAACTTCCAAAAGCACAATATCAACAAGTCAAGAAATAGCGTGCAGGAGGGAACATTCTATGAAATAGAATATAATAAAATACGAAAAAATGTTGAAAGGCAGCATCATAAGAGATGTAAAGCATGATAGATTGAAGAATAAAATAATATGAAAGAGAGGGAGAGAAAGAATACCGGAAGTTTACTGCGGCAACCTAACTTACAGAGGGCAGCATTAGAAATGATCTTCTGCCTCTTCACAGTAAGGAGACCTTCGTGGTGATCTGGATACGTATTAAAAAGCTGTTGACTAGTAGCATATTTTAGGAAAGAATCTCCAAGTGTCTCTAGAGACTCGTAATGAAAGGTTTCCTTGCAACTCTTTGTGGTCATTGCTTCCAAGACCTTCAACGCAAATTGCCGATACCATCAATTCAAAAATCAAACATAGAGATACTAACAAGACAAATTAACCAAAAAATGCAATATGCGAAAATTCCACACCAAGTTTCTTCTTAATCTATTTAACGTGTATTAGCCAAGGCAGTGCAAAATAGAAGTACGGCAAAAGGAACTTTTTACCTTCATTATCTAGAGTCTCGTGTTTCCTACAACAATTCTTCTTTCAGAACTACTTTCATTATTAATAAACTATTATAATAGAGAATATACAGTAAAACATCTGTTTTTTCTACAACTTTTAGCTATTAAGGGCAATCAACAAATTGATACAAAATTGTTAATTCAGGGGAAAAAAATATAAATATAAACTCCTCTAGATTATAATGATAAAAAAAAATCAGGACTTCAATAGTAGTAGCCCACCTTGAATGTTTGAATCTGATTCTGCGGACAATGATTCAAATGCAACTTTTTAAAGTTGAAAGCTCCAAGCAACGACTCAAGTCTATGCATGATCGATGGAATAAAAGAAAATGAATAAAGTGTGCTAACTGGTATTGGTGACATGATAATAGCACATAGTTCAGGAGGTAATTCAACAAAGGTTTTGTTGACATCTGAAAGAGAAAAAAACATAGTTAGGATTCAGATTAGATTCCACATAATTAGTGTTCAGACAGCGGTAACTGTAACTTTTTTTCTACATAAGATTATAACACGTGCACTTCTGAACAAGCAAGCCAATACAGAGGTAACACTGAAGAAAACCAAAGTTTAGTGCCTCATACAAGGACAAACCATTTTAATATTTACAATCACAAAAAATAGTTCAGAAGAAATAAGAAGACTCAAAAACCTGATTGCCTTTCAATTATAATCAGAAGGCTTACAATGGCAGGGATACATTCAGAAAATATATTAACATTGGTAATGTAGCCAACACTAATTTTAATATTCATGGGCTTGATCAACCCTCTAGGTATCTGCTTGTTCGAAACTGTTTAGATTTAACAGAAGAACCTATACCTTTTGTACTTTTATGGACACCATAGGTTTGATATGATACTCACTAAGGAAAGATTAAGGAACTAAAAAAGCAAATTAAGAAATTACAGCTCATACCTCTCTCCTTTACTTGTCTGGATCCATGACAATAATTTTTCACTGGAAATATGTGTCTTGCCTTAAGTAGGCGTTGATGGTCAAAACGCAATTGAATGCCGTGCCTGAAATTTGGAAAAGGATAAATTAGAATATTGCGCCAAAGTCGATAATTTAACTGGATAATAAAGATCTACTTTAAAAATTTACTTACTTCTGTTCAAAGTAATTCTTGTAGGTAGTTTCACCATCCCTTACTTCTAGAGGCGAGTTTCCATCCAATTCCATTATATTAGTCGTGATGTAAGTACGGCCATTATGAGGAGTACAGACCAAAGCATTTTTCAATATGCAAGCGCAAATGAAACCCTTTTCAGTCCGTATGTTGGCTTCATGATGCAGACACTCCATTTTAGATGGATGTATGGAATTAATAGTTAACCAATCAACATCTGTTCTTTCCTCTATAGCAATAGATGGCAGCAGAAGATAATCAACCTCAAGATTATCTTCCAAACAGCATTCGTCAAAAACAGTTCCCTTATCTGTTTTATGATCCATAAGAATTCCAAGGACATTAACCTGGAACCTTTTACACAAAAGAACCTGGAAAATGAAAACAAACCATAAATGTATTGACTTTTCCTAACACTTGCAAATATGTCAAGATATAATTAAAGGAACACAAGAGAGATACCTGATCCGGCGAGAGATTAATGGATCCTTTGTATCTCAAGTTTACATCCAAGCTCCCTTTGTCAAAACACATGTCAAATTGCTTGCATGCGATTTCTGGATCAAGCTCGACTCTTGTTGCAAGAAAAATGTCTTGCACGGTAAAATCATAGCTAAAATTTTGTTTTAGCTCTATTAAATAACAATAGTAGGTTGTGTTACTATTGTTTAACACGCGATTCACCAGTTCAAATGGTACATAACTCGGTTGCTCCTCATCATAAGGTTCATTCCCTGAAAGATTTTGTTTTGATGTCAAAGTCATTCAAATAATTATATGCTTATATAGAATTATTTGTTTAAGTATTTTGAAAAATGAAAGGCAATCATAGTAATAATTAAAGGAATCATGAATAGAAGGCATGAAGTTACCAAATTCCTCGACCTCTGCTTCTTCAACGACAATAGAAGGGACAAGATTATCTGTCAAAGCTCCAATCTTATGAAGTTGTTTGCATGCTTCAAGGCATGCAATATTTTTTAAGAACTTTGTGTCACCTTGTACACGAATAGCATGTATAGGACAGCTCTTAGGAAGATACAATGTTCCAGTCTCTTTGTCCCACCTTGGAGTTGGTTTAAAGTACCTGGGAGTTTAAGCCAAATGGGATGAAGGATGAAAAATTAAGCGGACAAGATTAATGCAAAAGAAAGCATACCATAGGTTCATTAAACGAAGAAAAAATAATATGGAAGAAAAAGGCAGAAATAGACGAACTAACCCATCTGCAGGGAGTCGTGAGCAATATAAGTGCATCAAAGTAATACTAGAGCTAAGATTGACAACAGCTTCCGTGCTTGCAACGCGATAAACTTCCTCATGAAATCGGTCACTTTCAAAACGTTCACATGGAAAGGAAGACTGACGCAAGGACTCGTTCCTCATGATTTCCACACCAGCAAGGTACTTTTCTAGTCGAGAACGTGTGACTGAATCCCCGCTGTAAGTTTTGAACAAAATAAGGAGGTTTTGGTGAAAATTAACTTAGAAACATTTAGATTTGATATTATAACTTTGTATCTTGCAGCATGCTAATTATCACTTACCTAAGTGCTATTATAGTAAAATAGAAATTATAGTATTAACACAAATAACGGGAAAAAAAAGTACCTCTCAACCATCAATATGTACTCTGAATTTTGCATCCTGGCACGGCCACGAGACTGTATGAAACTGCACACTGTCGGAGACGGGTCAAATCTAATAACCAAATTGCAACTTTGAACATCTAAACCCTCTTCAAGAATTGATGTTGCAATAATGACGTTGACCTGCAGATTAAAATACTCCCTTAATAAGTAATTGTAGTTGCTTATTACAATTTACAATGTATTGGATTATCTAAGAAAGCTACATACCAATCCCAAACGAAATTCTTCCACAATTTCATTTTGGATTTTCCTGGATTGGTTTTGCAACTGACTGCTGTTTCCTGCAATGAATTTAGCCCTCCAGCTATTGTATTTTGGAAGCAAAGTGTTCAATAGAGTCTCAAGGACAATAGCTGTAATGACCCTTTCCACAAAAACTATGCATCTCATTTCAGTAAAAGCCCTGTAACTGTAGTATGCACAGTATATCAATTAAAATAGATTTAATTAATTAATTAATAATAATAATAATAATAATCAAACAATTATAACCTGTACTCAAGCAGACATTCAATAAGACAGCACACTTTGGAGGTCAATAGCCCCCTATCCAAATCGGAATTCATATTGTCGCCAATAGTCCATCGGGGATCTGAGTATGAAGAAATTTTTTAAAATTAATAAAAGAATGCAAACAAAAGATTGAATTAAAATTTCATGTATTTTCTCAATGATTATAGAATCATTACCAGATGGTATGTAACTTTTCAGTGACAACATAGTAGCCGATCTAAATTTTTTTACAATTTGATCTCCAGAGTTACCCCATAAGAAAGTTTCAACTTCAATCAAAGATAAGCTCTCTGCAGCCTATCATGTAAAAAAAAAAACAGTTGATGTCAATTATGCAAACATAAACATAAAATAGAGCCATAAATAAAGTCACTACAACAAAGGGGAAAGAACCTTCAAAGCCAACCAAATACCAAGCTCATCCAAGCAAAACATTGAGCTAGCAAAAATCTTCGATATTTTCTTGATTGCGGAGTCAGCAGCTGATTTTGTGAAATCTGAGCTTGTCACATACAGCTCATGCTGAAGAACAGAATACACCCATGTCAAGAAAATAGTCAACTATGATTGGACAAAAACACGCACTACTATAATTTGGAATCAGTGCCAAATTGTGAGAAAGGGTGAGAAAACATAAAGAAAAACACCACAAGTCGTCACTGAAACAAAGGTTTTTAGCATACATTTCAACTTTTAACAAACAGGAGATTTCACTCTCTGAGTAATTTCAGAGCATACATCTAAATGATTTGCTTAAATGTACACACACCTGTTGTTTTAATATGTTGAGTTTATTGGCTAATTCTGAGAATAGCGTATATGAGATTGCTTTCTCCTTGTAATAACGGAATTTCAGGGTTGAGCTTGGTACAAACTGTGAGATGACAGCTTCACTAAGACAGGTATAAACCTTCATTTCAAACAAATATATATATATATATATATCAGAGAAATAAAGCATAATAAGAACTACATTACTTAAGTTTCTGGGGTATGAATGTATATATTTTTGGAAATGGTTATATGTACTTTGTTTAATTGAACTTTTATACACTCAACATTAGTAATGGAGCCTCCATATGGAAAAGATCCATACCCTATTGAGTTGTACTTCAAAACAGAAGAGTATACTACACTCAAAGGAATAAATTTTTCTAATGTTTTTAAAGCCTTTTCAAATAACAACTCTAGCATAGGTGTGGGTTCCAGTAGTGCCTCTAAGCTATACTAACAAGAGTCTAGAGCAGCTTTAACCTATGAAGCACAAACACGGACACTAGACATGACACCAACAAGAACACATTGCCACCGATAATAATTTGAAAATGGAAAAAATTGAATATAACATGTGTAGGACATGTGTCGACTGCAGGGCACACATTCAATATGAAGTGTCGGTACTAGATAGCCTTTAATTGCTCCCTAAAACTAAGAAAATAACTAAAAAGATGCAAATTAAATAATAGCTAAGCTAATATATCATTAATTCTTGTTCGATTACATCCTAACAGTAGGCTCTATCATAGACTCTGAACTGTATTTTTTACGGTAATATTCACAAAAAAGATAAGGGGATAACATATTGCCACTAAACACAACAACATGTATAGAAAGAATAAACAAAGTAAGAAAAATTGTACATAGAAAGGAAGGAAAAAAAACAACCTTTGAATGCATTAGAGTCATGAGTTCACGAATATTTTTTGACAAGGTCTCTTCAGAATTTCCAGCTGTATTAAAAAATAAAAGTGAAGAAAAAGGAAAATGAACATGGGAGAATAACTGACACTACTAAATAATCAAGAAACACTAGCAATACAAAGAAATGAATAGAAACTTTCTTTTGGTTTGTGTACCTTTCGACTTAATTGGGGATGCAGTCATCCCAAAAATTCGAGGAAGCTCAGAGACACCAGATCTTAACTTGTGGTGGTAAAACTCCTGCATGCAACATAGATTAAATTATATACTATGGTAATAAGTTCAAATACATGTATCACGGAATAAAAGAAGAAACCTCTCAAGGTCAATGATTCAGTCAGAATTTTACAACATTTTAATTTTAATGAAGAACGTATCACAACTAAAATATACTATGGTAATAAGTTCAAAATACACATTTATCAGTCAAAAGAAAAGCAAGTAAAGGTATAACACTTACAGTCATGATACAAGCATAAGGGTGTCTACCCCCAGCATGATGACATTCATCCATTATTAACACCTTTATCATATTCAGTTTGATAAAGCTATGCCTCAAGCAAGAGAGCAATATCGCAGGAGTCATGACAAGCACCTGTGCATTCAAAAGCACGACCAACATTAACTACAGTTCTATACAGAACAGAGAAAGATTAAATTCAGAATCATCATTCTAAAACTTTAATAACAAATGACATTTTTATTCAGGTTAATTGAATTATAGAATAACAGAAAGCTAATGTCTGTTTTTCTATTTTATATGAACATAAAGATTGAAGTCACAAACCAGATAGATTATGGTTATTCAAATACAAGATTAATATGAATATGAAATAACAAAGAACATCTTTTATTTGTGATAGAAATGAAAAGATCTTCACCTCATGTTTCTCCATTTCTACTTTCCATGTAGCTTCGTCCCAATAGTCTACCCCCATGTCTCCCCAATACATTCCAACTTTGAGATCACTGTGATTTTTCAAGGCTTCAGCTTGCTACAATAAACAAGTCAATAAACAGTCACAGTGAATTCTCAATAATCACATAGAAATCATTCATCAGACAATGTATCTCAAATAAGCAAAGTTATTATAAAAGAGATAAACGTAGCTGCATACTTGAGAAACCAATACAACTTTAGGAACCAAAAAAACAGCAATGTAAGGAGACGGCTTTCGGAGGTGATAAGCATAGCTTCGAAGAAGCATAATGGCGATCAAGGTCTTGCCAGACCCGGTTTCCATATACACTATGGTATTTTCACGAATTGCTTTATCCAAAGCTTCAAGCTGATAGCTACACACTCAAAAGAAAAAAAAAAAAAAAACTCAACAACCCAAACCATCAAAGCATGCAATCAACATTATAATATAATGGAAAAGGTTTTGTTTGAAAAAAATAACCTTCTAGCAAATGAAAGAGTATCAGGCATGACCTCCAGCTGATCATAGTCATCTATTACCATCAGAGCATCTTCCATAGTCTTTGATGAACCTACATCATTCAAATAAAAAACTACCAAAATTCAAAATCAAAATAATTACTCTAAATTTGAAGACACCGAACACAACATTAACACTACATCAATCAATAATAATTTTAAAAAAATAAAATCAATTGAATGTAACCATATGCATTGGTATTAGAAACAGACACCAACATTTTTTTTTAAAAAAAAAATTGAGAAAATGAAAATTATTATTAATAACAATGCAGTAATCATGATTATACAATATCAAACTCTTATCACTTAAACTGACACCTCGAAGACTCCTCAGGGACTTCATCTCAAATTCAAAAATCAGAAATAAGAGAAACCCAGAAATCAAAAAACAGATTAATGAAAAGGGACAAGAGTAAAAGTGGAGAATATCCTAACTTTTGCATTAGAGGGAAATGAGGTGAGTAGAAAACCAAAAACTAAAGAAGCAAGAAAAGCCCTAATGATTGTACCTATCTATGTATCTATTCAACAAAATCTCTAAAAAAAAGTAAAAGGAAAGGTTGCTTAGAGGGTAGGGAGAGGAAAAGAAAAAAAGAAAAAACTGTTCAAGTTACTTTGAGATGAATGATCATTTAAGAAGAAACAAACATGGAATTCAGATTATGCAAAAAAACTTACTATTTATTGAGTCAGTGTTTTGATGGGACCACCGCGTAGAGTGTATTTGTGGGGTTTCGAGGAATCTTGAAATGAATTTTGAAGTGTGCGCGCGAATGCAATATGATTACAATGCAACCGCACGCACCACTCACTCGCATCAAAATATTCACTTCATTCCATCACTCAAAGGATTTTCCGATTCAAATTTTCAATAATGTTTTGTCAGAGTATTTTGTATACTATTAGTAGCTCTTTTCAAACTCAACTTTAGTAACTGTTATTTCATTTTTCATTATTTACTATATCTTTCTTTTCAAAATTTTACTCTGATGGTTAAGTAAAAGAGGTGCGTTATTTTGGCATCTCAATTACTGTATTAGTATCTTTAAATTATTTTTTTACACTTACAGATGGCTTATAAGTCCAAACAAAAACGAATATTGATTATTTTCCCTTTAAGTATGATAAATTTAGATCCGTCAATTCAATGAAAAGAATCTTTTGATGTACTTTGTTAAAGTGAAAACTATCCATTTTGATGTTATAATTCTCCAACATCACATAAAAATTAAAAATAAGTGCATTTAACATAAAAAATTTGATGTCAAAATATCATTTCTAAGCAGTATGTTATCAATATACTACTTATGGGACTCTTTTGGTATACACTTTTTTAAAACATTCGTATTTATTTGTTGAAAGTTATATGAATCCGTTAAATTTATTGAGATATATATATATATAATTAATTAATAAATATAAAAGAGTGTGTTGAACAGGTAATGGAACATCTCTTTAAGCATAAATAATTTATAGTAATTTTTTTGTTATATTTTACTTATTAGTATACAATAATAATTTATAATAATAATAATAAATAAAAAAGAAGAGATGAGCACATAAACTACAAATTGAAACAAACAATTAGAGGGAGAGGAAGAAATGGTAAGAGAGAGAAAAAGAAATAGTGAGAGAAAGAAAAAGAGACTGAGAGAAAAAAAATATATATTGACAAAACAATAAAAGAGAAAGGAAAAACTGTAATTTTTGTTAGAAGTCAAGGTATAAAGAGTTAAGAGTATAATAATCTTCTCAATTCTTTTGGACATCAAGAGCTGAGTTTCCTTTTTCTATTTCTCTTTCATACATGTATGGGATAATATTTTTCATAGGTTAGGGATTTGAGATTTAAGGGTTTGAAATGAAGAAATATATTTTTAATTTTATTTTTGGTTAGATTTAGGAATTTTGAAATCGATGGTTAAAATAATTTAAGCATGTGAAGTTCTATGATATGAAATTATGCTCTTTTGGTATATTTGAAATTAAAGACTTTGAGTTTCACTATTGTGACAAATTAGTTTGAGTAAATTGACATTGTGATGTTGTTTTGATGCATTCATTGATGATTTATTCATAATTTGTAGCATTATTTTTTGCAAAGATCGTTAAAATTAATGTGATTGAATGAGTGTTGTTAACTTAAAATTCGTAGAACATATGTGTGATGTTTTGGTCATAATTTTTTCTCTAGGCATTAGTTTTGAATGATTGCTAGTTTTGTGGAAACTAGATTCAATTACCTTCAAATTGAGTACAAACTTTGTGATGTTTGATTGAGTAGTGATGCTTAAATATGGGTTACAAGATAGACTAGAGTTGTTGTCCTGTTTTTCTGTCCTTGTGTATTATTTTGATAAATTGCAAGAATTAGGAGACTTATTTGAAAAAAATAAAATTTTATCTATAAACATAAGCTTTCCAAAGAGTGATCATTTACTCAATTTTGATACTTATAACTTCTTGTCAGTTGACTATCTAGTTAAACTCAACTTTGCATTGTTATAACATAAATTTATAGTTGTTTTGGGAAAAATCTATCTTAACCAATTTCCCTTGAATTTCATTTTACATTATGATTAGTTGGATATAATTGACTTAATAGTTTATGTTATCGTAAGAATTTTTAAGGTTGAGTGATGATGTTATATATATATATATATATATACACATGAATTCTCCGTCTACATACAACGAAAGCAAGGGATAGCGAGAGTAAGTGGAACACCACTTACGAACGTAATTATGTTCAATCTTACTAAAATAAAGTTACTAACAAGATGAGGCCATTAGTAAAACTAATGTAGTATTTATGATATGTTTGTTGGATGAAATTTAATTAATTAGATTACTCATGTCTAATTATTTAAATACTTAAAAAATAAAAAATAAAAAAGCAAAAACTATATGTAGAAGAAAAAACTGATAAGATAAATATATCTTTGAATTAGAATATTAATCGATTTGATTTCATCTATTGTGCCCCATTGAGATGTAATCTTATTCCACGTTATATAAATGTTTTACAAGTTAAAAAACTTAGATCAAGAAGTGGAGAAATGAAGCATAACAATTTATTTTGAATCATGGATCTGTCATCTACTCTATATTTTTACTATTTATTTGAATGATTAGTATATATATTAATACATTTGTATGATTTTGTGTCAGAATTTGTATTAACCATCTCTTTTGTCAAATTATGTTAATGTTCAAGTTATATTATAAACAATTAACTTATGGTATTACAAATACGTTGATGGACTATTTGTTACATTTAAAAAAAATAATTACTTTTATAAAATTTTATTTGTTATGTTATGGCTTTTGAAAAAAATAAGAATCTAGAAAAAATTTAAATCAACTTAAATTATAAGTTATTTTGAATATTTTGTCATAAAAATATTATGACTTTTTAAAAAAAAAAGGAATAGTCAACGAAATTTACAATATTATTTTTATAAAAAGGAATAGTCAACGAAATTTATAAAAAGGAATAGTCAACGAAATTTACAATATTATTTTTAAGGTTAAGAAAATAGGCAAAACAATGAACAAAAGGGTTAAAACCACACAATACAATGTAAGTAAGATTCATTTGTGCAAACAAAGTAAGTACATACCACATATGATTATTGAAAATTTCTAAATGATATATCTTATTATACATGTAATTTCTTTCTGAATAAATTTATTTATATGTACTGATAATTTGTGGAAATTTTAATATATATAAATTTCAAGTATACATGGGTTGAATATTGAAAGTCGTAGCAACCAATAATTATTTCTTGCCTTTAAAAATGTTGAGTGTGATAATTTTCAAGTACAGCTTGTTCTAGATTGGTTGTGTTTGCCATGCAAACAAGGACACACATTTATAAGATGGAAAAGATTAAAAAAAATGGCTAAGATTTGCAGGTGTATATTCAAATGTTTTCATATTGATACTGTATAACTTAGATATATAATCACAAATAAGTTTCGCTTATAAAAAAAGTTAGTTTCTCAAGTAATCAACAATTCTACAAACATATCTTCGGTTATGTTCTCGTATCCCGGGATTTATCCATCAAAATCTATATTCTTCTCTAGTTAAAAATTAAACATTCTTTCCAAAAAAAAAACTAGTTCATGTATATTTCAATTCTAGAAATAATAAATAAATTGATACCTTAGAAAAAACTCTACAACATATCGTTTAATTATAATCACTACGCCAAAAATGACATTTTATAGCGCGTCTTTTATAGCGCTTATTAAATATAAGCGTTGTTGTATGATATTTTAAAAATAACGGAGGATACAACAGCGCTTTTTTGACAAGCGCTGTAAAAGGCTTTTTGGAAATGACCTATTAGAGCGCTTTTTGGAAAAGCACTGTAAAAGGCTTTTAAAAAAAAAAGGTCTTTTACAGCGCTTTTTTAACAAGCGCTGTAAAAGACTTGCGCTTTCACATAATTAAAGGACCTATTAGAGCGCTTTTTGGAAAAGCGTTGTAAAAGGCTTTTAAAAAATAAAGGTCTTTTACAGCGCTTTTTTAACAAGCGCTGTAAAAGACTTGCGCTTTCACATAATTAAAGGACCTATTAGAGCGCTTTTTGGAAAAGCGCTGTAAAAGACTTGCACTTTCACATAATTAAAAGACCTATTAGAGCGCTTTTTGGAAAAGAGCTGTAAAAGGCTTTTAAAAAAAAATAAGAAGGTCATTTATAGCGGTTTCTTGACAAGCGCTGTAAAAGACTTGCGCTTTCACATAATTAAAGGACCTATTAGAGCGCTTTTTGGAAAAACGTTGTAAAAGAGTTTTAAAAAAAAATAAGAAGGTCTTTTACAGCGCTTTTTTGACAAGCGCTGTAAAAAAAACGCTTTAAAAGACTTGCACTTTCACATAATTAAAAGACCTATTAGAGCGCTTTTTGGAAAAGCGCTGTAAAAGGTAAATCGTTTCAGTTTTCTCTTTATTACATAAACTTCATTACGTTTCAGTGTCCTTCTCCTCTTCATTATTCTTCTCATTGCGAACCCTACTGTCCCTATGAACAATATTGTTAGCCATCTCCATTGCAAATCATCTCCATATTTGTTATTATCCCTACTAACATTATTACGTACTCTTCTCATTGCAAACCCTACTCCGTCCTATGAATCGTTCGTATTTCTGCGCATTCTCGCCGTTCTTTCTTAAACGAAACCGTAACTCTATGAACCCTACATATTTCTTCGCACTCTTCAGGTATTGTATTCATTTATTCATTTATTTCTTACATACATATATATATATAATGTGTTTGTTAATGCTAATAATCACATTTATTTGATAGTGTTTTACAAGTTTTCTGAGCTCAAATGGGTGCCTATAAAATTTCATGGATTCCAATAAAGGTTTGAAATATATGCCTATAAAATTTCATTAACAATCAATGCACAAATATTTATTGACTTATATGTTTTATTTTATAGTGCTCTCATCAAACTAACAACATGGACTGCGAATACTGTATATTGCGATTTATGAAGAAGATTGTTGATATAATCCCAGATAGAGATCTAATTGAAATAAAGGAATGCACCTATTACAGCGCTTTTTTTAAAAAGCGTTGTAAAACTAATACAACAAGCAGCGCGTTTTTAGAAGAGATTTACAGTGTTTTTATTTTTATTTTAAAGAGCGATGTTGTATCTTTTTACAGCGTTGTATACTACAACGCTTAATTTTTTGAAAAAGCGTTGTAAATAGCTTAAAAAAAGTGCTGTAAAATGTCATTTTTGGCGTAGTGAATTTGTTTCCTTTAAGGTGAACAACTCATTTAAAAATAAAATAAAATAAATAGTGTCAATTATTGAATGCATAAAAAATGGTTATTTTATAATATGTATGATCAATTACATATAGTTGTAATATTAATCATTAAGTCACTCATTTTATCAATTTTTCACTTTAAATTATATAAATTTGTATCATTCACGTAAAGAAAACATTTTTTATCACAATAATTTGGGTACACACGCAAAGATATATTTTTTATTTAATTATTTAAAAAAAAAATATGAATTATTTTCTTTCTACACTTTTTCAAATATGTGTATGTGCAAATGGTATGTTCAAATAATTGTGGCCAAGCAAGACTTCTTAGCTACATTCGGAGAATCAATAATAACCATTCCACAATACAAAGAAAAACAATGAAAGAGAGACATGGAAAAAAAAGGAAAGATAGAAAAAGAAAAAAACATAAAAAGAGAAACAAAATAAGTACCTGCAGACGTAAGTTTAGAAGCACAAGGTGGCGTCATAGTGGACAAGTGCGACTCAGGTAGAGTTTTTGTGATATACGAACAATTAACTGAATAATAGATTTAAAGATTGAGGCTGATAATAATATAAATAGAGTTTGACCTTAACAAACTTTTTACTTATACAAAAGGAAAATATATATTTGGGGTTGACATTGTATTTTGAGTTTGAGAGATGGGGAAAAGGTAAAAAAAAATACAAGGAAATAGATAATGAGGTGGTGTTTCAATTTTTAATTGAGTTATAAGTTTTCACAAAACAAAACTAAAACAACCACTACTAACATGGTTTTGAGCTAGATCAATGTCAAAACATAATCATAGAAACAAAATAAGTACCTGAAGATGTAGATTTAGGAGCACAAAGGTGGCGATATAGTCGACGAGTACGATAGATGGAGGGTTTTTGTGATACTTAGACAACTAAATAATGAATTTAAAGTTTTTGTGATACGCAGACAATGAATTAAGTAATGAATTTAAATACTGAGATTGATAATAATATGAATGGAGTTTGACCTTAATACTTTTTTACTTTATAAAAAAGGAAAATATATATTTTGAGTTGGAATTATATTTTGAGTTTGACGTAAAAAAAAAAGGCAAACATAAAATTACAAGGATATAAAAAATGAGGCGGTGTTTCAATTTTCAAATGATGGGGTGATACGCTTTCACAAAACAAAACTAAAACAACCACCACTAAATGATTTTGAGTCAAGATGTATCAAAATTCACTTATATTTATGATAATTTGTGGTATTATTTAAAATCTCATATCTTCGATGAGTGGTGGTGTGTTAAAACGTAAACATTTAATAATAATATGGCTTAATTACAATTTTGATCCTCCTATTTTAATTGAATCATGAAAATAGTGATTTTATTTTATTTCTCTTAAGTTTTAATCCTCATGAAGAATTTTAGTCAAAAACTTGATTAAGTGTCATTTTTTTACGCTGATTTAAACCACACAATACCTAAATATCTCGTGATACAAAATTGTATCTGATATATATGATCATAAATAGTGCGGCGTGACTTAAAAAAATGACATTTTATTAAATTTTAAATTAAAAATCTATTTCATAATTAAAATTGGGAAGAAATAAAATGGGTGAACTCTTTTTATAATCCAACTAAAATAAAAGAACCAAAATTACAATTAAACATAATAATAATTTAAAATCATATAGAAAAAATTATAACATATTTTCTCTATCTCATGTCATTTGTATTATAAGGTAGAATTTGTCTAATTTAAAGTGAAAAAATAGTAAAGTGCATAAGATAATATACATATTTTTAAAATTTTATTAAATATATTTAATATTGGAATACAATAATTTATTTTAATAAAACAACTCTATTAATGGTGTTAGAGTGTGTTTGAATTATGAGATTTTATGAAGTAATATAATATGAGGGAATACATCAAATTCTTTAATGTAAATGACTTTGTTTAGCCGTTAAATTTGAACAATTTTTAAAATTAATGAATTTTATTAGTTATTATATTAAAATTAAATTTAGAAAATTTTAAATTTCGCATTTTTTTACTAAAAATATCACATAAAATTTAGAAATTAAAACCAAATTCTTATTTTATAAAATGTGAATGTCAAATTAGTTCTTATAATACTTTTTCAAATTATGATTGTTGGTATCTATGTATTATAAATTTTGCATACTAATTCCTTTTTTTTTCTTTCAAATTTTTTTGATTAGTTCCCCTATTTTTTGAATTTTCCACATTGATCCATTAACTTTCTAAAATTTCAAATGTGACCCAGATATTATAAAATTTTAATTTGATCAAATTTTCTTTTGATATTTATACTTTGCCCAATTAATACATAGATACCAACAATAAGTTTTAGAATGGAAAATTTTAATTACTCTACCCAATTAATAATTAAAACAATTGGAATGTCTGAAATCTTATCCTAAAATTTACAATTGCCTCATCCAAAATACACACTTAAGAGTTTTTTTTATATATATTTCACATGTTAAATTACTAGTGTGTGTACGACTCCTTATTAAATGTACGAAAACTAATTACAATTTGAATATCAAATAGTCTAATGCGCACTAGAGAACCGTTTTCCACTCATCTAGGACGATTGATTGATGGACACATCCTCTTGGCTTTAGTAATATGGAAGGTGTCTTTTGAAGATTCACCATTTTGAAGCAACCAAGTGGACTTGGTATTGGTATTGGCAATGGAAAGGTCTATTTTTAATTAGGAAATAGATATTTTTATTATTTAAACAAATAATTTTTTTTTTTTGTCTTAAAATTGGTTTATCTTGAAACATGATAAAAACTTTTCTCTTAAATTCCATTTTATATTTTAAAATGAAGTAGTTGAAATCTAACATCTTTATTAAAATCGAACAATATTATTGTTCACATAAAACAAGAAATAAATATAAAAATAGATTAGATATTATATAATTTATATTTTAAATCGTGTAGAATAAACGACAAAAAAATATTAAAAAAGAGTAAAAAAACAAACACATACACTTTAAAAAATAAAATAAATAAATTATATAAATTTACAAAATCAGTTAAAGAACAAATTTACTCTTAAGATTGTCCAAAGAAGCATTTGACAAGAGACTCTTAAATGTTATGGAAAGCAATACTAACTAAATATCAATGATCAAACAAATTTTTTGGTGAGTTAGTGAAAACAATGAGTAATGAATAAAGATTAAAAACATCTAAGTATTTTGGCGGCTAATTGATGTTACAATGTATAGATAGATACATGTGAATGTGAATGGTATAGAGTGTTGAACCATATGGAATTTGGCCCTTGACGTTATAAAGGGCATGTGGATGACAAATTTCATTAAATATATAATACAAATATTTAAATAAACTCATATTTTTATCTCCAAAAACATTAAATTTATTAAATAAATAATAAAAATATGTGTTAACTTAAAAATTTAAATTAAAATTTTTACATTATATTAAATATAATAATTAATTTTATGGACTTTGTGTGAAAATTTTGATGAATTTTTCTAAAAAAAATGATAACACTGTTAACATTTTAAAACACAAAAAATCAAATTATCACCTAAAAATTAAAAAAAAAGATCAAATCTAAATTAAAAAAAAAAAGACTAAAACGTTAATTG
>JBBPBS010001075.1:7799172-7829852 GCA_037974835.1 Cicer judaicum | reverse complement strand
AAATAACATTCATAATGAAAATTTAAATATTAAATCATATCAAATAAAAACACAATAATAGTTTGAAATAATTAGATTAAGAAGACTTAAAAGATTGTTCATATATACTACTCATTGTTCACATGTAGAATTTATAAGAAAAATATCTTGCTTTTAATTCTTAGTAAAAATTTGACATAAAAATAACATATAATTACAAATATCATTTTGTGTACAATAACAAGATAAATAATAATATAAGATAATGGTCTAAGTCTTCTTATTATTTCTTAAAAAATAAAAAAAAAAATCAAGAAGGTAGGAGCGTAATATGATTTACTTAATTAGCCAACTATATTATTTTTTATTTACCATTTTCTTTCATGAAATAGTGTTTTTATACAAAATTATATACATAAGTAAGGAGATAAATTAAACTTAATGAAATTAAAAATCACCATAATGTAAATGAAATTAAAAACTCTATAATTAAACACCATCACACTTTGTCAAAATTAATATACCACTATATTCATATAATTTACTATACAATTATTTAAAATAGTAAAGATCATTATCATTTGGCATACTAACGAAATTTTATCACCGTATTATATAAGTAATCACTACTATATTAATTATGATAACCACAACATTGATTATACAAAATAAATAATATGAACCATTCACTTTTACGAATAAAGTTTAATTAATTATGTGATCTTTCATTTTTTTCAATCAACAATCGCTCTTTTATTTAATTATAAATGTGATTAATATTATGGAATATTTTTAAAATATTTTTCATTTTTGTTACTTTCGAAGCCTATTTGAGTGACATAAAATGATTCTTATAAATTTTAATCATGAACTTAGTATATAGTATTTTACGAATTCAATCAGACATCTTCACACATAATGATCACAAAAAGTACACATTTGACAATCCAACAAGGATACTTGATATTAAATTATTTGTTCTTCAAAAAATGATTGCAATAATGTCACGAGCATACACTTTTCATTTTAAAAGAAGATAATATTCTTCCACAACGAAGAACACATTGTGTAGCATTGTTTTCATTCGGTGTCTTGTGATTATTTATCCACATATGATTGACTTGAATTTTCTACAAATCAAAATTGATTATTCCATCAAATTTATTTATGCTAAATTTCACAATACTTGATATTACATGTGTATAAATACTACAAACCCCACACCAATAAATACTTGATTTTCCACATCATAAAATTTATTTATGCTATTCACATATGATTGACTTGAATTTTCTACAAATTAAAATTGATTATTCCATCAAATTTATTTATGCTAAATTGAGCTACAATGTACTACTTAAGTACAAAACCTTTCCTAAGCATAACTTTCCCAAAACATCTTTAAAGTAACAAAATTTTATGATGTGGAAAATCAAACAATACTATAACCACATTGTATTATATGAATTTAATACCCCATTGAACCAAAGTTACTATTTTTCATTGTTGAAAAAAAAATAACACATATAGATAAATTAAGAAACAATCAAAATTGAATAAAAATTATGACCGTTGTCTAAAAATAATCACATATTAATACAATATAATTTTTTTTGCAATACATAAAACTTCTCTCAAACATCTCACGACCTTATGTACATCCATCGACGCTCTCAAAATAAATTACATGAGAGAGGGGAAAATAAAAATAAAAAACAACGAACAAGTATAAAAGAGGGTGTAAAACGCAAATATCATAAAATTAGTGAAACCAAAGAATATTAGGCCCAAATAGTAAATGTGCCAAACGGTAGCCCAATAGCCGCAACGGCTAGTAAATATAAAACGGCTAGTTTCTTTTACAATTTTTCTTCAACGTTTTTTCCAATTCCTTTTTTTTCACTTTCTATCATTGCAACACTCATTGCTACTGTTACTGTGTGTGTTCATTCCTCTCATAAATTTCCTCTCTTTCTCTCTTTCCCTTTCAAACCCTTCAACCATTTCTGAAAGGAAAAGAAGAAGAAAAAGAGGGGTTACCCTTATAACAATCCTTCAACCTTGTCTTTTATAGTTTTCAACATTTTTTGGTTGAATTGAAAGTTTCTTATTCAGAATGACATTCGAAAGAAACTCTCCGGCGGTGAGGTACGTGACGCCGCCACCATCGTCGTGGAAGTCGAGACCTTTGCGTTCTCCCACTATGCCTTTTTCAGAGAGAAAGAAATCACCAGCTTCTGTGCATAAAGATGATCTTTTTCATGTAATTCATAAGGTTCCTGCAGGGGATTCTCCTTATGTTAAAGCCAAACAGGTTCAGGTAAATTAATATACTTTTATTATTCCCTTCACTTTCTATTATTGATGTTCTTGGTTTTGTTCCTTGAATTCTTGGTCTTGGTTTTTTCTTTTGAGGGAAAGAAAGTTATTATTTTTCTTTGTAAATTTTTTTCTTTCTTTGTTGGATTTTTTTTGTTATGAATTTGATGGAGTTGGAGGGGTAGGAATTTGAAGAATTGAATTCATGGGGTGGTCAGAGAAGGAGAAACTTGAATTCTCAGTTTTGAAGTGATTTTTATGAGTTTATTTTCTTTCATAGTTTTTGTGTGTGCAATGTTTGTGAATGTGAATCTTAAAGTTGGTTGAAATTTGAAATTTGAAATATGAAATTCTTATAGTCCCTTTGTAGTTGTATAAGTGGTTTTTGTTTAATCAGTTTTGTTTTCTTTGAAATATGAAATTGTTAGTCTTTTGTGGTTGGACTTGGAATGTGTGATTAATTTGTAATAGTATGGTAAAAAAGGAGAGAACTTGAATTGCTGAATTTTGAAGTGATTTATTTTTATGAGTTTATTTCCTTTCTTGGTTTTTAGTTTAATGATTGTGAATCTATCTGAATTCTTTAATTACACAGTTGGTGGATAAAGATCCAGGTAGAGCAATTTCCCTTTTCTGGGCTGCAATTAATGCCGGGGATCGCGTCGAGAGTGCTTTGAAAGACATGGCCTTAGTTATGAAGCAATTGAACCGGTCTGATGAGGCAATCGAAGCTATCAAGTCTTTCCGCCATCTCTGCCCTTCTGATTCTCAGGAATCTCTTGACAACATCTTGGTTGAACTTTATAAGGTAATAAGGATTCTCTTTTGTTTGTTTTTTGCTTTTTCAAGCCATTAAGTTAGTTAATTTTCTGTACATGCATTTGAATGATGTGGCTGTGTTCTTATTGGATAAGATGATCAAATTAACTTGTTTTGCAAGAACCATAGCTGTTTGTTATTTGCTTAGTCTTGAAATAGACTCTATTATGATTGTTTTGGTGACCAAAATAGGCTTACAAGGTGGAAATTTGTAGGGTCAAGACCTCCACTTCTTAGTCCGATTGTTTTAGCAATATCATTAAATGTGTTTAGTTTCACTGTAGGCAGAGCCAATAGTGATTCCAAATACATAAAATTGATTTTGACACATTTGAGTAATGTTGACTAGAATTGATCTCTCCACTAGAATTGATTTTAACTTAAGTTAGGATTTGTAGTTTTTGACTTCAAAAGTGATGTTTACACTCAAATCTACATGAATGTATCCAACCATAGACAGTACATTGAACACAATTTTAACTAAAATCTATTTTACAAATCCAATTCATTTAAAATCAATTTTTATCACCACAGAACCAAACACACAATAAGTACGATGAGTTTGGAAAACTTTTGGCAAATAGCTAGACCAGTATGTTAGATTAGTTTCTTTATTCATATATGGTTATGATGTTTGTAACTCTCAATTTTGTATTGGAGGACTTTTGCTTACAAAAATCTTTAGTATTGTTGATTGCTGAAGACTTTTAGAACCATCTGTTTAACAGTTTATATAAATTGTTACAGAGGTCAGGAAGGGTTGATGAAGAGATTGACATGCTCCATCACAAGTTGAAGCAGATTGAAGATGGTATGACTTTTGTTGGAAGGACAACAAAACAAGCAAGATCTCAAGGGAAGAAGATTCAAATAACTGCTGAACAAGAGATATCGAGGTATATATACATTTTCATCTATGTTTTTATTTGTCATTATTTATAGGCCTTGTATTGACAATTCAACATCTCTATATCAATGTAGGATATTGGGGAACTTGGCTTGGGCTTATTTGCAAAAAGGTGATTATAAAGTTGCTGAAGAACATTATAGGTGAGGTTTTTTTTTCTTCAAAATGCATTTATGATTTTTGTTTTTCTTTAATTATTTAAACGGGAAAAGTAATAAATAATTCCTTATTGTTTTTTTTTCCTACAGAAAAGCACTGTCCTTTGAGGTTGACAGGAACAAGCAATGCAATTTGGCAATATGTTTGATGCAGATGAACAAGATTACCGAAGCAAGATTTCTACTTCAGGCAGTAACCACGGCGACAAAAAACAGAAAGATGGACGATTCTTTCGTCAAATCTTACGAACGCGCTACACAAATGCTGCAAGAGATGGAGTCAACAACATCGTCAGTGGATTCACTTAAAGAAAAAGGCGATAAATTTAAGGAAACTCAGAGATTTTCATCAGGGAAGAGCATGACACAGTACTCTACACCAAATTCGGAGAACTTGAATGGAAAGAACTCTGATACGGTTAAAAGTAGGACAGAGAATTGGTCTTTGACATCTGATGCGGATGAATCTCGTCATTCTCATGCGAGGAGGAGATTGTATGAGTCTCCTGATCCTTCAAAGGTTCCTTTCGCAAAACCGAAAAGACCTTCATGGGGCTTCAACAATGGATATCAAAGGGAATCATGGAGAGATAATAACAATTCAGATCCTGTACATTCATTTGGAAGTTCTCCTAATGAGATAATTAAACCAGACTCAACACAGAATGATTTTCTTCCACATGTCAATTCAATGTGGAGGACAACAAGGACAGTAGAAGACACTGCAATAGTAAAATATGGACCTACAACAAAAATAAACCAAGGGGATAAAACAATAGTATTCGGTTCTGGTACGATAATACACACTTCAAATACAGAAGCAGCTATGAAATTCACAAACAATGATAACAAATCTGCTACAAATTTGCATGACATGGTTGTGAATGGAGCTAATGAATTGGCAGCTTCTGTTAACGCAGACCAAAATCAAGGTATGAAATCTCAACATCAAATACTGATGTTTGTTACCGATTTTTCAGAGGTAACTTGTTGAACAATCTTCATGAATTTTCCTCAGGAAACGAAAAACCAGCCCAGAAGAAGAGTTGGGCTGATATGGTAGAAGAAGAACAAACTGATGAATATGAATTCTTCAATTTTGATGGTCTGAATCACGGTGCTCATGCGTTTGGCGATGAAAACTCAAACTCAAACATAGTGTATCAACCTCCTCTTTGGTCACACAGCCACCAAACTGAAGGTTTGAACCAAAAGCTTGAATTATTGAACTTGAGAGATGGATATAATGCATATGTGAATCCAACGGTAAGGCGTTCTTTGTTTAACGATTCGGAATTGACAAAGGAAAGGGATACATTATTTGGAGAGGAGAAGTTAACAAGGAGAACCAGGCTGCAAGTTTTTCAGGATATTACTCCTTCATGATGATGAACTTTGCCTAAGATTTATTTGTATGTGGCTACAAAAAGAGCTTAAAACAAGAAATAGAGTTAGTTATACAGACAGGTTTATACTATATAGGAAAAAAGGAGAAAAATGTAAACTAATATAGTTAGTTATTAGTATGAATAATAATTGTTAGGATTGTTATTTTTTTGTTAGTCCTATGACTTATAAATAGGACTAACTTTTTCACAGGGAGATTATTTTGAGTTTTTAACTAGAGAATGCTCTAGTGTAAGGGGAGAATAGTTCCCCTGTGTAATCAATAAAATTCACGGGCGAATAATCCCGTTTCCCTAATTCTTTTCATAGTAGTCATTTTTTCTTTAACTTTCTTTTTGACGAGTTTTTTTCTTTCTTTCTAACTTTTTGAAAAGACCTTTCAAAAAGGTGGGGAGGAAAGTAAATTTTATCCACCTATTTGTTTTAAGTGACGTTTCAAAAGTTAATACTGAAAAAACATTTAATACTTTATTACATCACCTTATTTAGTATATAATATAGTAATATATTTCAACAAAAATTTTATGATATATTTTATTAGATAAGAGTTCAATGACTATATACTAGTACTTACCGACATGATAAAAAAGTTTTACATATACATTTTAAGTCAAATCTCACAATAATACCACGTCACTGTATTAATTCTTAAAATATTCCTATAAAAAACTACATGTTGAATAATAACAAAATACATATAATTCTTTTTCCGTTTAAATCATAATTTATTTAATGGGTTTTAATTAGTTTAGATTTTCTTTTTGAACAGAAAAAATTAATACTTTTAAATTTTTTTATTTAATTAAAAAGGTTCAGTGTAATATGTCTTTAAATTTAGGTTTAATTGCACTTTTGGTCCCCCTATTATAGGTGAAAATTAAAAATAGTCCCCCTATTTTGTTTGTCCACAGTTTTAGTTCCCAAACAGAATTTGATGTCATATCATGATGAGTTGTCATTTTTTTAATGACGTGTCAATAAATAGGTGACGTGGCAGACGCTTACGTAAAATAAATTTATTATTATATTATTTTTGATTAAAAAATATAATTTTTATTTTCAAAAATCATTTTAATAATTGTGAAATATTTTTAAAAATATAATTAAATTGTTAAAATTATATTAAATTAAAATAAATTTGCATAACCTTAACAATAATCAAAAGCCCTAAATCATCCAAATCACCAAATCATTCAAATCATCCAAATCATATGAACATGTTTCAAGCTAAAGCCCCAAATCTTTGAACCCTAAAGCCCCAAATCATGCATGGAGATGATTCTACCCCAATCCAGGGAACAATTATAAGAAGCCACTCACTACTTTTCAGTTCAATGGGAGTTCTTGAAAGCTCCATACCCTTAGGTCCAGAAACTTTTTCTTCTATATCAAGAATTTGAATTGCTTTTTCTGCAAAACATTCAGAAAATAGTAGCATAACTTGATACAGATTTGACATTTGTACGATACTTGCATTGCATACACATTAGATACAACTCATAAGTAAAACGTAACACAATATGTAGAATACTACCAGTGCTTAATCTTTACTCTGCTCATGGAGAGGGGGCAGGAGAGCTAAAACCCATGCAATAAAATCTTGACTCTCAAGAGCGGGGAAAACCCATATGCAAGGTAAAAATATGGATGGACAGTATAACACAGAAATAGCATGGTAAATATTCGATCCAGGAATAATCTTTGATAAATGTTCTATTATATCTTTCAAAAGCATTCTTATTTTCAAGAGACAAACTAGAAAAATAGTGAGTGGCTTCTTATAATTTTTCTGGATTGGGACTTTTGATTATTTTTAGGGTTCTCCAGATTTATTTTAATTTAATATAATTTTAACAATTTAATTATATTTTTAAAAATATTTCACAATTATTAAAATGATTTTTAAAAATAAAAATTATATCTTTTAATCAAAAATAATATAATAATAAATTTATTTCACGTAAGCGTATGCCACGTCACCTATTTATTGACACGTAATTAAAAAAATGACAACTCATCATGATTTGACATCAAATTCTGTTTGGGGACTAAAACTAGGGACAAATAAAATAGGGGGACTACTTTCAATTTTCACCTATAATAGGGGGATCAAAAGTACAATTAAGCCTTAAATTTATTATATTTAAATAAATATAAATAATATTTTTTATTACTATAATTATTATATTAAAATTTAATTTTTTTTGTTAAACGTTCAACTTTTAGTAAAATTGTATATTAATCTTTTTTAATTTTTGATATATTTAAATATATTATTTTAAAGTACTATTGAAGTATAATGTATATAAAATTATATTTTTTATAATGTCAGGTTAAACATCAAAATATAATTTCATTTCATTTAAATATTAACTCTTCAATATATTTAAAATATTTTTTATTACTTATTCAAAAATGTTAAAATTAAGTGAATTTTTTAAATAGGCTAACATATCATACCACACTAATATCAACCTCAAACATAAAAGATAAACCTACAACAATTAAATTTAAATTTAATTTTTTTAACAAATTAGACTCAAAATTTGTAAAGTTTAGCCCGGTCCAACTTATTATCGTCCCTAATTGTATCTAAAAAGTATCAAATAAGTCAAAATTTAGAATCACTAGTTCCTACAAAAGTAAAATTAAACACACATACATAACTTAGACTACATAATCACTAATAGGATGTTTATTTTCACGTTTCTATCCACTCTCAATTATTCTATCCCTAGTGTAAAATAATCGAAAATATTAAATGTAAATCGAAAAGTTTGACAAATAACACATTTTCATCTCGTTTTCTTATTTTTTTCCAAAAACACTAAATTAACTTTAAATAATCTCAGACATTAATTTAAATCAAACAATCAAAATAAATAATTAGATCACACAATCATAATTAGAATAATAAACTAATGCTATATGATCACAAAATAAAATGCATAATATTTAGAAGCATTTTTTAATAATAATAAAAAAAATTGATTTGAAGTCGGATCTATAACCCTAATATTTGAATTAACCGCAATATTCGATTACATATATATAGTGTAAATGAGTAACCTTAATCAGAAACGAAGTGGGAAACGTAATGTGGGGGCAGATAATAATAAAATGATTAATTAATTTATAATTACCTTCCACAATTAAAATAAAATAAAATTTGAGACAGAGACATTAAGGGCAAAATAGTAATGAAGTTGTAAAAAGTTGAATAGCGGTGAAGAAGTGAAGAACAGCAGAGAGAGAATAGAGAGGGAGGATGAATTCTGCGCTTACCGTTAACCGCTGCTTCATTCATCCATTCCACAAACCCTTCTCTCTAACAACCACTTACCGCACACTCACACGCACTCACTGCTCCATCATCACCAATAACAACACCATGAAAACCTATCACTTATCTAACCTCACTCAACCCCAACTTCTCTCCCTCAAAACTCGCCCTCGAATCGATTTCTCTTCCATTTTCACCGTTGTAAGTTTTCTCTCCACCTTTTTTTTTATTCTCTCCCAAATGGGTCTCCTTTTTCACTCTCAAAATCATTCCTTTTCAGGTCAACCCCATTGTTGATGATGTTCATAATAGAGGAGATTCTGCTGTTATAGAGTTAAATCATTCCTCCTTACTCTCTTTTTATTTACTTTTTTTATTTCTCTTCTTATTATCTTTTATTTGCCCTTTTTTAAAATTTCAAAGTTTGTGTTTTTGTAGATATACTTCAAAGTTTGATAAAGTTGAATTGAATAAGATTGTTGAAGTTGTCTCTGAGCTGCCAGACCCTGTGGTATATTTTTTGTTCCTAGTTGTTCAAGTTGTGTTTTACACTTTTTATCAATGAAGCACATATGTTAGCACTGACATGACATGTTGACCCGATAGTAGTTCAGAAAATGAAATAATTGAATGTAATCAATGTGTCATTTTTGTGTGGTGGACACGCCTTTGATCAAATTCAGAAGTGTCAAGCTTCAATGATTTTATGTATATATTTTTGTGAGTGGATGATAATGGCGTAGCTGCTACCATATTCTTGTTTTTTTGGCCTTTTGCAGCTTGATCCAACTATTAAGGAAGCTTTTGATGTCGCCTACAGCAATATTTATGCATTTCATGCTGCTCAGAAGTCACCTGAGAAAAGTGTTGAGAATATGAAAGTATGTTAATGCTGATTCTTGTTTTTTAGGATGGGGTTGGATTGACAAATTTGGGGATTAATGGTTCAAGACTGAATTGAGAATTAATGGAAGTATACTGTTATGCATTATTAAGTAAAAATTTGAAATATTTAGTGGCTAGATATATCATTCTATATTGCTATTGCATTAGATGTGTGTTGTGATATGCTTTTATGAATCTACATGTTGAGAAGTACTGTGTGATTGATTGTATGGATACAAATTGATTTTAATTGAATGAATTTTGTAAAATTGATTTTAGTTTAAAATGAGTGTAAGGTAAAATGATTTATGTTCGGATACATTCATGTGAAAGTGAGTTGAACAATAAATTAAGTGTCAAAATCATGTTTGAAGGCAAAAACTACAAATTCTAGCTTCAACTTAGAATCAATTTTAATGGAAAAATCAATTGTAATTGAGAATTCCCCAAACATACCAAAATCAATTTTATGTCTTTATTATAACTTTTGGCTCTCCCAGAAGTGAATCCAAACATGCCCTTAGTTTCTTGCATCATTGTCTAGGAATACTATTAAATAATACTAGAAAGATAAAATCAGTAGGTTATCTTGTCAAGTTGTGATCATATGCTTCCTTTTCTTTGATTAGTTTCTGTATTTCGAATTCTCATTTTTTTTGTATGTATTTTTTGTCAATAATTTCTTGTCATTTCATTACCATGCCTCCATGGTTGTTCATTCTTGGTTCTTAGTGCGCCCCCAAATAATTTCTTGTTTATGTGAGTCTTAAGTTTTCCAAAAATTCAGGGAGTCCAATGCAAGAGAGTTGCAAGAAGTATTAATTCCGTGGGTCTTTATGTTCCAGGGGGAACTGCTGTATTGCCTTCAACAGCTTTGATGCTTTCAGTTGTAAGTTGAATGGATATTTCATTAGCTCTTTTGTTGTTTAATGTTCTATAATTTTCTGTTTCCAGATTTAGCTGAATGCTAATTGTTTACTATACCAGCCTGCACAAATTGCAGGATGTAAAACTATTGTTCTTGCAAACCCTCCTACTCGGGACGGCACAACATGCAAGGTACTTGGTACTTGTCTATATATTGTATATTATAATTATGATGTAATGTTTTGTTCTTCTGAGTCTGACTAATGTTTTTCTGCAGGAAGTATTGTATTGTGCGAAGAAGGCTGGGGTCACTCACATTCTCAAAGCTGGAGGAGCACAGGTTTGATGCATGATAATATATTATCCTTTTAGTTAGATTAATTTTTATATATCTGTATCAATTCATTATTAATTGAACAATGATCAATATGACATTTTTTCTCAATTGTAGGCCATATCTGCTATGGCTTGGGGAACAGAAACTTGTCCTAAGGTTTGGCTTCTGTTTAACTCATCTTTCTTGTTGGCATCTCTATTAGTAGTTATTGTATTCAGTTTTATATCTTCCTTGTGATATTTTGATGGAATTGAAAAATCATGATTATAATAGTGAGGTTCATCCCGTGATATGTACCGGTACTCAAACTTCTCACCTCCTGTTGATAAGTTAAATGTCTTGATGCATTCTTAATTTATAGTTAATGGTAACGTAAATCTCACTGCCTAATGAATACATGGTATCTAAGATGTTGTGTTGTGTCATGAAAAAAAAAAGTTTTGTAACCCGTGTCTCAGTGTCCATGCCGTGTCTGACGCAGTGTTGTCAATGGCGGATGACGGTCCATGGCAGAGAGGCCAAAATTTGCTAATTTTGGCCGCCATTAGCCGCCATCACGTGAAAAATGACCATGGCGGCTTGTTGAAATCCCGCCACCGCTTTCCGCCATAGTGCCACCATGGCTGTCATATGATAACACTGAATTCTGATGTCTATGTCTGGTATCCGTCTCATGTTTTTGTCGGAGTCCGCACTTCGTAGGCTAATTCTAATCCTAAATATTAGGATTTGATTCTTTAATTATAACAGTAGTCATAATTCATATATTTTTCTATCATTTCTCACCTCCTGTTGATAAGTTAAATGTCTTGATGCATTCTTAATTTATAGTTAATGGTAACATAAATCTCACTGCCTAATGAATACATGGTATCTAAGATGTTGTGTTGTGTCATGAAAAAAAAAAGTTTTGTAACCCGTGTCTCAGTGTCCATGCCGTGTCTGACGCAGTGTTGTCAATGGCGGATGACGGTCCATGGCAGAGAGGCCAAAATTTGCTAATTTTGGCCACCATTAGCCGCCATCACGTGAAAAATGACCATGGCGGCTTGTTGAAATCCCGCCACCGCTTTCCGCCATAGTGCCACCATGGCTGTCATATGATAACACTGAATTCTGATGTCTATGTCTGGTATCCGTCTCATGTTTTTGTCGGAGTCCGCACTTCGTAGGCTAATTCTAATCCTAAATATTAGGATTTGATTCTTTAATTATAACAGTAGTCATAATTCATATATTTTTCTATCATTTCTAATTGTGAATCTGTGGGGAACTTTTGCAGGTTGAGAAGATTTTCGGCCCTGGAAATCAATACGTTACAGCGGCAAAAATGATACTTCAAGTATGTTTATATTTGAATCTCTTGATTTGTATCCACATCCACTATCGCATTTCATAACATGAATCTAAAAACTTCTCTCTTTTTCTTTTCTTTTTCAAAATCTTTTGCAGAATAGTGAAGCTATGGTTTCAATTGACATGCCAGCTGGTCCATCTGAAGTTTTAGTCATTGCAGACAAACATGCAATTCCTTCTCACGTAGCTGCTGATTTGCTTTCACAGGTTTAATGAGTTTTAAATCCTCCTATTTGGTTTACAAACATATTTATTCACTAATTCATTTTTCACTATGAAAATCGTTATCTTTTTCATCCTCTTAGAAACTCCACTTGTATTCTAGTGTAACTTGTACATTATTCTAAAAGCTTCTTTATCCATTTTCTACATTATTATTCCATAGGATCCATAATTTTTCTCACAGGCGCATCCACATCATAAGAATTAATTGAAGATTAATCATTAATATCTAGAAAGATACCAAATTTATAAACCAAGGAGATGTTTTACAGAAGCACTTCATTTGTATGTTTGAAATCTGATTAAGATTAGAGTTCTATTCGTCAAATTTGGATGCACAAATAAACAAGAGACCACTTACTTGGCTCATTAACTTTCTGGCTTCCTTGTATATTTGTTAATATCTTCAAAACTATTTTACAATTTCAGGCCGAGCATGGCCCTGATAGTCAGGTTGTTCTTGTGATTGCTGGAGATGGTGTGGATCTGAAAGCAATTCAAGAGGAACTCAGCAAGCAGTGCCAGAGTCTTCCAAGAGGCGAATTTGCCTCAAAAGCATTAAGCCACAGTTTTATTGTGTATGCACGTGATATGCTTGAGGTCAGTCCTTTTACATTGATGCAACATTGATATGAAATTATTTGTTGATATGTCAGATTTCGTTAATATCTTTTGAAGAGTTTAAAATTATCTCTGTATTTTTTGTGTTTGTTTTTAATCAATTAAACAGTTTACACTTAAATACTACTCCTTTAGCTAGTTAAGTCTCAATCTGTCAACATCTATAAGTTTCAGAAGTAAAGGTTACTTTTTTTATCTTCCAGGCTATCAGTTTCTCGAACTTGTATGCACCCGAGCATTTAATTATCAACGTAAAAGAAGCAGAGAAGTGGGAGAGTTTTATTGAGAATGCAGGTAATAATAGTATGTGGATTTTTCTGTTGTTGGTTCCTCCTTTATCTGTGTCAACATTCTACAATCTCACAGAGCATCCAAATCTGAATATGCGTCCTTGATTCAATTGCCTCTGCAGGTTCTGTGTTTTTAGGGCCGTGGACACCCGAGAGTGTCGGTGATTATGCAAGTGGAACAAACCATGTCCTTCCTACCTATGGATATGCAAGAATGTATAGTGGTGTGTCATTGGACTCTTTCCTCAAGTACATAACTGTGCAGTCTCTCACAGAGGAAGGTCTAAGAAAACTTGGACCATATGTTGAAACCATGGCTGAAGTTGAAGGACTTGAAGCACACAAGAGAGCAGTTACCTTAAGACTTCAGGACATAGAAGCCAGACAGGTTTCAAGATGATTCAGCAAATCCTTTTTTCTCTTTATCTCTTACAAACTGTATTAGCTCTAAATTTATGCCAATTTTAGACCCATTTTCTTGATGATATTACTATATGGTTAGATTTATGTAGCATTATTAACTTAACATTTGTCATTCTACATCTTTGTATCAATAATAATAAATAGTAATGTGGTCGGTCCATTGTGGTCTTATTCGACTCGAGAGATTAGTCTATGCAGTTGCGTGCAAAAGATACTTGGTTTAATAGTAATGTTTTATTGGTCACTCGTTGGCTGTTATACAATTTAGTCATTTCTTCAATCAAGAGACATTTGAAATTCACTCACATTAAGGCCGGTTTATTTTGCAATTGTACAAATACTTGTATTTTGAACAAGGATGCACATAAGTGTTTGTAAGTTATTTTACATATATTCTCTATTAATTTTCTTTTCTACAACTCTTCCAAAGAAGAAGACACCCTTTAACTAATATTTTTGGATCTATTTCATTCTTGAGAATGTACAAATACATATTTTTCCACTAACAATGTCAATTGGATTGGATGGAATTCACTCAAATCAAGGCTAGTTTATTAATTTTACGAAAATTAGTATTAATGCAAAACAAAAATTGCTTGAAATTGATATATGGCTACTCTATTCATACATTGAGAGTGCAAGTGATGAGAACTTCAATTACGAGAGGAATTTGGAATGTTGCAATTTTAAGTTCATGTATGAGAGGGGACACATGATCATAGCCATAATTTTTAGCTGCCTATTAAATATGATTTTGGTCTCTATTTTTTCCGGATTTTGATTATCATATTTTCTAATCTATTATTTTGATTCCTCAGTTTTCAATATTTCTAACTTCTTCCTCACTTATTCATTTTGATGCTAAATTTTGACATTTGGCAAATGAGGCAATTTAATTGATGACATGAGATTGCCTTAGGTGAAGTTTTATGTATTAACTAATTTTCATTTCATTAAAGTACACACTAATCTATACACAATAGCAGCCAAATTTGATATAAAATATTATCTAGGTAAATTTTCACTTAATAACTCATTTTATATTATTCATTTAGTTGTCATAGGTGGAAAAAATGTGAGACATTTTAAAAATTGAAAAGTTAAAATTTTCCATGATTATCGTAAGTCTAATTTTTTATATTGATGCCTTAACTAATATGGCGTGTTAAGGGTTCTATTATGATGTATTATGGGCGCTGAACTTTTAGTTTATTGTTATTTACCGATTGTTATGGAGTTTCAACTTCTAAAATAATTTAGTTGTAGTTTTTCTTTCTTCAAGCTTTGGTTCTCTTTAACTAAAGAAATAATTAAGAAAGCTAAAATCATAAATTTAAAAATAGAAGATCATAATAAGTCATAATAGAATGATGAAAATTAAATTTAATACTATTTCTTTAACAGTTAAAAAAGTAATATATCTTAATTTATAAAAATGAATACTGTATATCAATTGCTATGTCTTGCCAGATTCTAGAATGCTAGTTGGCATTGTTCAAATCACTCGTCTTTATATAAAAATAATATTATCCACTAGTTGACTTCAAGAGCATCTTTCACTAACCTGGCCCCCCCTATGATTGTGCTTTCCATCATGGGAAAGTGTAACCATAGCTCACCATTTTGGAAAACTTTCTTATGTCAATGTAATTTCAACTTTCAAGAATGAATCAGCAAGATATACTTTGTTCACATTTATGTTGGAAACAAAACTTAGGTTTAAATTAATAATAAAGTAACTGGAGTATTCTTTAATAAATGCCACTTGGAAGTTGAGGTGAATGGAAAATGGGACCTATCAAGTTATGTTAAAAAAGACTCACTACATGACTTGCTCACATCAAGAAGTGTTCAAATCAATCTTAATTTCTTCGAACCTTGCCTTTGAATTTAAATTCCCTGCATCCACTGCACACATTCACACACATGTATGTATATATATGATGATAAGGTGCAACACTAAGGAAAAGAGAAGAATTGGATAATCAATCATATATTCTTTATTCCTTCCACTCCATGGCAAGTAATAATGAACAACATGGACATCAGAGAAAAGTGTTTAAAGCAAGTTGTGGTTTCCTGACGTGCTTTTCTGCCACTACCAGAAAAGAACAGCAGCAAATGACACCTGATCATGTCGACAACAACACGGAAGAGATGATAAGAAGAAGAAGCAGGGCGGCTGTCGATGAAAAGCCTCTATACAAAATTGCAGATGCATTTAAAGAGCTTGCAAATGTTGTCATCTCTGAGAATGTAATCGAGGTTGCTGCTTTTTCCCGTGCATGTTCTTTTGTAGCTCCCCTTCTTGGTAGTGTTGGCTTTCACTTTCAGTTCATAGAGATGGATTACGTTACCAAGGTAAGGTACCAATAAACTAGTTATCACTGATAACAATCTATATGTGATCTTGTTTCTTGATACACTTATGAAGCATTAATAGAGATGCAGATGCTGAAAACTAACACAAATAATAATTTAATACAATGGAAGTGATTAAATATATAACACATGTGCCGATGCCATAGGCCAGTCAATGAGATCCACAATTTGGCCAATACCATATTTGGATTATACGTGAGGGGAGGATGCTTAAGTTAGAGTATATGAATAAATATTTTAAAATCAATCATGCCTCTTCACCAAACCTTAACTTCTTAGAATAGTTCATATAATTTGATTATTGTGTTGTGATTTTGATGGTAATAACAGGTTAATGACATAGCAGAGGCGTCAAAGTCTTTCAAGACATTACAGTCTATGGTTGATCAAGATGTACAAACTAATTCTGTGAGAAATCAAGGGAGCCATTCCAGAAATCTTTTGAAAATAAAACGTGGACTTGACTTTCTCAAGGTGCTCTTTGAACAAGTTCTACTCACAGAGTATGTACCTATTCATTGATTACTTAACAATTTGATGTGTTTTAGTGTTTGATTTGATAAATGCTTTTCATATTTTGGTAGAAGATATCCGAAGCATGTTAATCTATATTGACAAATATATATTTTTTCTAGATTAAGCAAATGATTTAAACTTTTTTAATGCACAAGAATCAGAGTTTTGGTACTTTGACAGTGATAGTAAATTAAGTTTCTATGTATTTTGGCAGGGGAAATTCTATTAGGGAAGCAGTTTCGAAGGCTTACACACAAATATTTAATTCATATCATGGTTGGGCTCTCAGAAAGGCCGTTTCTGTAAGGTTAAATTACATCCCTACAAGGCAGCAGCTATATAGAAATCTCAGGACAGATGGTAAGTTTAGTATCGCATTTGTTACCATCTGTTTAAAGATGTTTAGAGCATGTTAAGTTCTTCATTATCTTTTCATATTAAAAAATAAAAATTACTATGTACTTCTGATGTTTACTTCTTTTTTTTTTTCCTTAAATGTATTATGCTCCAGAATCTGCAGCAAGGGTCCTAATGCAAACTTATATATCGGCATCCCTACATCTACTCCAATACATTGAAAATATTTTTCTTGAAAGAGAATTGGGTATAGATTGGTGAACCTTCTGAATGGTTGTTTTTTGAATTTTGATTGAGTTGAATATGTATTAAAGAACTGTCATTGTTTGGAATCTTTTCGACAGAGAATAATTTCTTTGGCTTGTAACAAAATCATTTTTGCTGTAATTGAAAGAGCATCATATTTTTTTGCAAAGAGTAAATAAATCTGCTAAATACAATGAGGGAGAAAGAAGACAATGTGAATTTTAGGTTTGGCCTAAATAAGCATCTAGTATGCATAAATAATTAGAAGGAAAAAAAGTATTACAGGACAAAACTCATCAAATTTGACATTCAATACTCAATGCTGATTGAGGAACCAATCCAGGTACTAGCTTGGAAATCTCAAATATAAAACCAAGAAAAATAGTACTCTCCTTTCCTCTGAAAACAAAACTAGATTTTCCCTGTTGCTATTCATGTAAGAATGAAAAATCCTATATACAACCTCTACTGTGATAACTCATCTAGTATGAGCTTGCTATAGATCATATTATGAATTAAATTATCAAAATCTATATGATTCAGAAGAGAAAGAAATCATACTCTTTTCATTGAACTCCCATGTTTGAAGTCACAAATCCCATTGCAGAAAAACTTGATTATGTTGCCAACCAACATGAGTATCAATTTATCATCACATGGACATAATCATATATGTTCTTCACCGCGGCCACACAGCTATAATAGCTTACAAAGAACCTTGAGAAGGCCTAATTACAAAGAATTTCTGTGTAATGAATATAACAATTATTTAGTTTACTATATCATCATAAAGGGCTAACAACCCATCCTGTAATAGGATTCTGCCTACGAATCCTCAATTTCCCGTGTCTACCACTTTGCAATCGCTCAAGCACTGCGTATGTTATTGAATCCGGTGTGAGTCCTTGTTGCTTAAGTTTTGCATAAAGGTCCACTGCCTCGGCAGTTCTTCCAGACCTTTCCAGACAATCGAGTAAAATATTATACGTTACTAAGTTTGGAGAGCAACCTTCCGCAATCATTTCATCGAACAAGCTACTCGCCATCTCAACTTTATCGGTCTTGCCAAAGCACTCAATAAGTGTACTATAAGTTACAACATCCGGATTTAATCCTTTCTCCTGCATCTCTTTAAATCTCATGTGAGCTTCATCAACATCCCCATTCTTTCCAAGACAGTTGATCAAACAGTTATACGAAATAACATCGGGCGTACAATTACTATTCTCAAGTTCTTCAAAAATTTTAACAGCACTGTTGACTCTTCCAGCCCTTCCATAGCTGGAGATCAGAATATTGTATGTAAATATGTCTGGTGGAGGGCCGTCTTGTTTCATCTTTTCATAAAGATCGTCGATATGTGATATTTGTTTCAACCTGCCAAGAGCTGTGAATACTGTATTATACATGATAGTATCAGTGGTTATACACTTTTCATGAAATCTATTCAGAAGATCTATAGCTTCTGTCGTTTTACCACTACCGCATAAACTCTCTAACATGGACATGTAAGCATCTTTATCACCTTTGTCATGAAAGTTCCACATGTTGCAAAATAGCTTATGTGCTTCAGAGGAATGACCCAATTTGCTTAAAGTCCTTACAAAATAAGCATATATCTGCTTAGTCATATATTTTTTTGATCTCTCCACAATACTGTCAAGCTTACTAAGCTGTCCTTCAGCAACCAGAACATTCAAAAGCACACTGTACGTAAATTGATTAGGCTGACAATCATTCTCCACCATTTTTGTGAAGAGCAGAACGGCCTTGTCCACCATCCGCCCCTTGGCAAGTGCCTCAATCATAGTATTATAAGCAATCAAATTTGGAGTGAAGCCCTTTTCTAACATCACCTGAAAGAGTGCTAGCGACTCATCAGTTTTGCCAGATTTCCCAGTCATTCTGATCATAATGGTGTACGTGAACATATCTGGCTCACAATGCCTCCGCTTCATGTCCTCAAAAACTTTATACGCTTTATCATCCTGCCAAAATATTGAAATACACTAAAACTGGTAAACAGGATCAACATCAGTAAAATGTACTCAAACAATAACACCAGCACCCAATTGACACTAAGGAAATGCGTGAGACAATACATTAATGAAGTGCTTATTCAATAACTGTCTATCATACAAGTGCTTGTGTATCAGCTAATTTAGAATTGAAGAAAAAATCAGGAGAAAATCCACATAAGTTTTACAAACATTGGTTATTTTAAAAAATAAATAAAATCCACATAAGTTGTTTCTATAAGCTATTTTGAGAACTTATAAAAATAAGCAATAAACAGCTCATATGCATATCATATAAATAATAAACCATTTTCTTAAGTTCTTACAAAGACTTTATGGAGCATTTGGATAAAATCTCAGTCAATCACCAATTTAAAAAATCAATTATTGTATAAGTGCCTATATTATTAGATACATTTCCACAATCAAAGATGATATAAGATGAAACTCCACATATGCACACAGTATAAATTATTTAACCAAGCTATCATTTCAAGCTTATAAAAACAAACTTAAAACAATATCATAAGGCATTTCTCATTAACTTTTCCAAACATTTCACAAGTGCCTATGTCATATAATAAGTTCAATTAAGCTTTTCAAAACACCGCTTCACACAAATGCTTATGTCAAGATAAGTCCAAGCCAACACAACTTTTCTAAATGCGTCTCTAAATAATCGAACTTTATCCAAATTCCAAAAGGGTGTAAGAATCTGTGATTGTCTCTTTTAAACATTGTAATCCATTTTTTTCTTCTTAAACCCTTGATGTTCAGGGAAAAAAGACCACAGTAATCAGAAGTTCGGCCAAGGGGTAAATAAAGTCTAGTCAACTATGGTTACAAACTTATGACCATCGTTACAATCATAGTTCAAACTTGGTATTCGGATCAATTTGTCAGTCATTAACTTAAGTTCATTAACCCTTGAGTCAAACTCCAACAACTTGATTATGCATTTGAATCTAACCTATTGAAAAAATGAAACAAAAAAGGCATCAAAGCAATTAAAAAAAAAACCTTTTGGTCCTTAGCCAACGCATCCAAAAGCATGTTATAACCAAAAATATCCAAATGATAACCACGTCTCAACATATCCAAATAAACATCAAAAGCCTTAGAAGAATCACGAGACCTCAAATAAGCTTGAAGCAAACACTTATAAGTATAAGCATTAAGTGTAAGGTCCCATTTCTTAACCAAGCCAACGCAGCGATCCAAATCATGAAAAAATCCAATAAGAATATTAACGGTGGAGATGGAGCCGCGCACGCCGCGCCGCTCCATGTCATCGATAAGGGAGGAAGCTTGTTCGAATCGAAGAGGGGAAGATGAGAGGGAGAGAGTAAGGAAAAGACGATTATAGGTGAAGGAGTCATGACGGAAATTGGGGGAAAGGGAGGGGCAAAAATGGAAGAATTTAAAAGCGAGGGAAGGGTTTTTGAGGGATTTGAGAATTTCGGAAGCTTCGAGAGGGGTTAGGGAGATGGAGAGGGATTGGAGATATTCGGAGAGGTCGGAAAATGGGTCGCGAAGAGTGGTTTGTTTGGTGGGATGGGGGTTTGGGGAGAGGAGGATTTGGGTGGCTTTACATATGAGGTCACGGCGGGGGAGGGAGTAACCACGGACGTCGGAGGGGAGGGTAGGTGGGGGGGTTACTTCTGCTGCTAGGGAACGGCCGGTGGGGGAAGTGGAGGTGATTTTGGCTGTGTATTTTGTGGCAAAGTGGCGACGGAATTGGTAGTTAATTGGTTTCATAGCTTTCGTTTGGGTTCTACTTGTCCATGAAAACACTTTCAATGCCAAATGCATATGCCTCTGCCTCCGCTAACGATTTCATTCAATATTATAAGGAATTCCATTTTCTTAATATCTCAAATAATAAAGGTACAAAAAATAATAATAAAATGAAAACATCCGAACAATACTTTATTTCTCTCCGCTCTATTATGTTGTGGAATCAGTGCTACACGTGCTTTCGCGATTGTGCTCCTAGTGCTACCCATTTGGTTGAACGTCGTGCATGGATTTCAGGGCTTATTTGGCTACAACTTGCCATGCTGTTTGGAAGCTGTGGGTGTCGAATGATTGCTAGGTGTGGTGGTTTATTAAGAGGGAATAATGGGGAGTACACATGTGATTTTTTTGAAATTTTTGGGACATTTAGTGCTTGCATTGCCGAGTTGACGAATATTTTGGAAGCTTTGCAGTTGACTTGGTGGTGTGGGTTTCAAGCTAATGAGCTTGTTGTTGATTCACAGGTTGTCTGGCCAAACACGCGAAAGAGTCTTCTGAGGTTTGTGGTTCAGATTGGAGTTTAGTGTAGAGAATTAGACGTGAGGCTAATGCTTGTGAAAATGCATTAGTTAATAAGGATTGTGAATTCTTTCACGGTGATTGTGAGGAAGGTTCTTTTATGGTTGTTTATAAATAAAATGTTTCTTGTTTCACATTCAATGTTCCCAAATACAAAAAAAATATACAAATTTACATTGTAATTTCTTTTCGTTTGGGCTCCGGTCCTCAATTTATTCAAAAAAAAAGAGGTAAAATCAATTGACGTAGCTTGATTGCTTATGTCATCGTCATTGGAGAAGAGTTCGCCCGTAAATGGTTGATGAAATAAATGCTGCATGCGCAATTTAGAAATAGGAAGGCCCATGAGGAAACATTTCTGAAATTTCATTATTTTACAATACTGTTGTTGAAAAATCTGTTGTTCAAGGGGTACACATTATTGGAAATGGCCAGAACAATAACAACTATCCAAGTCCTGAATAAGGGGGTACAATATCCATGCTTCAAATATTATAACCCCTTATTTCATGACCTATATCCTAACTGAACAAGTTTCCAGTACATGATATTATGAATATAATAAATTGGCTACACCGATCCATTAACAACAATAAAATAATAATGCACACAGACTAGAGGCATCTACAAAAAATACCCCCAATCAAAAGGTTCAACGGCAGCCCGAGTCACTCTGGTTTGGCAAAAAGATTTGTATCTGTATGTTTGTTTCCATGCCTAATCAAGCTTGACATTAGAATAGAGAAGTGTGTCCTTTGTGATTGGCATATACAAGAGGTAACATGTCTGTCAGAAAGAAAGAAAAAAAAAGAATTAGTAAATATTATGATCATGCATCAATTCTCAACACTAACTATCACCATTGCATCTGAAATGGCGTATCCTATATGACCTATATATAACTGATATTCCCACTTCCTCATGAGTACCATCTTTGAGGAACTTAAAAATAACAGAAAATCCTTGGAGGTAATCCTTTGATTCCTTTGGGTGGGCTTCCTATTCGCAGGCATCTTGACCGAGTAACATATTTCCACAACCCAACATATTGACCAAAACAAGGAGAAAAGGATTGTACCCATAATCTAACCACTAATTCTGATACTATAAATCATCCGAATTAACACTAGAATTCCCATCCCGTGTAAATTTCCAAATTGTTGCTAAGAAGGGGTAATGCCCCACTCTAAACAAAGTTTGGAAGAAGGGGCACCGGGGCGGTGATGGACAGTTAAAGTGAGGAAATGAAATAGATGTAAAATCTTTTCCCCAAATTGTCTTCCAAGTTCATTTAGCTAGATTTTAGTGTCAAATATGTCTAACTACAAAGAAATCTGTTTCTTTCAAATTTTTGTTTAATATAATATTAATGGTATGAGTATTTCACCAAACACTTACCCCCATAAGAGTTGAAACAAGCAGAATTATTCCTGTTACCCAGGCAAGGGTTTTTCTAACCAGTGCCACTTCTGCAATAGTAGTATTCAGCGTATTTACTTCTTCCAACCATCGTGCTGTATAGTGAGGTGTAAAGAACACATCAAACTTCTTGCTCGACTCTTGAGGAGTGGCCGCATGACAATAGATAATCCCAACAATTTGACCTGCTCAGCCATTGATCATTAACAGGTTCAATAAAAGCAAATGAACTTTTTAGACCAATAATTGACATCTAAAGAACAAACAATCAGTGAGAGTTTGCTACAGTCATTTGACTAGGATTTTTATAGTAAAGCAAATAACTTTCAATATTTTAAAGCTCTAATTTAATTTAAACAGCAAGTAAGCCTGACAAAAATTGACCTTTGTATGTTTCTTGCAATGAACCAAATATCTTTGTCAAAGTTATAAGTAACAACTCAACTCCATGCTGAGCAATACTTTCAGCTTCATCTTGCTCTTGCAAAACCTGTATCATATTTGGTTGATAGGATTAGACAACTAAAGTCCACATATAAAACACCACTACATATTGCATGTAAACATGAACAAAAATATGTATTCATCAACTACAACAAAACTTTGTATTTAACACAGTTGATGTTTTTCTTTAGGTTATAGTCTCTAGTATTCAATATCACTTTTATTTTCTTGAGACATTAAAACAAAATAAAAACCCTTATTTGTGTAATGGTGTGTGTCCTCTATTTATTTGTTATAATTAAGTAAAGTATGAACATTATTTATAAAATATCAAAATTTAGAATCAATTTATATATGTTCATCTAAATTGATTAATTTGTTTTATTACAAAAAATTCTAAAACAAGATATGATAGTTTCTCATCTTCATTCATCCATCTACTACCATAAGGCTAAACATAATGTAATCAAATATAATGTCTTTAACCTTCCCATTGATTATCATTATCGCTTTGACGCATCTTTAACATTCATAGAAGTGATTGAAATGTGTCTAATGCGTGTCTAAGCAAAGAAAAAAAAGTTTTTTTTGAGACACTTGATTGAGGTGTCGCACAGGTGTCAACGTGTCATACGAGTGTAGGCACTGACGCGTGTCGGACACTGCGACACGCTTACACCCAGAGGTGTTTGTGCTTCAAATTCCTTATGTCAAATAAGATATTGAAGATTTACTGTGTGGAGGAGGAGAATCTTAAGATACAACAACCAATCTTGCTAAATGAGGTTGGTTACATAAATTAACCAATTTTTCCTATTGTTGTTATTGATCTTCCTCTATCTCTAACTATTAGACTGTGCTCCATTTAGATAGAAGTGGGAGAAATATAAAGTCTCACAAGACAGATCAGTAATAGACATTAATTAAGAAAAATCATGTGAAATATTTTGTTATAACCTCCAATATCACAACAATACTGTTGATTGAAATAATTGTTTCTTTCAAATTTGCATTCACATATCCACATATTGCATTCCTACATTGTACATAACTAAAACAAATCATTGATCATATGTTGAAAAGAAGATGCTTTGAAAGACTTGCAATACAAAACTTCTAGGGGCAAATTTAAATTGAGAAAGAACAGAAGAAACAGAACCAACTTAGCACTTCGGATGGTCTTGCATTCAGGTCAGCATAGTTTCACCCTCACAAAAGGAAAATTGTGTTCTTTCTTTACATATTTATTTCTATATGGTAACCATCTTTGAGAAGTGAAGGGATTGTGCAGTCTTTCTTACTTAGTTCTCTTTTTTCCGCCCGTTCTATTTTAGTTAAGTTTCTTGTTCTTGAGGATGTCTTTGTCTGTTGCACTTACTTTGTTTTAATAATAAATTTATTATCGAAAAAAAAGAATGGTTGTCATGTTTCTCTTAAAACCACAAATAAAAACTCCTTTCAACAGATGATTTATTTGACAAATTTTTTCGTCATACATAATATACTCACAACAAGATTACAAAGAAACTTGAGCTACATTTATGTCAAATAATAAAACTTGGATTCAGTAAACAAACTCTGTCTAGTTTTTTTTTAGTTTAAAAAAAGGTAAACATGAATAAGAAAATGAGGGACGAAGAAAGCTGCTCACCTTAATACCATTGAAGGATCCTGTTAACAACTCAGCTGGACTTGGTGTGCTCTGTGATAAATCATGATGTAGTTGAATTGCCCTTCTGACATTTTGAGTGAGAGACATAAGACCTATCACAAACTTTCTTTCTGCTTTCTGCAATCACAAGCACATAAACCTCCCAATCAGTCCTACCAAATACACATATAAGTACAAAAATATACCTTAAAAAAATCCTCATCAAACCTTTGACATGTGGAGATTCACTAAGGCACCATTTGCCAAAGGAATGGTAAGCACTCCATTTAATGTCTCAAGGGAATCTGGGGCATATGATCCACCTATCAAAGATGACTAAAAAAACAGACTGTCATTTTCACATATAACTTGATAGTCAAATATAAAGAAATAGCTCAAAAACATGTAAAATATGAATCGAAACTGACAAAATCAATAATTTCTTTGTCAGTGAAGTCTTCCAATTGCTCATCCAAAGAAAGCACAGAAACATCATTTTCATCTGCATGATTAAAAAACAAGCAAAAGTGAAGTCTTTAAAAAAAAAATAATATTATGATAAAACCATATCACTGCCAATCACCATTTCAATGGTATTCACCTGGAAGTTGAATGTCAACTTTATCTGAACCAATAGAATTTGTATCCCACAATGAATTCCTGAACATTGCATTCTCCTGGACAATTTTTTCAAGACCTGCATTCATATTGCAAAATTATTATTTAAAGAAAGAGAACATATCATAGAAATTGATTATTATACTCAAAACGAAGGCCAGAAACCATTGATTCCATTCACTTCCAGCAAAAACACAGCACGAGGCCTATTGAATGGATTAGGAATCAAAACTTCATTCAACTGCAGAAAGCAAAAGATTACCACCAATCAAATCTATACAACAAAAGTGTGATATAACATAAATAATGTAGTAAAAACTGAACGTCATTAATGATTTCAAAAACCTTGGATGAGCTGGAGGCTGAAAGGGTGGAAGGAGGTGCAAAACCGAGCAAGATTGGCACAACAGCACCAACTTCCTGAAGCAAAATTGAAGGACGCTGCAAAGTGAAATGGTACCATCCAGTGAGATCTTTATTATTGATTTTAACCATGACAACAGCGTGCAGTAAACTCACCAGCAGAAATAGAGGGAACATAGAAAGGATGAAAACGATGAGAATACTTAACGTTCAAACCAATATACCGAAAGCTAATAGGAGGATGGGAAAATGGTTAGGAAAGTCAAAGCTGCTACTTAGTTAGTTAGAGGGTGTTAGTTATACAAATAAATTGGGAGAGTTGTAGGGGAAGAAGGATAAATTGTTAGCTATCCATTTTCTCTGCATGTAAAACAGAACAATTATGTTATTTTGATCCTTTCTAGAAATTTCCCTTTTTATTTCGGAGTTCCTAGCAATCAATCTCTACCAAAATGGACAAAGTAAAGCGAAAGTTAAAATATTAAACTCCGTAGTTTAAGTTAAAAAAACTGTCCTGCTGAAATATCATTTATAAAATTTAGTTATGGTTGAATATGCCGTTTTACAAATTAGTATTTTGTCTTATTATCAATCATATCAATAGAAACAAGAGAAGAATAAAACTGTGTTTTCATTCTCAAGAGTCAAGGCTCATCATTTTTTACCAAATAAAAGATGTCTCGTGAACAGTTAATCTATTAAACTAACTGGTAATGTATCCAGATTGGTTTTGTCGGGTAAGGATTCTCTACCTTTGAGTCTCCTACCTTTGGTGACTTTGTATCTATCTCTCTCTTCATCAATCATTCTCTCTCATCTAAATAATTTTTAATATTTAATTTTAATTAGCAATTGTACTCCAAAATACACTAAAGTCACTAAAGTCACCAAAGTCACCCATCACCAAAGGTAGAGAATCCATTTCCTGGTTTTGTCAGTCACAAACAATTTCTTCAACGGATACTTATTCGAATTCCTTATCAATTGGGACTTAAGAGAAAACAACCAAAGGCATCTGCAATGCCAGCGTAAAGAGAAATTCTGGTTATTTAAGGCAAGACAACTCTATTGCCCACTCACACTCTTCGTCCACCTCTCTCAATTTAAAAAATGAATTCAAAGAAGCTTAAAATTGCAATTTTAAAGAAATAATGTAAAAAGAAATGTGTTTTAAAGTAATAAACAATGTAAGCGGGCTGCACTTGTGGTTAATTTCTAAACCAAGTGAGGGGAATCCCATTTTCTGGGTAGTATAGATTTTTCATTATTCATTTGTGCACCACTAAACAGCAGCAAGTTCAAAAGAATTATGATAAAAATGGAGGATTTTATACATTGTGTTTTCTCCATCTCTCATAGTGCTGTCTTTCTTTCTTGCTTTCAGGATATGTAGCAAAATTTCTAGTCACTTTACCAAAAATGTTAGCTCAACATTTCTAGCTTCTTTATTTAAATGGTTGGGAACTTGCTGAATTATTAAAGCCCACAAGAAAACCTAATATCCATATCTTGTTTTGTCAATTTCAGAGACTTACAACCATGTCTACCTTGACCTGGAAAAACAGTTCATAACCTAACTTATTACCTTTAGTACTACCAAATCAAGATCCAATTTCTTCTGCAATCAGAAACTAACAAAGAAACTTCAAAATTCTGACTGCCCAAAACTCAGTAATTGCAAACCAAAAGCATATGAAATATTGTGATTTTTGCCCAATGAAGTTCTATTGCTATTACTATTACTAACAACAATGATTTAAAGCCAATAGGTAACAGACTACTACAAACAGCATAGCATCGGAACAACCAAATGAACAAACATCCAGAGACGAAAATGTTGCAATTCAGTCATCGCATCCATTAATTTTTTAATCCACTCATCAATTGACTTCTCCCAACATTTCAAATACTAACAACTAGGCAAGAGGTTTGAATTGCACAATTATTCATTTAATCACAAGATTTCAAAACGGACTTTGATTTCATTTTCTTAAAATTTCACACTTCCATATCTTGTCAGAAACAAAGAGCGTTTGATAAATGATAATTGAATAAAAGCACAGAAACTTCGAATTGGAAGATAACATAAGATGCAGCAATAAGAAAAAAAGGAGAAGAAGTTAAACCTCATCGGTGGATGATCTATCACGAAGGAATTGATGAGAAGAACTATCGATGAATAAGACGGAACCAGAAGCCTCGGCCTATACAAAATCAAAGAAAGGGAAAATGCTAGATCGAAACTGCCCTGAAATGAGCAATGGATTGAAGACAGTAGAGAGAGAGAGAGAGAGAGAACAAACCCTAGATTGAGAAGAGAATAGAGATAAGAGGAAGAGCAGGGTCGAAATGACGGAAACGGGAAACTCCATCTGAGAAAGAGATCTGGTGGTTCCACTTCAGCTACGTGCTTCGTTAATTTTCTCTGCAATTATTATCAATTTCACTAAACAATAGATACTCCTTCGGTTTTTTTTTATTTTATTTTATGGTTCTCTGGGTCCAATTCTTTTACCTTCTGTTGAGGGACAATTACTATACTACCCACCCACACCCCAACATTTGCTACCGCACTCCAATAGGTGAGACCTCTTCACATTGACAAGGAGGAAGTCTTGGATCATCTACACGTACATATTTAGAAAAAAAGGTAAATAAATTTTTTTTCCTATAAAATTTGAAAAAGAATTATTTGTTTCCATAAAAATAACATTATTTTAATTTCTATAAAATTATTACGCAAATAATTTTAGTTTTTATAGGTTGGAACATATATTTTTAAAATATTTGTTTATGTATATATTTATAGCACTATAAAAAATTTATTTTACAAAAAATTAATTCAAAATTTAATTTATACGTCCATAATTTAAAGATTTTTTATTTTGAACATATGACATTTTAAAAAATATAAGTTAAAAAAAATCAAATTTATATGGATAGACTTTTAATAATATTTAAAATATTCTTGCAAAAAATCATTCAAAAATTTAAAATATAAAAAATATTTCGTTTCAACAAGGAGTAAAATAATTTGTAGAATAATTTTATCACATAAACTAAAAATGAAATTTTAAAATTCTATAGGGGCTACAAAACTCATTTTACTCTTTAAAAAATTAAAAAAATAAAGAATCAATTTTTAAAATAATTAAATGATATATATTTATGTGTGTGAGGTAAAATGATTGTGACCAACTAGTATTTTTCTAATCCAAATTCCCTTTGAATTAGACTATTTTTAAAATATTATTCTAAAATAAAATATAATAAAAAATTGTAACTAAAATTTATATATTTATTTTTAAAATAAAATTGAATAAATCCATTTTTAATTATTATTTTTTCTTATACTCCATTTCGAAGGAGGGGTAGATGAAAGTAAAGTTTTTTTTCCAAATGCAGCCTATCTAGGTATCACTATGGTCCATCACAAGGGCTTAATACATGGTGCATGATGTAGTAAATCTTATGGCCTGTCTGTTTTTTTTTTTAATTGTTAACCATACCCCTATAGTTTACATAGACACTACTTCTATTTTCACACATTCATATTTAAAGTTGCTCGGGCAATATGTTTCAAACATTTTCAGTTTGTTGTAAGTATGACTTTTACAATAGCAACAGTAAAAAGTCATATTAAGTGAATTTTTTATGAGTAATAAAAGTCATGTAAATCTCATTTTTCATTCTTGTTGAGTTGTTGCTTTATTATGGTTTACTTATGAGTGTATGTTGATTTTGGGATTTTAGAAGAGTTAGAATTAGGATTTTTTGTTCAAATTAGATAAGTGAGATTGGTCTCCCTTAGTTTATTCAGTCGTAGAAAATATTTGATGAGTGTGAATAATATGTTTCTTTTATTTATAAGTAAGTGCATATGGAGTAGTAGTTAAGTTATATTCCTTATAGTTTTTCAATGTCAATAGTATGCTTCTTGATTTTATGTTGCTCTTTATCATATCTCAAACTAGATCTTATGCACTTAGACAACCAACACATGGATCAATTATGAACGCTTGAGCTGATTCATAGTTGTAAAATCTATTAATTATTTTTATATCCCGTTATTAACCATTTATTGCACCAAAGTCTTGCTCTAAGTTTAAAAATACACTCACATTTTTAATTATATATGTATGTAATTGAAGATATAATATCATGATATATTTAACAATAAATTTCATTGAACGTGAATATAAAACTTTCAAAAAGTATATAACTTACACTCATTTATTATATTTATTCATAAGAGTGTTATTTTCCACAATTGAATCAAACATGATTATGTATCTTTTGCTTATATTACTATTTTGATAATTTATTGAGATTTATATATATTACAGTATTTTAAATTAAGAAAATTATTATTTAATATTTTTTAAATACATTTTGGTTGTAAGATTATATTTATTATTTTGGTATTGATGGATTATCATAGTATTTATTCTGTTTTTATTATTTAATTAATATATTT
>JBBPBS010001075.1:7786120-7798649 GCA_037974835.1 Cicer judaicum | reverse complement strand
GCATTTAATGACTTTTTTTTTCTTCTTCTTTTTATGTCATCACTATTAATTGTTTTTTGACTGGACTATCACTATTTCATTCTTAATTACTAATATTTTGTATTTTCAGTTTTATTTATTATTTTTTAACAAACAAATCAGTATTTAATACTCCTATATAAAAATAACTGACATCATAAGCATTTCATTTACGTTAAAAAAATAATAAATAAAAGAAAGAATAATAATTTTATCAAAAACTAATGTATTTCAATTATCATAAATATATAATAAGAGAATAATAACATAATATTCTTTTCAATTTAAAATATAAGAGAATTCAACCAATAAAAATAAATATATTTAATTTAAATTTTGAACAAAATATATTAATTTTCTCTCGTATTTAAAAGTAAAAAAAATACTAAGTAAGAAGTACAATTAAGAAACTAAAAATTAAAGTCTTTTAGATAATAATATTTTGAAACCACTCCATTTCACTGCATTCATACGTAAAAAAAAAAATCCAAATAAATTTTAGTTTCAGTTGGTTTTGTTTTTTTTAGTTTGATATTTTCCGCGTCCTCTCCATAATGTTGCATTGCACTCACTTTCATGAATTATGCGTAATAATAACCTTATTTACCGGGCTTTAAATAAATCATTCGTTACATATACTTTTTCAAATAATAAATTTTCTATATTTTATTTCGACAAAAGTGCACAGTAAGTATAAGTAAATTTAACAGATTTTATCATTTTTTTTCTTCATAATTATAACTTTAATTTATTAAAAATTATAAAATTAATAAATCATGTTATTTATTAATATAAAACTGTTTACATCGATAATATATTATTATTACTCTATTTTATTTTTCATAATTTCAGAATAAATGGTAATTGTTGTTTAAATGTTCATGCCAAGAGGCAATGTGATGCATGATTATTACTGTTTTTATTTATTTCGGTTATTTCCTTTTGTGTCATTGGCACGCAAATGTAGATCCTAACCAAACCCGAGTGTCATTAAGGGCTTAATAACATATACTCCTTCAGTCCTCATTTTATATAGTTTTATGAAATCAATAAAATATTAACATTGTTTTTTCTATTGTATATTTTTTATTTATTATTTGTTATTATTTTTTAAAATTAATTTAATTTATATTTTTAATAGTGTTCATGAAGGGTAATTTAGTATAATAAGTAATAGTTTATTTTTTAATGTAAAATTAATTGAATTTCTTAATTTGATATAAACGTCTTATATTACACTAACGAGTATATTTTGTAACGGAGAAAATAGATATAAATTCTCTATAAATTCACCAATCTCATCTACCGAGACAACAAAAGAAGGGAAAAGAGAAAAAATCTAATTTTTGTCTGGAAAACATATGGACGAATCTTTGAGAAACGCGTCTGAAGATGAACAAGAGAATACGAGCTTTGACATAGCAAAAGTAGGGCGTAATCGTCATTCTCCCTATCAAATAACTAGATTGGAAGAGTAAGATGATCTATCCTTGCTTGTGAAAAATTTATTACAATATTATTTTTCATAATTTTCAATTAATTGCTAGGTTTAGAAGAGTATTGTTCTTGCAGTATCATTGAAGGATATATTAATTAAAGAGCAAAAAGTTCTCACTCAACCAAGCAGCAGAATGTCAAATGATTCCCTTTGGAGAATGGATAGGATACTCTTTAGTAACCTTTGAATATGCAAGATAATGCATTTTACCCAAATAATGACAATTTTAGTTTAAAAATAACTTTTCTTTTATTTGCCCATTTTTTTCCTTTGTTTTCAAAATTATTGAGATATATAAGTATTTTGTTGGATTTTTTATTTTTTTTTTATGAACCACATCTCTCCTTTTACGAGAACGATTTTTTTTTTTTTCATTTTTTCAGGACCGTGTTCTCGAATGTGTTTTAAATCTTACTCTTAATTTTTCTCTCTCCGAATTTTTATATTAAAATAGATTTTACTATTTTCTTATATTAATTAAGAGAATTTATTATCTCCTTCTGATAAAACGATTTTTTTTAAATTTGTTAGACACTAAAAGTTAGATATTTCAATTACCGCCAATAACGTTTTATTGAATTTTGTATCACTTAGTCAAATCCGAACATTTTTAATTAGTTGTTGATGTTATTCCTATATGAGATTCAATGCCCATATCTAACAAGGCAAAACTTGGATCTGTAGTTGGCGATGACGGCGCCGCTCTTCTGTGACAAAACTATATAGATTTCATATATTTAAATTTCAGATATTTCGATTTAGGTTTCGGATCCAAAAGTAGATCTTCTATCAACCCAATATAAATTTCGGATATATTGATTAGTCAAACCCCTAAAACAAATGCACATAAATATTTTAATTCAAATATTATATATTATTATTCTTTCATAGTCTTCAGACCATTCTATCATTTCATATAAATGATACACTAGTGTTAAATTCATTAGCAAAGATTTACATTCAGATATTTTTTTGATGCACTTGTTCATTCGTGAGTGAAAAAGAAAAGGAAAAAAAAAACTTATATTTACATTCATTTCCATAAAGAGAGTATGTAGTTCAATAGTTGTATGGGATCACTTGAAAGTATTATTTGCCAAACCATTAAACAAAAAATTACATTCAAATTGATGTCGATTTATTTTTTTAATTTAGGTAATATATTATTATTTTATTCATGTAGTCAATTTCATTTGATATTCATGTAATATATATGATCAAAAGACTTGTTGTATGTGTTGAAATTTCAAATTCAAGACGTGTTATATCACATTTTGGCTTGTGTCAATTATTTTGTTGCATTTAATACTCATTCTAACCTAATAGTTTTTTTTTTCTTCCTAAATAAAGAATATTCACAAAACTCACACATCCGGATGAGAAGCAAAGATGTGAAATAGGCAAAGAGCTCGGGCTTGAAACAAAACAAGTGAAGTTTTGGTTTCAAAACAAAAGAACCCAGCAAAAGGTGACATTTAATTTTTTTTTTCTTAGTTTGATGCACTACAAAATTCTTTTACATGATTTACTAAATGATATATAAATACTAAATTTTATTAATTAATTCAACTATTGATGATTAATGTAATAAACATATAAATTTTTATATAAATAAAAAATTTATAGTTGTATAATCTAGTCATAAATATTAAATTGTATTTTTTAAATTTCGTTATACATTAATTTAATATAAAAATATTAAATAATTTTAAAATTTATAGAATTAATTTACTTAATCAAAAATTTTAATTTAATAACTAAATCACTTATATTAAATTATTAAATAGAATAATTTATTATATAATAACTTATCATTGTATATTCATAAATATACGACGATGAGTTATTAGATGACAAATTATTTGATGATGAGTTATTATATATTATATCAACTAATAATTTGACTTGTATATATGATAATCCCAATTAAGGCCCATAACGAGAAAGCAGATACCGTTGCACTTCGCGCGGAGAATGAAAAGATTACCAATGAGAACAACCAAATGAGGGAGCAATTGAAGACTATGCTTTGTAGCTCATGTGATGGTAAAAACAATCACGCTGATCATCAAATTGCTATGCAACAACTTCGCCTTGAAAATGCTCGTCTCAGAGAAGAGGTGGGTTAATTAATATTCTCCTCTTGTTTTTAATATAAATAAAATTAGTTTTTATTTCTCTAACTTAACCGAAAATAGAATTATGTTGAATATTATATCTTATGTTTGAACTCGATGCTTAATATTATATCTTATGTCATTTTATGTTTATCAGTTAGATCAACATTAATTTTCTAAATACTTTAAATTCACTACAATAGTTTATTTACTATCATTTATCAACTAACTTTATTATCGGATTTCTAGTATCAATTAGTTTATCCACTAATCTGCTACTTTTAGCCTTAATCTCTTTTGATGTAAATCATTGATTTGATTCTAATTTTTTTCAAGAGAGCTACAAAATGACTAATTTGTGTTTATTATTTATAAATAAACTTATTTTCAGCATGAGAGGATATCAAAATTGATTGCAAGGAACATGGAGAATGATGAAAAACCATCACTTGGAGATAATGTGAGAATAGTTGTTGGTTCAAGTTCAAGAGTTCCTCAAGTTACAGGCAGAAGATCAGAAATAGAAAAGGCAATGATGTTGGAAACTGGAATTGCTGCTAAGGAAGAGTTGCTTAAGCTTTTGAGCCCCAATATGCCCTTTTGGGTCAAGTCTCAAGTTGATCAAAGACTTGTTCTTCACCAACAAAACTATGAAAGTGTCTTTCCTAAAGTTAATCATTTCAATGGTGTCAAAGCTCGTGTTGAATCATCAAAAGATGCACGAATAGTGAAAATTCAAGCAACACAATTGGTTGACATGTTTCTGGATTCGGTTAGTGTTTAAAACTTATAAATATAAATTACTTTCTACTTAGCAATTTTTTCTCACCTAACTAGTGTTTAACAAGATTCCTTTTAGTCAATAATTTCTATTAGTCATTGTAGTTTGATTTTAAATTGAGCACAATTACGTATCACAATTTATAATCATGCATTGATTGACAAATAGTGTCAACTATCAATCTCCACAACCAGAACAATGGCACAATGCTCTTAATTAGAGAGAACCTCAATTTTTTTTAAAGTGTAGGTTGAATTTTTAAAAATTGTATTGATATTTTAATTTTATAGACCGACCATCTTAAAAATTTATATTTACACATTATACTCAGAATAAATACCCAATAAAATTAATACTATATTTTTTTTAGACTAAACATAATCCATCAATATGAGTATAGTGTGAGTATGTGACAGCGGCTGCAACCTATCTGACGCCGCTAATCTAACCTAGAATATTGGTAGAGTTTTGTGATGGACTGATTTTAAAAATTCAAATTTGTTTGAAAAAGCTTATATACTGATTTTAGGAATTCTCAACCATCTAACCTTTATTAAAATGGTGGAGAACACTTACTGCAGTAACTATGGAATACATCAAATTCATTTCACCAAAGTGTATGAAAATAATAAGTAATTCATAAAGTATATAAAAATTAATTCATTTGTTTAGGTCTTCTGGCTATATATTGACATAATGCTACAAAGTCCAAGCTAACATGACGGATTATGATTTATCATTAAAGCTATTAAAAAAAGTTCAAAACTTGTAAGTTCCGTCTATCAAGTCTTCTGCTAAGTTTCTTAAATTATGTCCTCGCTTGGAAAAGTTTATTGTTTGTTGCAGTCCCTAATATGTATTTTTTTTTGTGAGCTTTAAGTTATGGGGGTTCTGTGGTCTTTCTTTTTTACCTAACAATGTTATGAGTTCATTTTATATAAAAAATGAAATTTGAGAAAAATTATTTAATTATTAAAAAAGAACATAATATTTATAAAAAAAATCCCAAAAAAAATTGGAGATTTTTTTATAAACAATTTGTTTGGAAAAGTAATTTCTCAATTATTTTTCGGGACAGAAAAAAAATATTTACAACAAAAATTTTGAAAAAAAGTTTGGGCATGTAGACCAATTTGGCTGTCTTCTACCATGGAGTTTATGTGTATGGGTTTCTCTTTAGTTTTGAAATTCCATAAAATTGACAGCTTTTTATATATTATAGATATTACTGGGATGTGATTTACTCTAGGACTAAATAGGAGATAATGTGATATTTTTGAGCGACTATTGCGAGTTTATTAATTAATTTATGCATAAAAGTAATGAAGTGAAAAATTAATTATTTAATATCATCTTAAAATTTTAATAAGTTGCTTATGAACTCATAAGAATTATTTTATGTCCCTTATTGATTATATGGTGGAAATTTGCGTGTAGGAAAAATGGGCAAATCTTTTCCCAACTATTGTTACAAAAGCGCAAATAATTGAAGTGCTTGAAAGAGGTTCCACAGAAAGTCGAAGTGGAGCTTTGCTATTGGTATATAAATTTTCCTACAAACATAATAATATATATTTTTTTATATAATAATGTTTTGATTTTTGGTAACATGTTAAATACTTATATGTTGTAGATGTATGAAAAGATGCACGTTCTTTCACCTTTGGTGGCATTTCGGGAATTTTGCTTCCTTCGCTATTGTGTACAACTTGATCCTAGTACTTGGGTGATAGCTAATGTATCATATGATTCCTTGAAAGAGGATCAATCTCATTCTTCCATTTGGATGTTTCCTTCTGGATGCATAATTCACCAAGTTTCTAGTGATTCTTCACAGGTATGTTTTTTTATTTTTATTTTTTATAATTAAAATGACACTAATTACTAATGTTTTTGTTAAGGTTTCATGGGTTGAACATGTGGAGGTAGTTGACAAGATTCGAGCACACCCTCTTTATAGAGATCTTGTCCAGAGCAATGTTGCATTTGGAGCAGAAAGATGGGTCTTGGAACTTCAAAGAATGTGTGAAAGAATTTTCACTTTTGAAACCAAACACCTATCTGTTTATGATTGTGGAGGTAACTAACTCATTAATGAATAATATTAGTAACATAAACTTAGTACATTAATAATGAAGAGTGATTTTATTATTTAATTTGATTTTCAGTGGTAACATTACCTGAAGCAAAGAGAAGCATTATGCAACTTTCTAATAGAATGGTTAAGGACTTGTGTGGGGTTTTAAGCATGTTAACAAAGCCAGAATTCCCAGAAAACTTCATTGATGCTGATTATAATGGGATTAGACTCTCTGTTAAGAGAAATGGTGGCTTAAACCAACCAAGCAATGTGTCCATCGTTGTTGGTGCTAGCTCTACGCCATTTCCTCTCCCATCTAAGATTCTTTTTGACTTCTTAAAAGATCCTTCAAGACGCTTTGAGGTTTCTTTTTAATATATATATTTTTTAATTTCTTTATAAATTTTATATAGAATATATATCATTAATCATTATTTTGATGTAGTGGGATGTTATTTGTCATGGAGATCCATGGCACAAGGTTGCACACATCTCAACTGGGAATCATTTCGGCAACTATATATCAATTATTCAGGTACTTATTATTATTATGTTCAATTGCAGTTTTGGTCGTATTATTTTAGTTGAATAATAAAAGTAGTTTATCTATTTTATTTCTTCTCAACTTTAGTGGCTCAAATAGAATTTTAGTCAAAATCTTTATGAAATGTCATTTTTTTTAAGCCACACCATATCATTTATAATAATAGATTTGAGACACAATTTTTGCACCCACAAGATCTTGAAGAATTATGTGGCTTAAATAAGTGCAAAAAAATGACATTTAATCAAATTTTAGACCAAAATTCTGTTTATGAACTAAAATTGTGGAAAAATAAAATGAACGAACTATTTTCGTGATTTAGCTAAAATAAGAGGACCAAAACAACACTTAAACCTTATTATTAACATTTTTGAATCACATATTTTGTTATTGTTTTTGGTATAATTAACTTGATAATTAATGATTCATGTGATGCAGCCTATGGAACCTCCTCCCCCGGAAGGTGTGGTGATAATTCAAGAATGTTTCATAAATCCATTAGGATCATATGTTGTGTATTCTCCTGTGAACATACCAGAGTTAAACATTGCCTTCGATGGTCAAGATTCATCAGCAGTGTCACTTCTTTCATCAGGCTTTGTCATTACTGAAGACAGTCATTCTCTTTTCAATGCTCGAACTAGTAATAGAAATGGTGGAACAAGTGCAAAACCAAGAGGTTCTTTGTTGACTGTGGCTTTTCAAATATTGATGTCTAATGCAGAAGTTGTGAATTTGGAACGTAATGCTGCTGCTGTTAACTCTCTCATCAATACAACTGTTGATAACATAAGGGATGCTCTGTTCAAAATCTAGGAAGATGTTATCTCCATGACATTAATAATTTCTGTTTTTGTTTTATCTAGTTCGTATTATTTTAATTTACTTTAGATTCTTCTTGTTGCTTGTGGTGGTACTTTGTGACAAACCTTGGGTTAATTACAAATGCTATTTTCTTTAGGTTGAACTTATAGGTGCTATTATGAAAAAAAATATGACATTTGACATAATCTTTGGTTTCAAAGTGATTATTATATGGAATGACATTTTGGTTTATTGGAAGCATACAAATAGTTGAATGAGGTGGATTATTTATTTCCCATATATTTTTAGTGAGGGCAACACATTTTGCAGATAAGAGAAATCTGTTGAGCATTTTTTTGCTTGTGTTTGGGGGTGAGCATGAAATGAAGGAGATGATAATCTAAATCTGTTTGAGTTTGTTGCTAGGTGGTAGCTGGCCAATTCAACACACATATACAGAGGTCTAAGGTGAATTTGAATATATGGCCTTTTATAGCATATAATAGTATTTTAGTAAAATAATTAAAAAAAAATTTATCAAAAATTAATTTTTAGACACTTTAAAACATAAAATTATTTATTAAACTAATATAATCGATTTCCTAAAATACTACATTTTTAATTGATATTACAGTCAAATGATTTAATATTTTTTGAGACAATATTAATTTTAGTTTTAAAAATATTTAAATATGAGAAATTATAATTTATCAAATAATTTTTTTTGAAAGATTTTTATTAAATAAGTTTTTTGTTTTTTTTATTTGATTTTTAAAAATAAATCTGATCTGAATAATTTTCACATAAAAAGATTCATTCAATAATATTTGATTTATTATTTTTTTGGACCGGTTTGCTGCATTTTGTTTAGATTGGTTTGAATCTGAATACTCTTAATTAAAATAAAATAGTTAATAAGAATTTATCCATATTTGAAGGGAGAATTATGTTAAAAGAGGGAGGAGAAGAGAGTGAGAAAGGCACACATAAAAATATCTTGAGTTAGTTAGGAAGATTATTCTCTAGTTTAGGAGCACTGGTGCTTTGGTTTAGGTGATGTATTGTATTTTTTGCATTTTCCTGCTTTCACCACACTGTTAGAGTTTTGCTCATCAATTGCAATCAATAAAATTCCTTCCATTACCTTTAAATTTCTTGATTTCTATCTCCATCGCTCAACAGATTAAAGCAACTCACAGAAAGAGGATTTAGCTCATTTAAATTGAGAATTTAATAAGGTAAATAAATCAAGAGTTAATATTATAATTACATACAATTAATAATTTATGATCGATTGATATTAATCTTGCTCACAACTTAATCCTCACACAAAAGTTACAAAAAAATAATCACACTCTTGCTTGTTACGAGAGAATTTTTCACACAAATGTTCATTCAATTTTTTTTATTCTCTTGCCTTGAGGTTGAGATGCTTCACATCACAAGACCCTTATTTACATCAAAAGTAATGGTGTTCCTTTCATGAGTGTTGCATAACTGGATATATAGTCCTTGTCACACATTTCTCAATAACATAATTAAAAAACCTGGATACATACATTTCTCCACCTCTTGGTCATTCGTACTAAAATTTATTATTATTTAAAAGTTATAATTGATTCTTTAATATTAGAAAGTGGTTAAATTTTACATTAACCGATAAGTGGTATTGGAGTAATTGACCTCTTATTGCTTCTATGCTCCCGAACTCTCCAATAAGTGGTATTAGAGTCTTGATTTGGCTTGGTGGAAAAATGAAAGTGAATCATTGTATCACAACGCAAGTCTTTCTAACAGTGTAGTCAAGAGACATGTTCTGTTGGCTATAACAATGGTATACATATATGATGCGAGGGACTCACATTTGAGGGAGATATTGTTGAATTTAAGTTTGAGTGGATAAGTCTAATATTGATCAAGACTGAGTTAAATATTTATTATATAAAATAGGAGATTCATTTATCTAATACCTTAAAATTTTGGTTAGAGATGTGACGTCAAAGTCTCTTGTAGTCCTAAAGTATTTGTCAATTGTTATTTTCGTATCTAAGATTCACAAATACAACAAGCTACTTCGTGACTCAAATGGAAGATGAATCAAGGGTTTTATGCCCCTACATATTGAGATGTGAAACATATACTCGAGACTTGTCATGGTGTGGGGGAGGATTTATCTCACATGATTGTAAAAACGACTCAAAAATTCACATTGATATGTTTATGAACAAGTACAATTTCAAAGGACATACATTTCTTCTGATTCGATGTATTCAAGAATTTCACCATAAGAATTAATACATTAAATTTACTCACATTTCCCGCGTGAATGCATCAGCAGACTAATTGGCTAACTTTAGATTCATAATGCACTTGTTTTGTGAAACCTTGTTGTTTTAGAATTTCCTCAAAGCAAAGCTTAAGAAATTTCTTTTAATGATATGTCCATAACTTGTGTGCCTAATAATGTGCGTTTAATTTCTTTGTAAAAAACAGACCTGGCATACTATATCAAAATTTCTATATCTTCATTTTCCTTATATGATTTTTTTATTAATTTTTTTTACTCATTTTTATAATTTCGTTAACTTAACAATTGTTATTTTGTAGCCAAAATTGAATGATAGAAAACATAGTAAAGGTAAAATGAGAAAAGATGTTATAATTTATGTAAATTTAAATACTACATGCCAAAAAAAAGATAAAATACAATTTCAAGAAATATTTGGAAAAAAAACTATAAATGAAAAAATGCAAAAAATTTTAAAGGTAAAAGTTGTTTACACAAACAACTCGATTTTTCAAAATCTACTATTAGTATTTTTTTATAAAAAAATTTAAGGCTTAATTGCACTTTTGGTCCCCCTATTATAGGTGAAAATTGAAAGTAGTCCCTCCATTTTGTTTGTCCCCAGTTTTAGTCCCTCAAACAGAATTTGAGGCCAAATCATGATTAGTTGTTATTTTTTAATGACGTGTCAAAAAAAAGGTGATGTGGCAAACGCTTACGTGGAATAAACACATTATTATATTATTTATGATTAAAAAAAATATAATTTATATTTTCAAAAATCAGTTTTATATGCAATAGCTTTAAAAATACAATTAAATTATTAAAATAAAATTAAAAGAACATCAAAAACATCTGCAGCATGAAGGCAAATGAAATAGCTTGAACCCTAAATAAAAAACAGCCCCAATTCACCCAAAGGACTTGTTGTCAAATACTATCATGCATATTTAGCTAAAGCTGATGAAAGAGTAGGCATACAAATCAGAGTGTTTGACATCGAACCTGGTCCATTTCAACATGTATTGGATCAGATCTTAGCTTGTACTTTAAATCAGAATATTTTGCCCAATATTAACCGCGAGCAAAACATTAATAGTTCACCAGGAACAACAAAGTCAAAAGCTATACTAATGATATCCTTAAGCTCTGGTTACTTTGAAAAGGTAAGAGACATGTATTGGGAATATCCTACAATGATAGGAGAAGTGGTTGGCATTAACCAAGCCATGAAGGATATCAACAAACACAGAAGCAGATTCACAACCAAAAAGCTTGGGCAGAAATGTATCTCTTGAGTTTAACTGATGTGTTAGTTCTAGCGCATGGTCTACTTTTGGCTACGTGGGTCAGAGACTTGGAGGTTTAAAACCATGGATACTCTACAAACCTGAGAATCAAACAGCCCCGAATCAAGCTATTCAACAAATGGTCCTTTTGGTGAATTGGGGCTGTTTTTGATTTAGGGTTCAAGCTATTTCATTTGCCTTCATGCTGCTGCAGATGTTTTTGATTTTCTTTTAATTTTATTTTAATAATTTAATTGTATTTTTAAAGCTATTGCATATAAAATTGATTTTTGAAAATATAAATTATATGTTTTTTAATCATAAATAATATAATAATGTGTTTATTTCATGTAAGCGTTTGCCACGTCACCTTTTTTTTGACACGTCATTAAAAAATGACAACTCATCATGATTTGACCTCAAATTCTGTTTGGGGTACTAAAACTGGGGACAAACAAAATGGGGGGACTACTTTCAATTTTCGCCTATAATAGGGGGACCAAAAGTGCAATTAAGCCAAAATTTAAAGTAAAATGACGATGTTTTAATTTAAAATAGAAAAGACTTTTATATATATATATATATATATTTCATTGAATAGCATTATTCGCGAGTTAAATTTGTTATCAATTGGCAGATGAATATTTTTAATTAAGTAAATAGATAAATTGATCCCATTAAACTTCAACGGTATGTTTAATAAAAATAGTGACAAGATAAACATTAGTATTAGTATTTTTTTATAAAAAAAATTTAAAGTAAGATAACAATGTTTTAATTTAAAATAGAGAAGATTTTAAAGATTACTAAACATTTTTCATATATATATATATATATATATATATTTCATTGAATAGCATTATTCGTGAGTTAAATTTATTATCAATTGGCAGATGAATTTTTTTAATCAAGTGAATAGATAAATTAATCCATGAAATTTTAACGGTATGTTTGATGTGTGAGATATGGTATAAACAAAATATGATATAAAATTGAATAAAAATAGTGACAAGATATAATAAAAAATACTAAAAAATTAAATAAACAATAAAATAATTTTGTATTTAAAATTATCCATTGACACTATTAAATAAATATTTTTTTTTTAAAT
>JBBPBS010001075.1:7746191-7785839 GCA_037974835.1 Cicer judaicum | reverse complement strand
ATATTATATGTAAATGACAAAAATACACTTGTGATAAACTTTAAAATTTCAATTAATTTTCATGTTTTTATAATTTTGAATACTAGCTTATAAATTATATAAAAAAACAAAACTACCCTTGTGATAAAATCATAAATATTTTTTAAATTAATTATTAATATTTTATTTTTAAGTTTAATATCAAATTCTATTAATTATTTTTATATTTGTGTTTGATTAGATTTACACTTTTAAATTTTATATTATATTTTATATATTATTTTTATATTTAGACTTTATTATATTTCAATTATATATTTTAAATTATATTTTATAAGGTTAATCAAGTAAATTAATGCTGGTTTCTAACCAAACTCATATTCAAGATATAAATTTCAACTAGAGACATGATAAAATAAAATTATGAATTAACTTATCGTATCATGCTAATTCATTTAATAATAAATTCAGACAAGATATGATAATTTATTTTCATCATGTTCGTCAAATGGATCCTAAGCGTTAATTAAATTATTCTTTGAATTTTGAGATGACACTTGCAACTTGAAGGATAAATTTATAACGTTCACTGCTTAGTTTATGTTATCCTTACAATTTGAAGGACATATTTGTAACGACAATTTCTTTTGAGCGATTAATTTGACCAAAATTATTAACTCCTTTTTAGTCATAATTTATTTTAAATACTTTAAAATTGTTGAAACTCGTCCTTAAGTCTTAACTGCAATCTTTGCAAATGCTGATATTACTAGATTGAAAATTAAGTTTTAAATTTAAATGCAAGATCTTGTAATTGTGTAAGTTAATTAAGGTATTATTTATCATCTCTTCTAAAATAAAAAATAAAAAATAAAAGTAAATTATTGAACCCTCTTCATACATTTTGTAATAATCTCACTCGTTGAATAAATACACCAATGTCACATTAAAATCTAATTAAAATCTAAAGTATACATATCTTATTGTTAAATGTAAAATACACTTTTTATAAAAGATTTAAAAAATATTTTTTACAATAACAATTATAACATGAAACCATATCATATTAGAAGAGTAGAGGTTGTTAATTGTTTTTTTTTACTATTCATTCAAATTAATAAAATAGATATAAAAGAAGTTTAAACTCGTAAAAATTAAAAAAAAGATGAACTTGCACAAAAATTCACAATACCTACGTTAAAACATAAAAGGATTAAATATGATAAATTTAAAGTATAAAAAATATTATATATCTGGATCTATAATGTTAACGACACTAAAAATATTGTTTGAATATGTAACCGATCTAACCTAATCTCTTAATATGAATCAAACAAATATCATAGTCTAATAAGAAATCAAATAATACCACTAAGACAATGAATATAACTACATCAAATATCACAATGTAGCAAGAAATAAAATAATACTACTAAGACAATGAATATAACTACATCAAACTCAGATGATAAAATTACGACTAATTAAAATGCAAAATAAAAACTAAATATTGCGTAGCAACCTATTTAAAAAAAATGTGTTAAAAAAAGATGAATGTGCAGTGGTTATCCTACTTTTTGCTTCGGAAGGATAAGTTGTTAATTGGTTAAAAATGACTTAAATGGAAATAAAATCTTATTTATTTAAAAAGATTGTAAAAAAATCCATTTATACCATTATTTAAGAATCCACAGGAAATTCTATGTCTGGCAAGTAATCAAGTTATTGCTTTTTGTTTTTCTTTATAACATTTTTTCGTTTTTTCCTATTTCAACGATGTATTAGATGACTAAGTACTAGTGTACACAAACATCCTTAAATTCACAAATCTCATACACAAAATATATGTAAAATAAAAATTCCTAAAATATTTCGTGTGTGTTTATCGAGGTTAAAAAATGGATTACTCAATGGGAGGTGGTAGTGGATCTGGTGATGAAGACTTTGATAACTTACACAATGCAAAAAGATCTTCCTCCTACAAACGTCTTACTTCAGCTCAAACAGCCATACTTGAAAAGTAAGATCACTCATTTTGTTAACAATAGTTTCTTTTCAATTTTATTATTTTTATGAGTTGTTTCAATTTTTTGTTTTGAACTAGCATTGATTTCATTTGTGACATGGTGAATAATTTGTCTTACTTTTCCTTTGTTTGGTTTGATTTCTTTGATGACACGAGTTTAATATTTAAGTAATAATTATTACATTTAATATATTTTTTTAAGAATTAATTAAGTACAATTGATTGTAAGATCATGAATAAATTTTTGCTGACAAAAAGATCATGAATGGCTTGATTATTCGTTTTAGTGTAATTTTATCTAATAAATAAGTATATATAATAATAATAATTATTATTATTATTATAAAGTTCAATCTTTTTGCTAAAATAAAATTTAAGAAATCCTGGTGGCTTAGGCCAGCACATATCTAATGCATGACAAGTTGTAACCAGCAACGTAGAGTTAGGAGATAGTATATTATTTATTTGAGGAAAATAAATAATTAAGTAGAAATAAGAAAGAAAAAAAAGGGATAGATGACAAATACTTATCACTCAAACCTCAATAAAAATGGAGTTGGTTACTATTATTGAATCTTCTCATAAGAGTGATGAAACAATATAGAGATTTGAAGAATAAAAAAAAGAAAAAGATATAGAGAGATGGAGAGAGATGAAATTATGAAATGTGAGTATTATATCGATAAATTATTAATTTTTATCGTAGAAAAATTTTATTAATTAAAATAACATGATTACCTCTTCAAGAGAATTTAAACTTCTTTGATAAAGTTACAAACTCAAAGTTGTTCCCGTTTACACTAGCAAATTATTCAACTTATCTCTCAACTAATTTGTATTTTTTGTTTTTTTGCTTTTCGTAATAAAGTTTCATGAAGGAATGCCACCATCCAGATGAGGCCCAACGACGTCAATTAGCTTTGGAGGTTGGGCTTGAGCCCAAACAAATCAAATTTTGGTTCCAAAATAAGAGAACTCTATTGAAGGTGATTCCTTTTCACTATAATTTTTTGGTTCATTCAAAATTTATTTCACAAGTTAGTATCATATAATATTTTTATTACTTAGTGTTAATAATTTTTGTATTTTCCATCCAAAGAATCAACACGAGCGAGAAAATAACTCCAGTCTTCGTGCTGAAAATGAAAGGATTCATAACGAAAACTACCTAATAAGAGAAGCATTGAAGGCTACAATTTGCTCAACTTGTGGGGGTCCACCATATCCCGAGGAAGAACATGAACGTTTCATGAACCACATGCAAGAGGAAAATGCTAAGCTCAAAGAAGAGGTTAGTCAACTTGATTCTATTTTAGTTCTACAATAACATAGTTGATTATTTTATAGGGTGACAAGATATTTAATTTTGTCGTTGAACCATCTCACATTATTTAAATCATCTCACGTCATCAATTTTTAGTTAAAAAATTAGAAGTATAAATCAAAATTGTCGACTTTTAAATTAGAAAGACTAATTTTGTGAATCTGTAAAAATAGTTGACTGAAACTGTAATTAAATCTTAATATTATTGGACACAATCATTTTTGAGAATTTATTCTAAATTATAAGATGATTTGGGTTTGAGTTTGCAGTGTGAGAAAGTGTCGAACTTTCTTGCAAGGTACATGGAGAAAGAGATATCACTACCTGAATTGGAGCAAGCACTGAATTCAATAGAAGCATTTTCAAGAGACATGGAACCTGAAATATCACTAAATCAAACGGTTGGTGAAAGCTCAAGTCAAGTTAATGGTAATCTAACAATGCATCAAGCTGGTGGTATGTTCTCACCAGGAAACTACGATACAGAAAAGTTACTCATGTCTCAAATTGTAGCTATTGCAATGGAAGAATTAGTTAGGCTTGTGAGAGTCAATGAACCTTTTTGGATTAACTCTTCAACTAATCAAGATGGAAAGTACACTCTTCTAAAAGATAGTTATGAACAAGTTTTTCCCAAGAACAATCACTTTAAAGGTGCCAATGTGTGTGAAGAATCTTCAAAATATTCAGGAATTGTTAACCTTAGTGGCGTGCAACTTGTTGACATGTTTCTCGACACGGTAAGCATATACATCTTTGACAATAAATTTTAGTGATGAAATCAATACATGTACTCATATCTATATCTTAAATTACAGGTGAAATGGACAAACTTGTTCCCAGCAATTGTTACTAAAGCAGAAACTATCAAAGTGTTTGAAACCGGTTCGGTAGGAAGTCGGGATGGAGCTTTGTTGTTGGTATAATTTTATATTTTTTGATACAAACTTTGTTTAATGTTAATTAAGTTTCTTGACACTTTTGTTTTTATTATAAAATTTTAATCAATTTTGTGTGTGTGGCAGATGTATGAAGAAATGCATATTTTATCACCTCTAGTGCGACCTCGTGAATTTAACATTGTTCGTTATTGCAAACAAGTTGATGTTGGAGTTTGGGTGATAACTGATGTGTCATTTGATTCCTCCTCTCAACCAAACACTTCCTCTCTTTCTCGTTCTTGGAAACATCCTTCTGGATGCATAATTCGTGAAATGCCTAATGGGGCTTGTCTGGTTAGTATTTAATCATTTATGAAACATAGTAATGATATGTACATGACGTACTTTAGATTTTTAAATTTTAGATGTACTTGATATTCAAGAAAAATGTTATTACATGTTTTTTTTGTTAGGTTACTTGGGTTGAACATGTGGAAGTGGATGATAAGATCCATTCACACCAGCTATATAGAGATCTTGTTAATTCCTTTAATTTATATGGAGCTGAAAGTTGGATTAAAGAGCTTCAAAGAATGTGTCAGAGATCTGTCAGCTTTTTCCTTGAGAGGATACCTGTTCACGAATCTAGAGGAGGTTGATGAGTTACATTTTGTGAAAATACTCTTTTATTTTTAATAAGAATATGAGAAACATTTGAAGTGAATATTATCTTACCTTACCTTACCACATATTCATATTAATCTATTAATATTTGATTGTAATTATTGTTCAGTGATCCAAACAATTGAAGGGAGAAAGGGAGTAATGAAGTTTGCTCATAGAATGGTTAAGATGTTCTGTGAATGTTTAACAATGGCAGGACAATTGGAATTTCAACATTTAAGTTTGGATAGCATTGGTGGTGTTAGAGTATCTGTTAGAAAAACCACTAGCATAGGTCAACCAAATGGCATGGTTGTGGCTGCTGCTACCACCCTCTGGCTTCCTCTATCTGCTGATAAAGTTTTTGAATTCCTCAAAGATCCTACAAAAAGATCTCAGGTTCATTACCTACTTTCTTTCAACACTCTTTTTTAATCACTATCAAAAATCATATTAATTTTGACCTTAATTGTTTTTATATAGTGGGATGTTCTTTCTTGTGGGAATCCAGTGCATGAGATTGCTCACATTTCAAATGGACTATATCCTGGCAACTGCATTTCAATTATTCAGGTATTTACTATTTCTTTAAAATTATGTTTCAATTGTGATTTGTGAATTAAGAAAATTATAACTTTGATTTTTGATGTGGAGCAGCCATTCATCCCAAGTGAGAACCACACTTTAATTCTTCAAGAAAGTTTCACATCACCTGTGGGATCATATGTTATATATGCTGCAACTGACACAACATCTATGAATGTGGCCATAAGAGGTGAAGATTCTAAAGAGCTACAAATCCTTCCATCAGGTTTTGTTGTTTGTTCAAAAAGCCAACCAAATATAACTTTGGAAGAAACATTTAACAATGGAAATAGTAGTGTTGATGGATCAGGTGGCACATTGTTAACTTTGGCTTACCAAATTCTGACTTCTAGCACAAATGGAATTGACAAGCCACTTAACATGGAATCTGTTGCTACTGTCAATACCCTTTTGTCCAATACTATTCTCAAAGTTAAAGAGGCTCTCATGAGTTCTACTACTTAGAATTACTTGTTCATTTTCTTTTTGGTATTTTTTTGTTTATCATTTTTTCCTACAGAAAAATGTATTCATACTTCCTAAAGACGAGTTATTATCATTATACAATTTTTCTTTTTATTATGATGATTTTGCTTCGCATTAAATCTTAATAATACATTGTTTTTGTCATTTGCTTGCATAATTGTTGTTTAGGAAAATTATGTTGCTGCTTATTGTGTTGTTTATTTTGACTTCAACACAATTTGGTTATGTTGATCTATATTTTGGTTATGTTTTTAGATGAATGTTTTGTAATTAGGGATTTGTAATTATGGTGGTGAGCTTCAATAGTAGCTGACAAGTAGTGATTGGAATTGAGAAGAAGCATTAGTCCATGATTGACAAGTAGTGTTTTGGTTTAATAGAACCTATTAATAAATTCAACTACACCCCTCAATCAATTAAATGGTTTATGAATTAAATAATGAATAAAATTTAATTAAAAAATTGATTTAATCATTTTAATTTTTTATCCTTCTCTCTCTATATATCTCTACCTCTCTTATATATAATTGGTAAATAAATAGCTAAATTTATTTGAATTTTATCAATCTATTTATTTTGCTTTTTATAATTGTTTTTTATTGTATAATTTTAATAGCATGAATAAACAATAAGATAAATTAACTTCTTTAGAATTTAACATTTTTTAAAAATTCATCAAAAAATTGATTTTAAAAATTCACCTAAAAATTGTTTTGAAGTTAGTTTTAATTTAAAAATCAATTCGAAATTGATTCTAAATATTAAACTGATTTATATTTATAAATCAATTTCAAATTAATTTGAATATGATTTAAAAATTAATAATCAAATCATTAATATAATTAATTTTTGAACCATTTTTAATGGTCATAGAATTTGTTCTATAAACTCTAAATCTTAGGTGTTATACTTTGATTAGACCTATGTAACTGTACATAAGTTCTGCACTTTCTTTAACATCTTTTACTGTCCTTTGTGGTCATGCAGTCCACATTTGACTTCAATGAAGCCACTTTATAGTCAACTGTAAATTTAAGGTCATAATATAATTGAGACTGAGATAATAGCATGCAGTATGCCCAGGTTTATGGAATCATTCGCATTGGATCAAGAACAACTATACAAGTTAGTTAGACACCACATCTTAATTCAAAATTTTAAGACAATGACTTTACGAGTTCTTTTATTTTTCTAATAATGTGAGACTTCTAACTCACACTTGCTACACAACAATTTGTCTCTCAAGTGAGTCTATTCCATTCATCTATTTATACTTCCTCTCAACCAATTTTTTTTCCATCGACATACACTTGCACCGTTGTTGATCTTCGCATATCAACGAAACACGTCGCCTAAACACCCTATGTTAAGAATAATTTCGATACAAATAGCTGGTCCCTTAATAAATAAAAAAAGGCTCTCGATACAAGCAGGTGGTCCATTTAGTAAACAAAAAGGCTTTGATACTACCGTTGGACCATGAGGTGGAGCTCTGAGGATCATTCAAATTGGGTAAAGAGTTACCATATAAGTTACTTGAATACCACATCTTAACCAAAAACCTTAAGACAATGAGTTTATGTGTCATTTCACTTATATGTTGTTCTACTATTACTTTTATAAATAATGATTGACTTTTAACTCACATTTACTACATAACATCCTTCAGATGTGCTTTCAACCTTTCTTGATGTCAATTCATTAGACGTAGACATTTTTATCAATATTCCTTTGTTCTTTAAGAGATACCCAAAAGTTAGATAAAATATTGTAAACCTAGTGGCTAGTAACAACTGGTCTCACAAAAATCCATTCCTTTGTTGAAATGTAGTAAGATCCAAATAATGTACTCTATATGATAACTAGTAGAGTTTCTTCTTTTTCTCCATTATCATTGCCTTATAATTTTGTAATTTGTTGTTTTATCAATCACAATTTACACAACATTTTTTTTTTCTAACTTCTACCACGATATGATCAATCATCTCAATGGACTTTAAAAATTGTATCTATAGAACTGTTCGCTAAAAAGATAAAAAATGCTCTCTATCTTTTGCCATACTGTCCATCACTCATAATAGTGCATTACATCTTCTTCTAAATAATATTGTTTCATGGTCTCCAAATAAAGAAATATAATTACATTATTATTATTATTATTATTATTATTATTATTATTATTGTATTATTGTTATATTTTGTTTTGTGAAGGTTTTATTGGACATTTCATAAACAATTTTGCAACTATATAAACACTTTAAAAATTCATAAATTACGAATACCAAATAGAGTAAAGAAAGAAAAATATTGTATTTTGTGAGTGTAATTCATTTTCAAAGTTGACAATAGATAATTTAATGGGAGATATTGGTAGTTTTAGGAATGAAGATACTCAAAACTCACAAAAAGGAAAAATATTATTCAATATAAACCTCAATCCTGCACAAGCAACCATACTCGAAAAGTAAGATAAGCACTTTTATCAAAAATATATATATTTTTTAATTTTTATTTATTTACGTGCGATCTCAATTTTTTGAAAAGTAAGATAAATCCTTCTATTAAAAATATTTTCTTTTAATTTTTATTTATTTATGTGCGATCTTGATTTCAGAATTCAAAGAGATAAAAGTTATTACTTTTTTTCAACAAAAAAATGACTTCATTTTCTGGGTTGAAAAATATGGAGAGGTTATTTTTGCCGTATTTTATGCTGCAAATTAAAAATATTATAAATCATTTTCTCTTTTTAAATAAGATTAATGCATCTCTTTCCATTAATAATTGACCTTTTTCTTTGTCTCTCTTTGGCATGGCCTCTTTGATAACGCAGACTTATTAATTACATACATTTAATTTTTGTTGTTTTTAAAATAATTTTGATATATGATCACATAAATGATGAAGAATTATTTTTTTTTTATAGAATAATCGTGAATAACTTGATCTTGTGATTTAGTGAATATTTTTTTTAATAAGTAATTTTGTTGTCAAAGTTTATTTATTTATGGTAAAATTTAAATTATTAAAATTTCATTTTCCTATGTATTTAAGATTAATATATATATATATATATATACATATATAAAAGATAATTTTTTTATATATATTAAAATATGTGAGACTATTTTTTGATTTACAAGATTTATGAATGATCTAAAGATTGACCTTCTACTTAAAAAAATTAAAAAATATTTGGTCAGACTCGCGGGATATATAGACTTTAACATATCAATAGTATTGTATATAAGATTTTAAAATTTCAAAAATAATATAATTTATTCATTTTGTTTATAAAGTATTTTTTCAATTGAGTTTATTTGAGTAATTATTATATATAAGTTGACAAACACACATTTGAGAATATGTAAAATATTTTGCAGAATATAATTGAAACTAATTTATATATTTAGTATTAAAAATCTATAGTGAAGATAATCCTATAAAACAAAATTCATAAATTATATTTAGTATTAAAAATGTTATTAGTATTTTAATAAATATTAATATAAGATCAATATAGTGTGTTAACATGAGATTCAAATAATGTACTCTATATGGTAACTAGTAGAGTATCTTCTTTTTCTCCATTATCATTGCCCTAATAATTTTGTAATTTGTTGCTTTATCAATCACAATTTTTCATAACTTTTTTTCTCTAACTTCTTCCACAATATGATCAATCATCTCAATAGACTTTAAAAATTATATCTATAGAATTGTTCGCTAAAAAATTCCAAAATGTTCTCTATCTATTGTCATATTATCCATCACTCATAATAGTGCATTACGTCTTCTTTCAAATAATAGTTTCATGATATCCTCTATATTTTACTTCAAATATTTTTTCTATGATTTGTGATGATAAGAAGATTTCAAATACAAGACCATGTCTAGTAACCATCTCCAATATCTTATGAAATCCATTGCTCTTGTACCATGCTTTTTAGTAGACGCTTATGTGTCGGATTTTTTAGCCATGCTCTGAAATTTTTTACTAATCCAATATCCTTTTAAATTTGGAAATTTTAAAAGTGGATTCTTCAAAGGGACTTAATTTGAGTTTCTTCTTTTTGCAATTTTGTTTGATAAATCTTTAGAAATTTTTTTGGTATTAAACATAAAAATAAGCCATAATGTATTCCATTGATTCTTCGATATTTTTCTAACTAGTGTAATTATCCATGCTATACATGGATATAGATGATATTTTATGCAGTTTTTAATTTATATATATATATATATATATATAAAATTGGTAAAAAATATTTATTATACTATTAAAATAGCATAATTAGCAACAATAAATAGACTAATAAAAAAGTAACGGTAAATAAATATGCCAAACATAAAATAGTTTACGATTCTAGAAATGTCTAATACTTAAATCAATAAAATTAAAAATAAATTTTATGTATTTGAGTCTCTAATTCAACATTTTTATATATTTTATTTCAATTTCACTCATTAATTAAAAAATCAACGGGTTAATCCAATTACACTTGACAATATAAAGTAAAAACATACTTTTAAAGATAAAATATGCTTATCTAAATGTTGTTAAAAATTTATTTTTCTGCCCTTGATATTTTTCTTATATACAAAATTAATAAATTTCCGTTACTCAATAATCTAAGGAGAAATTCTTGTGAATCAAATAAAGAAATAATTACTTTTTTGTTATTATTATTGTATTATTGCTATTTATTTTCTTTATGTGAAGGTTATATTGGACATTTCAAAAACGATTTTGCAACTATATAAACACCTTAAAAATTCATAAATTACTAACACCAAATAGAGTAAAGAAAGAAAAATATTTTATTCGCAAAAAGGAAAAATATTATTCAACATAAACCTCAATCCTGCCCAAACAACCATACTCGAAAAGTAAGATAAGTATCTTTATTTTATTATTTTTTTTATTTTTATTTATTTACGTGCGATTTCGATTTTTCGAAAAGTAAGATAAACCATTTTATTAAAAATATTTTCTTTTAATTTTTATTTATTTATGTGCGATCTCGATTTCTGAACTCAAAGGGATAAAAGTTATTTCATTTTCTGGGTTGAAAAATATGGAGAGGTTATTTTTGCCCCACTTTATGCTGCTAATTAAAAATATTACAAATCATTTTCTCTTTTTAAATAAGTTTAATGCATCTCTTTCCATTAATAATTGACCTTTTTCTTCGTCTTTCTTTGGCATGACCTCTTTGATGATACAGACTTATCAATTACATATATTTAATTTTTGTTGTTTTTAAAATAATTTTGATATATGATCATATAAATGATGAGGAATTATTTTTTTTACGGAATGATCGTGAATAACTTGATCTTGTGATTTAGTAAATATTTTTTTTGTAATAAGTAATTTTTTTGTCAAACTTTATTTATTTATGGTAAAATTTAAATTATTTAAATTTCATTTTTCTATATATTTAAAATTAATATTATATATATAAGATAATTTTTTTATATATATTTAAATATGTGAGACTATTTTTGGACTTACAAGAATTATGAACGATCTAAAGATTAACCTTTTACTTTCAAAAATTAAAAAGAGCCAATTCTTATTCATTTGTCCACCTTCAACATCTTCCTTCCTCAACCTTTCCACTATTTCATTGTCACTGCGCTTCGTGTTCTCTTTCCCACCATCTTCAACCACAATTTTATCTTCAACAACTTCACTATTATCCTCCGTTTGAGCATTGCCACTCTTCACCCTCATCGAATCACATGAACGAAATTATCTCCTTTTAATATCGATTTTCTTCTCATTACTAGGGGGATTTTTTATTGGAGAATCTAGAGAATCGTCTTAGCGACAAAATCTCCTCGTTTAACCTGGGTGATTTCCTATTATCAATAGTGGGGGTTCTTAATTGAATTGAAGACGTCTTTGTGGATTTAGATTTTGGGGTGATGAGGTTGTTGTTGTTGTGTCGAAGGAGGAGAAGTCCCAACGTGAGGTGGTTAGTGGGTTCATGATGGTGTTGTTTCTGTAATGCATTCTCACAAACACTTAGTGGAACTAAAGACATATTAATAATGATAGAGTTTTTGTAATAATAGTTGAACGAAAGAACTATTTTAAAATGAAATTATATTTGCAGTGATATGAATCAAACAAAAATTAATCACGATGACCAAAATAAAGTTATAATTGCAAGAATAAAGATATATCTAAATTTTTATTTATTAAATAGTCCGACTCTAGTTCAATTGGTTTAACCAATTAAATCATGATCCAGAGATTTGACCGATTCAACCTTTGGTCAAATTTTTAAAACATTTCATAAAACATACATTTGATAAAATCATGATTAGTTAAATTAAGAGTCATATAAAAATATTAAAAAAATGGTGTTAAGTTGTCTCTAAGATAAATGGTAAATGATGTTGGCATGATTAAATGACTAAAAATATTAGGATTCATTGTCAAAATTCTCTTATAACATGAATAGTCAGAGTTCGGAGAGAGAACTTATATTTGCATATTCTAAATATTCAATGTGACAATTTCCTTCTTCTTTTAATATTGTCATAACCTAAAATAGTATTATGTTATTATATAAGCAAAAATAAAAATAATTAGCACCAAGTGTAATGTTTTTCATAAACAAACTCGAGTGTAATGTTGGTAAAACATAACGCAATACTCTCCAACACAATTCTTAGACTTGTTATGCATAATCATTTATCATATATGTCATTGATAGGTCTTGTGTCAAATGTTCATTCTATAATTTATAAATTATTTATCTTTTTATTTATTCACATATTTATTTGCATTAGCTTCTTATTCACTTAGAATTTAAATTGCATTCCACACAACTCTTATATATACAATTTGTCTTAGAATTTAAGTTGGACTATATACAACCACCACAAAATCGATTTATAAGGTGAGCATTATCCACCACTAATAACTCTAGTATATATGAACGTAACTCAAGTGGTCCGATAACAATAACTTAATAATACATGATCCAATGAATTTTAGATAGACTTTGATACTATACTAAAATTTAATTAGACTTTACACAATCTTCACAAAACCAACTTGTAGGATAATGACTATGCACTATTTATCAACACTTTATGAGACCTTATGTCGTCCAATGCGTCTCTCTTTACATATTCAGCCCATCTCTCAACGGCGCCATTATCTCAATTAATTAGAAAATTTTATTTTTGATTTCTTAAAAAAAAAGGTACTTCATGAGAGAGTGCCAACATCCAAGCGAAGCCCAAAGAAAGCAATTAGCTAAGGAGGTTGGGCTTGAGCCCACAAAAATCAAGTTTTGGTTTCAAAACATGAGGACTCAATTGAAGGTGATCTATTTTCACTTATCCCATATATTTCATTCAAAATTTATTTCATATGCTTTCATACAATTAATGTTAATTATTTTATGTATGTATGTATATAGACCATACAACCATACCTACTTATGATTAAAAATAGTTTAATTGATATATAACCACCGAAGAAATTCACATAACTTTTTGTTATAATCATGGTCATTTTTAATTTAATGAATGATTAAGATTTATTACTCTTATATCTCAATATAACACATACTCCCATTTGAAACAGTTGTGTTTGTAACAGTTGTGTTTGGACTCAATTGAAGGTGATCTATTTTCACTTATCCCATATATTTCATTCAAAATTTATTTCATATGCTTTCATACAATTAATGTTAATTATTTTATGTATGTATGTATATAGACCATACAACCATACCTACTTATGATTAAAAATAGTTTAATTGATATATAACCACCGAAGAAATTCACATAACTTTTTGTTATAATCATGGTCATTTTTAATTTAATGAATGATTAAGATTTATTACTCTTATATCTCAATATAACACATACTCCCATTTGAAACAGTTGTGTTTGGATAAATAACTTAATTAAACGTTTAAAACATGAACGCTTAACATATAAATATTTATGTATAAAGTATTTTATAACAAAAATAAAATAAAGTCTCGTTATTTTTATGACCTATAAATTATTTTTATAAATTATTATAGATAACTTATGGAAATTAAATAAAAACAACTTATAATAAGTTGTTTCTATAAGATCTCACTTTGTCGCATAAGATGCTACTGAACTATTTAATTGATTCATTTTTAAATTTATATGAATGATATATATATATATATTAGTTATTTTTTTGGTTAAAAGGGCATGCTAAACCATGAGGTTGGTGGAAGTTCAAGTGATGTTGACAACAATGGTAAGCAAATTATGGGAAATTATAATGAAGAAAAGACAATGATGTCTCAAATTGCAGCTGTTGCAATGGAAGAATTGGTTAGGCTAATTAAGTGCAAGAAAGAGCCTTTATGGATCCATTGTTCAACTGCTCATGATGACAAATTCACCCTTCATAGAGAAAATTATCAACAAATTTTCCCCAAAACCAATCATGTCATAGGTACCAATATTTGTAAAGTATCTTCAAAATATTCAGCAATTGTGAACCTAAGTTGCATGCAACTAGTTGACATATTTCTTGACTCGGTATGCAACCCTTTTTTTCTCAATTATTTATTTCAACCCTTTTTTGTTGTTGGATTTTCTCTAATTTTATTGAAGATATATAACTCCTCTTTATAGGTCAAATGGGCTGACATGTTCCCAACAATTATTACCAAAGCACAAACAACTAAAGTATTTGAAAATGGTTCATTGAGAAACCGAGATGGTGCTTTGCAATTGGTATAATTTATTTTTATGCAAACTATTACTTTAAAAAAATTATAATTATTATTTTATTTCTATTTTTCTAACATAGTATTGTATGGCAGATGTATGAAGAAATGCACATTTTGTCACCTTTAGTTGGACCTCATGAATTTAACATAGTTCGCTATTGTAAACAAGTTGATGTTGGTGTATGGATTATAACAGATGTGTCAATTGTTTCATCTCAACTAAATGCACCCCTCCTTGCATTCTCTTGGCAACATCCATCCGGATGTATGATTCGTGAAATTCCTAATGGTGCTTGTGAGGTTAGTAATTATATATTTTTGAAATATAGTACATTACACTAAATAAATTTTAGAAATTTTTCATATGCTTTTGTGTATCTACAATAGTTTAGAATTTAAAGTTAGATGATACTCTATAAAAGACATTGAATTATTAATTATATGTTTATGTTAGGTTACTTGGGTTGAACATGTGGATTTGGATGTTAAGATCCACAAGCACCACCAATTTAGAGATTTTGTTGGGACATATAATTTATGTGGAGCAGAAACATGGATTAAGGAACTTCAAAGAATGTGCAGTAGATCTATTAGCTTTGAAATTGAAAGCATATTTCATAATGAATTTGGAGGTTATTTCATCATTTTGTCACCTTTATTCTCCTAATAAACCTTGATGCATATTTTTATTTTTTTATTTTCCTTTTTTATTTTATACCAAAGTTGATATTTTGATGATATAATTTTTTTAGTGATCCAAACATTTGAAGGGAGACAAAACGTGATGAGTTTTGCTAATAGAATGGTTAAGATGTTTTGTGAATGTTTAACTATGTCAAATCAGTTGAAATTCACACAAAAAACTTTGAATGTTATGGGAGGAATCAGACTCTCAATTCGTGAAACTGGTGTAGGAGAACCAAATGGTATGGTTGTCGTTGCTGCCAGTACCATTTGGCTTCCTATACCTAGTGACAAAGTTATCGAGTTCCTCATTGATACTATAAAACGTCCTCAGGTTTATAAAATATAGTTTAATTGTCTTTTGTTATATTAAATCACTATGAATTTATTAGACAAATTCTAGCCTCTAAATTACATTATTGCTAATAGTTTCTTGTTTATCAAATATTTTTCTACAGTGGGATGTTCTTTCTGATGGAGATCCAGTGAAAGAGATTGTACATATTTCAAATGGGGTTTATCTTGAAAACTTCACTTCAATTATTCTGGTATGTATCAATTTCATTAAAATATTTATGTTTCAACTGTGTACAAGAAATTTTTTTGTTTAATTTAATTATAAGTAGTACCCTTCCATTCTCTAAATTATGACATGTGATATTTTATTAATTAGTTGTTTTATTTGATTTGTTATATTTAATTGTAAGGATTTTAAACAATCATTTCAAAAGGAAGAATATAGTATAAGAACATTAAAACTTTTCTTGTCATATAATTTGGCAGCCACTTTAAATTTACTTAATAGAATTCATGGTCCCAACATTATTATTGTATCTTAAACTAAATTAAATTTGATTAAATTGATTTGTATTTTCATTATGTTGGTCAGCCATTCGACTCTAATGAGACAGGCATGGTAATTCTTCATGAAAGTTTCACATCTACATTTGGATCATATCTTGTATATGCTCCAATGGATACCGCATTAATGAATGTGGCCATAAATGGTGAAGAAGACTTAACACAACTAGAAATTCTTCCATGTGGTTTTTTTGTATCTCCAATTTGCCCCTCAAATGAAGGTAATAATAATACATCAGGAGCTGGCTCATTACTCACTCTAGCATACCAAATATTTGTTGCTGATCACTATGAAGAAAATGTCAACAACTTGCTCAATGCTCAAAATGTTGATACAATTGTCTCCCTTTTGACCACAACTCTTAAAAATGTCAATGATGGTCTCCTGAACTAATTTCAAACGTGCTTTTTTCAAAGGTTTATGTATCTTGTAGTGGTGAATGATCATTTTGTTTTATCATTTCTTGTTGAAGGGATAATTTATTACTGTTTGGTTTTCTTTGGATGATTATAAGCTGGCTTGACATTAAGCCTTAATAATACCTTTTTATTTTAATTGATGAAACATGTCCTTGTGGGGATAATTTTCGTTTCTGAGGTCATAATTTTTGTTTTTGTGGCTATCGTGAGTAGAAATTTTCACAAAATATGCATATAACAAAAATGGTGGAAGAGACATGAGGTCGAAACTATTCTTATGCTTTTTGTTGATAAATTTAATCAACACTTTTTCCTCAGTGGGCTTTGGTTTGAATGATGGTGATTTTAAGGTTTTCTAAAAGAGAGGTTGTGGGTTATATTTTTCGCTAAGGCTACTAGTTGTGGTTCTATGACTATATGTATTTCAAATGTCCAATCGAATCGAATTTGACAACATAGTGATCCTAATTAATATCCTTCAGTGTGAGAGCTCTCTGGTCCAAATGTTCAAATCAAGTACTTTATTGAAAAAAAATTCTTTTTAATGACGTTGGTCTTATATATGTATTTCACATCAATTTTTTATTTATTTTTTGTTAAGAAATTTTTTATTTTAAAATATAGATATAAATGTATAGATATATTACATTTAGGTAATATTAAAATTTGATATCAGCATGACGTTATATATATATATATAACTTTGTTAAGGGTAGATAGATTTTAGATGATATGTTGGTGATTAATGAAGTTGTTGATGAAGCGTGAAAGAGGAAAATGAAGTCAATATTGTTTAAAGTTGATTTTGAGAAGAATTATAATTCGGTGGAGTGAGATTAATTAAATATGATGTTGACATCTATAAATTTTCCAATAAAATGAAGGTATTGAGTATTGGAGTGTCTAAGTTTAGCGTCGTTTTTGGTTAATGGGTGTCCAAAAGAGGAGTTCTCTTTGAATCGGGACTTTCGGCAGAGAGTCCGCTTTCTCCTTTTCTTTTTTTTGTTGGATGTTGAAGGACTAAGTTTCCTGTTGATTTTTTCAGTGGAATTTGGATTGTTATCTAATTATAATGTAGGTGACGACTCATATTTCGTAGTCTCCCATTTGCAGTTTGCAGATGATACAATTATCATGGGTGAGAAAAAATGGTTCAATATAAGAGCACTTAAGGCCAACCTACTACTTTTTGAATTGACATTAGGTCTAAAGGTTAATTGTCACAAAAGTCTTTTGTTAGTGTGAATGTAAACGAATCATAGCTAGCAGAGCCAGTCAAATTATTAAATTGCAAAGTTAGGAAGGTTTCGTTTAAATACCTTGGATTACCTATTGGTGACAATCCAAGGAAGCTATCATTTTGGATTCATGTGCTTGAAAAAATTATAAGAAGGTTATCTGGATGGAGGAACTGTAATTTTTCTATGGATGGACGCCTTGTTCTCGTTAAAATGGTCTGGTTTGCATTGTCGATTTATTTTCTTTCTTTCTACAAGGCTCCTGCGTGTTCTATTTCTAAACTTGAATATCTTTTTAAAACTTTTTTATGGGTGGAGGTAGTGAAGAGGCCCACAAGGTTCATTTGATCAAATGGGATAAAATTTGTTGTGAGCATGAGTAAGCTGAGCTTGTTGTACAAAATATGTATGTGTTCAATGTAGCGTTTTTTTGTAAATGGTGTCGAACACTTATAACAGATACAATTAGATTGTGGTTTACGGTTCTTTCTAATAAGTATGAGTGTTTGAATGGGGTAGTGGAATATGGTATTTCTCGAGATTGTTGTGGTGGAAGGATATTAAGTGTCTAGATGTTCAAGGTAGAGGTAGTTGAGAATAGTGGTTCTCAGACAACTTAATAAGAAGTGTAGGTAACAGTGGGAATACTTTATTTTGGTATATTTCATGGTTGGAAGGGGGGTTGTTATGTAGTAGGTTTAGTTGGTTGTTTGGAATAGTGCGTGATAAATTTATAACAATAGCAGACATGTTTAGATTGGAGTGAGAATTTTGGGGGGAAATGGATGATGGTGTCATTGTAGTATGTTTCAATGGGATTAGAAGTTGGTCGAAAAGTGTGCTTTATTGTTTGTTAATGTTGCTTTCTAGGATTGAGAAGATGAATTGTGGCATTGGAAAAGTACTATATATGAGGAGTACTATGTGAAAGATGCTTATCAAGGATTGATGTAGAAGTCTTTTGTAAATCACTCTCCATTTGGTGATGCTGCTTAGTATAATATGATATTTCTAAATATTTATTTCTTAGTTTGGAGGTTCTTGCACAATCGACTGACTACGAAAGACAATTTGCTGAAAATAGGCATTTTAGATAGCTCTTCCAGCTTAGCGTATGGGTGAGTGTGGACTTGAAAAAATTGTTCAACATCTGTTTTTTTATTTCACTTTTTTGGTTCGATTTGACTAAACATTCTTACATGGTTGAATATTGCAGGTCTTTTCTCTGATGTTTTACACCACACTCCACAATTTAGTGAGTAAAGTGTGCTTGGTAAAAAAATATTGACATTTTTTCAATCTTCTTTGGTTAATGTGCATCTCGACTGTATGGAAAATAAAAAATCATATTGTATTCAGATAATAATAGTGCAACACTTTTGAAATGAGATACTGTGTTAAACGAGCTTCGTTCTAAAGAAAATGTTTTTGGATATGACTATGGTAGTTTTTTGTGATTTTTTTAGATTATTTTTGGTATGTAGATGAAATTTTATTCTCCGAATGCTATCTGTTTTATTGTTCGATTGAATTTTGTTAAGTCTCTTACCTTTGTATATTCTTATTCTTCGAACGTGTTTAAAATTTTAATATTTTAATACTTCATTTGATTGTTTAGAAAAATTGACTTAAATTAATGCCAACACAAAGTTTATTTATTAATAAATTTTGTAGATTGGTATAGTTTGTTTTACTTTTCTTTATTTAATACCCACTCTCCATAATATATTTACTACTTCTTCTCAAATTATAAAAAAAAAATATCAATTCATATTTATTAAAAAAAAATTTATTGAATATTTTAAGATTTATTAAAAAATTAATTATTAAAATAACTACGTATCTTTAAACAAATAAATAAAATCTTAAAAGGATAAATTACTCATTTTATTATGGGAACTACACAACTCGATTTTCATAAATATTATAGAGATATTTTTAAAAAATATAATTAAAGTTAAAGTCAGTCATTGGACTATGCATTCAATTTATGATATAGGTCTTCAATTTGTAAGGGGTTTAATAGTTATTTTTATTCAATTTTAATATGTAGTTTAACTTTATTGACATTATTTTAGGAGCTAATATTTCTTACAACTTTTTTTTCAAAGTAAAGATTAAAAATCAATGAAAATAATTTCAGAGACCAATGTATTGAGAATTTTTTATCGGGACTAAGTGTGAAATTTTAAAATTTTATGGGAATTAAAATTTATGTTATCTTCTTTTAATTATTATAATTAGATTTATTTTTTATTAAAAGTTTAATTTGTAAGATTAGAACGTAAATTGTATAATATGTAAAATCATCCTCATTAAATATTGATAATTTTTACTTATAAATTTAAATAAAAAAATATAATTTTTATTTATTTATAATTTTAGAACGATATATACAAGCCAACCACGGCGCTAAAGCTTTGAGGACCCATATAATACTAAAACATGATATTTTAGGTTAAAAAGCAAAATAATTATGTTTAACATTATCAATATAATAAAAAAAATTAAAATTATAATTAAACTAAATTACATATTTTTCCTATTATGCTCTTAAATATAAAATTACTATTTTTTTTAGTAAAAAAAGAATAAAATTACTATTATTATTATTATTATTATTATTATTATTATTATCCTACATATTAATATTTCCAATTGTTATGGGTCTCAATTTTTATTTATTTGTTTTAAAATGAAATTACATTTAATAATAATATTGAAATCTAAAAAAACCTATATACCATATTTGTCTCACTATATAAGTTATTCTAGCAAAAGTATTAACTAACCTCTTTTTATATGCCATTTTACAAAGAAGTGTTATTTTATTATTTCTAGCATTACTCTTCTTTTCGACTTCATATAATTCATCTTTCACATATCATTAATAAAGAGTAATTTTGTAAAATATATCATTTTTTTTCTTTAGAAAAATAAATCATTTTTTTTATAAAATCAATAAAACAAATTATATGAGTACATATATGATATATCACTCAAATAGGTTATTTAGTGGGTTTTAAATACCAACCATAGAGCTAGATATGTGAGTTAGTATGTCTCGTTTTATCCACACTATATAAATTTACATATTAAACAAATTGGATTGGTTTTATCTGCTCTATATAAATTCACATATTAAACAAATTGGATGGGCCCGTTCCTGAACGATAATAGTTTTGATTTGTTAGTTTGAATTTGTCCCGCATTGATCAAAAACTAAAAAATTGGTATTATAAAAATATAATTTTTTTTAAATCTACTATTGAAAATTTTATATTATAATTTGTAAGTTGTATGAAAAATAATTACTTGTAAGTTGTAGCTATCGGATAAGAAAAACCACAAATAATACTTCAAAGAAATAAATATTCAAAACCAACTTTTAAAAGTATTGAGTAGGTTAAAAAAAGTTATTGATATATATAAAAGTGGAATTTTATTGACACTATAAGTTTTATTGTTCGATTGAATTTTATTAAATTTTTTATCTTTGTATATTTTTATTTTTATAACGTATTTGTTGGAACACAATCAAGAGTGGAGGGTGAATCAATGATGAAAATCAATAATTCAAAATGGTGGTTTGGAGAAGATGATGGAGAAAAAGAGATTATGGAAGAGAGTATATTCAATTACAACAACATTGGGAAACAAAAACTGAATTACACAACTGAATTTTACAACTGAAATTACAACTCAAAACTCCAGAGAAAAAACAGAAAAACTGCTTTATGCAATACTGCAGAAAACGGAGAACATTCTCCATTTTCTGTTTTCTGGTTTTTGTACTTCTACAGAACATTCTCCGTTTTTCTACATTTCTGCCTTCTCTGTTCTGCTTTTCTGCTTTCTCTGTTTCTGCAGAACATTCTCCGTTTTCCTGGTTTTCTGTTTTCTCTGTTCTGCAGAACATTCTCCGTTTTTCTGCATTTCTGCTTTCTGTTCTGCAGAACATTCTCTATTTTACTGCATTTGAATTATATCACTTCCAATACACCACCTTAATTCAAATGCTCCCCATTCTTCATGCCTAGCTTCATCACAAGCTTCTTGAAAACCTCATTTGTAACGCCTTTCGTCAACAAATCTGCAACTTGTTCTTCGCTTCTACAGTAACCCAAACGTAACTGTCCGGAACTCACTAATTCCCTCAAATAGTGAAATCTCATCTCAATATGCTTGCTCCTCCCATGTGCTATGGGATTCTTAGCAAGGTTGATGGCTGAAACATTGTTCATCAACAGCAAAATTGCACCTCTCATGTTGTTGTCCAGCTCACGCAGCAGGTTCACTAACCACACAGCTTGGCATGCACATAACGAAGCTGCAATATACTCCGCCTCGCAGGAAGAGAGAGCAACCACCGACTGTTTTTTAGAACACCAAGAGATTGGTGCCCCTCCGAACATAAAGACATAATCGGCCATTGATTTCCGATCGTCCTTATATCCGCACCAATTGGAGTCGATGTATCCGAGTAATTCGCAACTTTTGCCCATGTCATTTGTTGTGCCAAGATCAGTCATTTCAAACTCCCTTTTGCTGTCTTCTTTCTCCATATAGGCCTGTTGATTTTTTCAATTCTTGTGGCAGCAATAAAATCAGAAAGCTGAAAAGGTTGTTCCTCAATACCTCTTTTCCCCTGTAAGAATTTTCTCTTTTGACACAAGTGCCTAGGTACAAGTACAGTATTTCGATAAGACTTCAAGAACACCAACAACTTTGGATCAGCTGAAGTAACATCCCACACCTCAACAACATCCGGCCTTTGAAGCTTTTTCTTCTTGTTTGAGACATTTTCTTCCTTTTGCAAAAATCCCTTTGCAACTAATCGAGCTTTATACTTGATTATTTCACCTTTTGGATTCGCTTTCACTTTGTAGACCCATTTCACACTAATACCCTTTTTACCTTTCGGTAAATCAACCAACATCCATGTATTGTTCTTTTCAATTGATTCCAGCTCTTCCTTCATAGCACACATCCACTTTGGATCGCTTAATGTCTTCTCCGTATTCACCGGTTCGGATTCAGCCATTAGAGCGAAGTGAATAAGATCACCCTCATTGTTGATCTTGCTGTCTCGGAATAATTCACAATCACGGAGTCTTTGAGGCAATCCTCTTTGCCTTGTTGGTCGTCTACTTGATTCACCAATTTCGGTTCCGAAAGATTGCTGTACAGCACCTTCAGCAGGCTGGAAATTCCTATTTTCCTGTAGCAAATCGATTTCCCCTGGAGGTAAATCAATTTCCACATCACCAGAAACAGTTGCAGCAGCTCCAAGATGTTGATTTTCGTGGCAGAAATCGATTTCCCGAACTAATATAGCAGATTTTCTGCTGTCAAACTGTCGTATCTCATTCACGATCACATCTCGACTAATTACGATATTCTTGCTACTCACATCAAATAACTTGTAGCTTCCGGTAGGATGATATCCGACAAGCAACATCATTTCACCCTTGTCATCAAGCTTCTTTCGAAGCTGTCCCGGAATATGTCGAAATGCTACCGAACCGAAAACGCGCAAATGACTCAAATTCGGTTTGAATCCAGACCATACCTCTTCTGGAGTCACCTTTTCCAGCTTCTTTGTAGGACATCTATTGAACACATAGGCGGCTGTGGCAACAACTTCTCCCCAAAGCTCTTTCGGCAAATTCTTCTCTTTCAACATGCTACACACCATGTTCATAATTGTCCAATTTTTTCTCTCGGGCATGCCATTTTGCTGAGGCGTATAGGGTGGTACAACCTCACGCACTATACCCTCATCACCACAATACTTCCCAAATTCACTTGAAGTAAATTCGCCTCCGCCATCAGTTTTGAGAATTTTGAGTTTGTGACCGCTTTGCCGCTCAACCATGAATTTAAATCGTTTGAACACTTCAAACACCTCATCCTTCCTCTTTATGAGATAAATCCACAATTTCCTACTAAAATCATCGATAAATGTGACAAAGTATCGATTACCTCCATACAAATTGATTTGCATCGGTCCGCACACATCGGAATACACCACCTCAAGATGATGTTTGGTCTTATGACCTGCATCTTTGCTGAAACTATTCTTGTGTTGCTTCCCTTGTACACAATCTTCACATATCTCAGCTGGAATATTGATACTAGGCAGTCCGGTCACCATCTCATACTTTTGCAACTCATCAAGATCTCGAAAATTCAAGTGTCCAAGATGGTAGTGCCACAACCATTCATCACGACTTGCCGCTGTAGCTAAGCACCTATGCTCCATGATTTCCAACTCAATCTTGAATGTCCTATTGGCAGCCATAGGAGCCTTAAGAATCAAAACACCGTTTTGGTCCAAAACACGCAAAACCTTGTTTTCCATCCGAATCTTGTAATTCCTCTCAAGGAATTGGCCAATACTCAAGAGATTACACTTGATTCTGGGAATGTACAGCACATCTTTGATCAAGGAATGACCACCATCCCTTCTCATGATCAAAACATCACCAACACCGTCGGTCGCTAATGTTATGTCATCCGCGAATTTCACTTTTTTTCGTGTGGATTGATTGATCTTCACGAACCAATCATTTCTTCTTGTCATATGTGTCGAACAACCTGAGTCCAAGTACTACTCATTTCTCCCTTGGACTCCATCTCGAACTGTTACCATTGCGCTTTTCTCCGAATGTGTTTTTGCAGATTTTTCTGCACTGTAATAGTTGCTGTCCAGCAACTTCCTCTTGTCACAGTTGATGTCCAGCACCTCTTTAATGTCGTAGTTCTCTTCCATGATCATCACAAGAACCGTGTTATCATCATTCACGTCTTGCCTAGCAACCTTAGCCTCATCCGCATGATTCTCCCTTGGCTTCGCTCTACACTCTCTTGCGAAATGCCCAAGCTTTTGATAATTGTAACACTTCTTGGTACTTTTGTCGAACGGCTTGTAGTTGCCTTGACCACCACCTTTGGAACTGCCATCACCTTTCCTTGAATTTTGTGACTCTTTTTCATCAAAAATCTGGAAATTTTTCTTTCCTCTAGAAGGCCATTTCCCTTTCGATCTCTTATTCTTCTCATTGAAACGGGCTTGCAAAGCAACTTCCGCTTTGGCTTTATCGTTTCCTCTTTCATCCATCCTTTGTTCATGAGCTTCCAATGAACTTTGAAGTTCATCTTTCGTCATCGTCTTGAGATCCTTCGATTCCTCAAGTGCCACCACAATATTATCGAATCTTGGTGTTAAAGAACACAATACCTTCGACATAAAATTCTGTTCAGAAACGGTTTTACCACACGACTTCATTTGATTCCCCAAGCATGTCACACGCGTCATGTAATCATTAATCGTTTCCTTGTCTTCCATTTGAAGTAACTCAAACTGTCGCTTGTGAGTTTGTAACCGCACCACCTTCGCCTTATCTGCACCAGCATAAGCTTTCTCAAGGATACCCCAAGTTGTCTTCGCCGAGTCGCAATCGCCAACCTTTTCGAAGTTGTCACTATCGACGCAAGAATGAATCAAGAAGAGGGCCTTGTAGTCTTTCTTCTTATCTTCCTTGAATTTCACTTGTTGAGCTGTTGTAGCCTCTTCACCAAGAGGAGTAATGCCATCGGTAATCATATCAAGAACATCTTGATATCCAAACAAAACTTTCATTTGTTTGTACCATTTGTCATAATTCTTCGAATCAAGAATTGGAAGGTTGGTAGGGATTTTGTCATTGAAAACGGACATGTTTGCAGCGGAAATTGGATTTGAACTAAGCTCTTGATGCCAAATGTTGGAACACAATCAAGAGTGGAGGGTGAATCAATGGTGAAAATCAATAATTCAAAATGGTGGTTTGGAGAAGATGATGGAGAAAGAGAGAAATTATGGAAGAGAGTATATTCAGTTACAACAAACATTGGGAAACAAAAACTGAATTGCACAACTGAATTTTACAACTGAAATTACAACTCAAAACTGCAGAGAAAAAACAGAAAAACTGCTTTATGCAACACTGCAGAAAACGGAGAACATTCTCCATTTTCTGTTTTCTGGTTTTTCTATTTCTGCAGAACATTCTCGTTTTTCTGCATTTAAATTATATCACTTCCAATAGTATTGTGTTTAGAATTTTAATATTTTAATATTTTATTTGTTTGTTTAAAAATATTGACTTACATTAATGCTAACACAAAATTTATTTATTATTAAATTTTTTAGATTCCTATAATTTGTTTTACTTCTCATTATTTAATACCCACTCCCCTCATAAATTTACTCCTTCTTCTCAGTCCAAAAAAGAAAATAATCATATTTATTAAAAAAATGAGTTGAATTTTTTGAATATTTTAAAATTTGCCAAAAAATTAATTATGAAAATACCTACGTATCTATACACAAATAAATAAAATTTAAAAAAGATAAATTACCCATTTGTCTATGGGAACTACAAAACTCAGTTTTCATAAACTTCATAAATGTTATAGGGATATTTAAAATAAAATATAAACACAATTAAAGCTAAAATCGGTTATTAGACTATGCATTCAGTTTATAATATAGGTCCTCAATTTGTAAGGGGTTTAATATTTATTTTTATTCAATTTTAACATCTATTTTAATTTTATTGACACTTTTTTTAGGAGCTAATATTTCTTACATTTTTTTTTTCAAAATAATGATTAAAAGTCAATAAATGTAATTTTAGAGACCAAAATATTGAGAATTTTTCATCGAGGCTAAACATGAAAATTTAAAATTTTATAAGAATTAAAATTTATGTTACCTTCTTTTAATCATTATAAATTTAATTTTTATTAGAGATTTAATTTTTAAAATTAAAATATGACATGTAAAATATTTAAAAACACCTTCATTAAATATTGATAATTTTTACTTTTAAATTGAGACAAAAATGTAATTTTTATTTATTTACAATTTTAGGATGATATATATATATATATATATATATATATATATATATATATATATATATATATTAGTTTAGTTTAGTTAGTAAGGAAGAATAATTTTTTGCAGCGGATTCAACATTTTATCTCCAAAATAAAACTCGGTTAAAGTACAACTCAACCACCGCGCTAAACCTTTGAGGACCCATATAATAGTAAAACATAATATTTTAGGTAAAAAAGCAAAATAATTATGATTAATATTATCAATATAATAAATAGATTAAAACCGTAATTAAATTTTTATTTTGATTGAAAATAATTTTTTTTTTTATTATACTCTTAAATATATATTATCAACAAAATTTTATAATAAGTTTATTAATATATATTAATAAATAATATATATTTAAGAGCATAATGGGAAAAATATGTAGTTTATATACTTGCTCCCAGTTTCTTCAATTAATATTAGGAAATTTCACAGTATTTATTATTAAACTTATGTTATTTATTTAATTTTTAATTTAAGTGTAAAAAAACACCTTAAATAACATACAATGAAACGAAGAGAGTATTCTATATGTTAACATTTCACAATTAAAAATATTTTCTTGAATTTAATGGCATTTCTTTAGATTTAGCTAGAGTTTGTATTTATTTTCACAAATAACATAATTTTTTAATATTATAGTTTAACATTGAATTAGTTTTATTTGTCATGTTGTAATAAATATAAAATCACTATATTTTTAGTAAAAAAATATTACTATAATAATAATAATTATTATTATTATTATTCTACATATTAATATTTTCAATTTTTATTGGTCTCAATTTTTATTTATTTGTTTTAAAATGAAATTGCATTTAATAATAGTATTGAAATCTCAACAAAAAAAAAATACCATATTTGTCTCCGTGTATAAGTTATTCTAGCAAAAGTATTAAGTAATCCCTTTTTTATTAGGAATGACAGTAAAATCAGCAACTGCGAGTACTCACCCAAATAAGTTTGATTTGTGCAGTAAAAATTCGCTTTAATTGAGTGCAGGGGACGCAGATTGTTCCTAATATTAAAATTCGGGGACAGGGACGAGTTTGGGGGTGATGATATCAAATCCGCATCCGCCTCGCTAGTAATATTATTGTTATTTTTAAATTATATATATATATATATATATATATATTAAATGTATTTAATATTTTTTAAATATTAAAAATTATAATTTTATAAAAAATATTTTTTAATTTTATTATTATTTAATAATTATTATTTTATAGTAATAAATATGATTTTTCAATTTAGAATATTATATATATGAGTAGGTGCTGATGCAGACAGGGAAATTCGATACCTGTTGCGGGCGGAGATGGATCTCTAAATTTTATACCGGCTATAAAACGGAGACGGATGCAGTTTTTCTCCAATTAGTCGGATACGGGTGTGGAGGAGGCAAAATCCACCCCACTCTGCCTTGTTGCGATGCCAACTTTTTATATGACATTTTACAAAGAAATGTTATTTTATTATTTTTAGCATTACTCTTCTTTTCCACTTCATATAATTTCTCAATCTCATATCATTAATAAAGAGTAATTTTGTAAAATAAATTATTATTTTTTTAAAATCAATAAAATAAATTATTTAAAATAAATATTAAATGCAAATTAAATATGACAATAAGTATCCACAAGTAGGAAGAATAGTTCTCTACAAGATGTCAAGACAAAATTTATAACCATGCTCTATTCATCTAGGTGCATATATCGAGTTTTTCTTTTCAATATCATGTTTATTTTACAAAAAAATTATTTAATTTTTTTTTCAATATTTATTGTAATAACAAAAATAATATATATATATATATAATTATAATTATTATAATTCGTAAAAATATATAAATAAAAAATTTAAATTACGATAAAACTTTAAATTATATAATTTATTCATAAAAAATATCACAAATTTTACAAAAATTACGATAATTAATGTCGAGAGTGGCCTCCAGTACCACATTGTCGAGGTTCTCTCACAGGTACGGGATTTTGACGACGCCTTGGTATATCACGAGTTTGTTGTTCTTCTTCTTCTTAAGTTTCCTAAAATTTTATCGTAATTTAAAATTTCTATTTACCTGTTTTTTTGAATCATATATATATATATATATATATATTACTTTTGTTATTTCAACAAAAATTGAAATAATTTTTTTTTAAAAAAAAAAACAAACCTTTGAAAAATTGACATTTCGAACTTGAATTTTTTAAAATTTTATCGTAACTTAAAATTTATATTTATCTATTTTTATGAATTATATTAGTTATATATATATATTACTTTTGTTATTTCAATAAAAATTAAAATAATTTTTTTTAAAGAAAAAATTATTTGATAAATTCTCATTTGGAACTTGGATTTACTAAATTTTTTTCATAATTTAAATTTTTATTTATTTATTTTTTATGTATTTTTATGAATTATATATATAATTCTACTTAAAATTATAAAAAAATTGATTTTTTTTTAAAAAAAAAAATCAAGTAGAAAGTCGTCATTTGACTATTTCAAACGGCGACTTATAACATTTCAAAAAATTAAAAAAAAAAAAAAATATTTTAATAGATTAATTTAAAATTGGGATATTTGTGTATTTAAAAAAAAAATAAGATATTAAGAAAAAAAACCTACATATATCAGTCAAATATGTTACTTAACGAGTTTTAAATATCAACGATAGAGTTAGAAATGAGAGTTACTATGTCTCGTTTTGTCCACTTTACATAAATTTGCATATTAAACGAATTGGATTAGCCCCTTTTTGAATTATAATAATTGTGATACATTAATTTGAGTTTGTTTTCCGTTAGTTCACGTTTAAACAGACAAACCTGCAGATCATAAAAATAATTTAAAAAGATCAACATTTGTTTGAAAAACTAAAAAGTTGGTATTATAAAAATATGATTTTTTAAAAAAATCTTCTATTGATAATTTATATTATAACTTTTAAGTTGTATGTGAGAAAAAAAAATTTACTTGTAAGTTGTAACTACCCCATAAAAAAAAACCATAAAAAAAATCTTCTATTGATAATTTATATTATAACTTTTAAGTTGTATGTGAGAAAAAAAAATTTACTTGTAAGTTGTAACTACCCCATAAAAAAAAACCATAAATGACACTTAAAAAGAAATAAATATTCCAAACCAATCTTAAAAGTATTGAGTATATTAATATATTCATAAAGTTATTAATTGATCTAAATTATAGTAGATAAAGTATAGTTATTGTTTTATTTAAAACATTACAATCGAATCGCAAATCAATTCACGAATTTGCAGATTTGTCTAAACCCGTCCACATCCACACAAACCAAAATTTAAAGTTTAGTCATAATTTATACTTTATGAACTAAAATAATAAAACCCGTAAACTATTTATTCCGAGTCTTGTGTATAAATGTTATGGTTCGAATTGATTTAAAGTAATGCAAGCGCAACATATTTATTCAGTAAATATATTTATTGGATTCATCGGTCAATCTTTTTTTATTATATTTATTTAATGCAGTACTAAACTGAATTTATTATGATATGTCATCATTTCCCATTAAATTTCTTCTTGCATTTATTTCCATTTCTTTTTTGTTCTTTTACGTCAGATTTTCTTTCTTTTTTAAGATATTATTTCCAATTCTTGTTTGTTTTACTTTTCTGACCAAACATATTTTTTACAACTAATACCATAATGTATTTATTTTCTTTTTCCACTAATATAATGCTTTTAATATTAATGTACTTTATTCAACCTTAAATATTTGTAATTAGTCTAAATATATAATAAATAGATATTTTATGCTTATATCTAAGGTATACGTAATTTTATAATAAATGTAGTATATATTATTTTTTTGACCAATTTAATTTGTTTAATATTAAAATTTAATATTATATATATAATTTAATAAAATGTATTCTCTTTTTTTTGGTATGTAATTTATTTTCACATTTATATAGCATACTTAAAATAGACACACACACAAATATATATATATATATATATATAAAATTCAGAAAAAAAAAAACTTATATATAAGTATCATATCATTTAAAATTACTAGATACATTTATCGAGTATACCCTTGATTAATACTACTAAGTGTTTTAGAAAATAAAAAACAGAAACACATATAGTGTGCATATAAAGTTATCTTAAAAATATTTGTATATAAAATGAACACATTAAATACACTATCTAGATGTTTTTTTTACATATGTATTGTTCATGCACCAAAAGAATTATAATTTTGTTTATAGATGGTAATGGTTTTAAAAAAATTCCGTTACATACGACTTTTGTGAAGTGAAGACAGTAAATGTTTTATTTGCTATAATTTCCTAATAAACAAATACTTTTGGTTTATATATATTCTGATGTTCTATTTTTGACAAAATAAACATCACACACAAGGAGTAATCAAAAGGCGAGTGCAGTAGGAGGAGGTAATCTCTTGCATGATTTTGTTCCTCTTTTGTTTAATTTGTATTGCAAAGGTTTATTTTTTGTAGTAACTAAATTTCAGCTATATTGACAAAGGTAAAAGAAGAAATAAAAAAACAGATAAATTGAAAAATGGACTTACCGATGAGAGATGTGTCTGATGATGACGATGAACAAGAGATAAATCAAAGCTCAGACAGAGGAAAAAGACCTCGTCATTCTCCCAACCAAATACTAAGGCTGCAAGAGTAAGATAATCGATTCTTGTTTGTCATTTTTTTTCTAATTATTTTTTTTTCCAATTTTTATTTTATAGGTGTCAGATAATTTTTATCCTGTTTGATTGGTGAAGGATATTAGAGATATGTTTTTTAAAATGTTTAAAATATATTTATTTTGATTGATTTAAATTCAGATAGATCATATGAATTTGATAAGATCTAGTATATTAAAAAATGTGTTAATTTTTTTTTCTTCTATAGGAAGATCACTTAATGAAAGTGACAATTGATTCTCTTTAAAAAATTTATTTCACACTTTTTTTTTCTTGAATATTGCACAATCTTTTCTAACTCTTTAATATTCATGCCTCTTTTTTATTCTAACTAATTCAACACTATATATATTTCCATTTGAAAAAAGAAAAAAAATTACCGACTCATAATTATTTTCCTCTATTTTTGAAAAGAAAATTGTTTTTATGAATATTATAATTTTGTTATCATTTTTGTAACAAATATCTATTACAGGAAGCAATCTAACTTATCCAAAAAAAATTCAAAGACTAAATGTAAATCTCTCTTCACACGTGAATTTAAACTATATTTTATTCCATTATAAAAGACCACTTCTTATAGTAGATCCAATCCATGATCTTTGAAATCATTTAGTTGGATTTCACATCACACATATTAGTCACATCCATTCTAATGTTCATATCATGCATATAAATTTTTATAATCTCCTAAAAGGCTATGAATGTTCTTACTAAATCAATGGATTCACATCTCATTTTGTTGCCACGTATCTTCTCAATACCCTACTCGGTAGAGTGAGCCCTAGCTAGTAAGGGTGGTTTGTACTCCTCAAATTTTGGTTGTGTATACATGGTTGTGACTTAATTAATACATCTTTTTCGAGATAAAATGATTCAAATTTAAAACGTAAACTTTATATTTAAAAAATAATAAAAATCTTGATGAGTGTGACTAGTGCACAAAATATAATCTAAACTTGTACTCCACTTGCAATGTCTAACACTCAATTCAAAAAGTATTGCATAAGAATAATACTATGATAAGAGTTATCTTTAGTTGTTGTATAATGCAACAACAGTTTGTAGACTATTAATTTTATTGAGAAATAAAATTAATTCTCTCATTCTAATGGTCCAATTGTGCAAAGGTGGTGTAATAGTATTGCATTAATAAGTACATCTCTCTCAAGATCAATTTTAAATTTTAAATTAATTCCCAAAATAGATGCATATAGATATTTTCACCGAAAAATTATATAAATTTCATTGCCTAGCAATCTATCATAAAATTTAAATGATATATTAATGATAAGTATTAGTTTTTAAAAAAAAATGATGTTCAGTATTAAATTAACTAGGAAAGATAAATCTATTGTCTAAAGATTTGTGCTTCATTGCCTCGCTCTCTCATTTTTTTTTTAAATGGTGTTTCATATTGTGTTGTTCTTTTTTAAGAACTTTTATTTTTGTCATTCAATGGTTTTGCAATTCATCTCTAGCCTAATTGGAATTTTAATTTGTTTATGAATGAAGAACGTTCAATGTTCTTCCACGTCCGGATCAGAAGCAAATACTTGAATTAGCCAATGAGCTCGGGCTTGAGCCAAAACAAGTAAAGTTTTGGTTTCAAAACAAAAGAATTAAAATAAAGGTGACTTTTTTTTCTATTGATCAATATTCATTTGAATTGTTTTACATGCCACTAATTGAATATATAAGATACTAATCTTTTTTTTGTATATATTAAAGAGTCTACATGAGAAAGCAGTTAACTCCGCTCTTCGGGCTGAAAATGAAAAGATATTGAATGAGATAGTGGAAATGAAGGAGGCAATGAAAAATATATTTTGCGAATCATGTAAACCTAATATAGAGCGTGAACAATGTTTGAAACGACTTCGCCTTGAAAATGCACTTCTCAAAGAAAAGGTGAGTTAATTAATTTAATTAGCTACAATGTTTCACTCTCATTCTTTTCTAATGTTTCTTTTCTAATGTGAATCATGGTTTTAAATGTCATTTGTCGTTATGTTAGATACATTTATATTGTAGAAAAAATGTGATTACATAACTTAAATTGATATTACAGTACTATTGTAGAGATTTCAAAATCTATGTCATTGTAGTTGTAACTGCAGTTGTAATTGAAATTTAAAAGCATGGTATAAATAATTTATATGATATATACTAATTTTTTATGATGGGCTATGATATTGACTAATTTAATATGTGTATGTTTGAATTCCTTTTCAGTATGAGAGGTTGTTAAAATTTGTTCCATTAGAAAGAGAGAAACTACCGCTAGAGTTGAAGAAAGAGCCTCCCACAAGAATATCATCAGTTGGAGATTTTCTAAAGTTAGGAGTGAGTGAAAGTGGTTCCTTGAATCTAATTGTTGGTTCAAGTTCAAAAAGTTCTTTAGGTTCACAAGAAAACGTGTTGTCCAAGAAACCAAGCAATGGAATAGAATCGGAAACATCAAGGATGTTGGAAGTTGGAATTGCTGCCAAGGATGAGTTGCTTAAGCTAATTTTGTGCACCAATGAGCCCTTTTGGGTCAAGTCTCAAGCTGATCGAAAACTTGTTCTTCATCGACAAAACTATGAAAATGTTTTTCTTAGAGTTGATCACTTCAATGGTGCCAATATTCGTGTTGAATCGTCAAAAGATTCTCGAATAGTAAAATTTAAAGTATTGGATTTAATTGACATGTTTCTAGATTCGGTAAATATTTAAAATTTAAATATTTTTTTCGATTCAGATTCAAGTTATTTTAGTTGATAATTCATTTAAAATTTTATCTGAAATTTTTATTAGTACTATGTTTGTACTCATAAAAGTTATAAATTGAATAAGTTGAATTTTGTTGTATCTAGGAAAAATGGACAAATCTTTTCCCAACTATTGTTAGCAAAGGGAAGACAATCAAAGTGGTTGAAAGTGGCTCACCAAAAAATAGAAGTGGAGCATTGTTGTTGGTATATTTTCTTCAAAGCATAGTAGTGTATAGTACGTAATAAGTTTATAATATTATATTTTTGGTAAAATGTTAATACTTAATATATAATACTACAGATGCATGGAGAGATGCATGTTCTTTCACCGCTAGTTCCTTGTAGGGAATTTTACTTCCTTCGGTTTTGTGCACAAGTGGAAGCTAATATTTGGGTTATAGCTGACGTGTCATATGATTACTTGAAAGATAATGGACCTCATTCTTCCACTTGGAGATTTCCTTCTGGTTGTATGATTCACCAAATTTCTACTGGGACTTCACAGGTTAGTACATCTATAATTTAACCTATAATTTCTTTGTAATAGTGCATGCATATATTTATTATATGCCTTTTGTAGGTTTCATGGATCGAACATGTTGAAGTTGATGCGAATATAGAAGTGCACTCTATTTATAGAGATATTGTGAATGGAGCTATTGCATTTGGTGCTTCAAGATGGCTTATGGAACTGCAACGAATGGGAGAAAGACTTACTAGACCTTCACTTCAATCCATAGCTTCTTATGACAAAGGAGGTAACTCTTCATTTCCCACTTCTACACCATTTCTTTTAAATATCTTTAGACTTTCTTTGAGAGTTTAGAGAAAAGGGTAAGGGAAGACTATGGAGAGAGAAGAAAAGAAAAAAATAGAAAGATATTTTTTATACTTTTTAAAAGAGTAATATTTTAGAGAAGGGAAAAAGAATGTTTACGAAGAATATATTTTTAATTTATAGAATATTATTAACATGAAAGTTATTTGAAGAATTTTTCATAAAGGAGTTTTATATTATAAATAAAAACAAATCTTTCAAAATCCTATCCTCCCAAACCTCTTCTTTCCTTCTATTTTTTCTTTTCTTTTTTTGTCAAAATCTTCTCTTTCCATTCTTTCTAAACTGGCAAATAAAATATTATAATACTTTTTCTAATATTCTCCTTTTATTACTCTAGTATCAGTTGAAGTATATGTGATCTCATGATTTTGGAGACGATGTCCACTACATGGAAAATATAAATTGGATTTGTCCAACATTTACATCAATAAATTTTATTAGACATGGTACATAAATTATAATATTTTACGTGAATTTTAATTAATGATAAAGAGTGTTTTAAAATTTCAGTAATGTGATTTTTTTTAAAGTTAAAATATATGATTAGTCGTTATAAATATACAATATTTTTGTATTTATAAATATTTTTGTCTGATTTTTATTTTTGTAAATATTTTTATTTTGTTTTTTATCATTCCACTCTTATTTTAGTCCCTACAAAATTAATTTTTATTGAAAGCGATTTCTGTAATTTCTTATATATATATTTTTTTATAATCGAGGGACTCAAATCAAATATTATATATACAATATTGTATGGATTCATTTCAATAAAAACCAACTTTACAAAAATAAAAACAAAAGAACAAAGCTAAAATACGAATAAAAATATATTTACAAGGACAAAAATCAAACCAAAATATTTACTGGAATTAAAACAAAACAAAAAACGTGTAATTGCAAAACTAGACATATATATTTCTGCTAATTATTCAAAAGATTGAGTTGTTGGATTATGTAGTTCATTTATTTTAATTTAAATGTGTTATTATGTAGTTGATATATATATTTTCAGTGATTACGTCAGCTGAAGGGAGGAGATGTGTAATGCAACTTGCAAATGAGGTTGTTAAAGACTTTAGTAAAATTGTAGCAATGTCAAGTAAGATGGATATTCCAAAATACTTCATTGATGCTGATGATAGTGGAGTTAGGTTCTGTGTTCGAAATAACACAAACCTATGCAAGTTAAACAACAACTCATCCATTGTTATCGTTGCTAGCTCCATTTCGTTACCAATCCCATCTCATATTGTCTTTGATTTCCTTAAAGATCCTACAAGACGTTTTGAGGTTCAATTTTTTTTTTGTTTATTTGTATTCTTTCCTTTTGGGTATAAATTTTAAATTTCCATTGTTGTAGATTCATTTCATTTTTTTTATCATAATTTTGTTGCAGTGGGATGTGATTTGTAATGGAAAGCCATGGCAAGAGGTTGCACACATCTCGACTGGGACTCATCCAAACAACTATGTATCAATTATTGAGGTACTTCATGAAACTCGCTATTTTTAATAAATTTAAATAAAATATTATATGTAATTATTTTTTTAAAAATATGTTTTCATAATCTTACTTTACTTTAAAAATAAATTTTGATAAATAGTTCAATATAAACTGGTATTTAAAAACTATTAAAAAATTTAATGATGAGAATCGTTATCTTATTAAAGTAGAAGTTCGTAGCCATACTTTCTTTTATGACCTAAGTTTGTGTCCGAACTAGAAACTTTGGTTAGACTAAAAGAGACTAGAAAGTTGTGTGAAGTAAATTCAATGAAAATTAAAATTGTTAGGGCTTTTGATATATATTAACATGATTTATTTTTTTTATGTGGAACAGGCTATGGAAGGTCCTTCCCAAGATAGTGTTGTGATAATGCAAGAATGTTTCATAGACCCATTGGGATCATATGTTGTGTTTTCTCCAGTTAACGTACCAAAATTGAAGATGGCTCTCGATGGAGATGATTCATCAAAGGTGTCACTTATTCCATCAGGCTTTTTCATCTCTGAAGAGAGCCAATCTCTTTTGAATGATCAAACAACTTCAAGTGGCAGAAATGGAAAAGGAGGTGTCAAAACTAGAGGCTCACTACTAACTGTGGCTCTCCAAATTCTTATGCATGGTCAAATTATGAGCTTGGAATCTGTTGCTGATGCCTCAAACATACTCATGAAAACAACATTAAACAACATCAAGTGTGCTTTGCTCTATGATTCTGAAATTTGAAGTATTCTTAATTTAGTTCTCAAAACTATATTATTATTGAGACTAAAGTTTATTTGCAAACATTATAGTTTTTAGTATTTCATTGACAGTTATTTTGAGTATATCTCTCTTTCTTTATGCAGAAAAACTAATATCATTGTAAAAGTTATGTACTTTATATTCTAATTGATTTTCTTTTTATTTGTTTATTTTTAATACAAATAGTTTATTTTCATATAAAAAAGGGAAGACAGATTTTATAAGTAGAATATATTAATAATTTTATTTCATATATAAATATCACTCTTGTGAATAAGTAGCCTTAGGTTACCATATCATCGAAGTTATTAGATGATAGGATACATTATTATTATAAATAAAATTGGAAAAGTTCATTGAATGAATCATCAGTTGAAATGATATTGAACTTCCATGTTGATTTGTTAAGCAAGAAAACTATCTCCTGCAGACAACTCCTTGTCCATCAATTCCACTTGTGCAACTCATGCTAGGGAGCATCAAATCCTCCACCATGGCAATGTCTTTGTTGGATTCATTGTTACCAACAAACTGTGCTACAGAACAGTCAGGAGAGAACAAAGTTGTTGTTTGATACTCATTTCCACCTCCCATAACTGCCATTTTTGCACCAATATCCAAATGGTTGACATATTTAGGTTTGTATGTTTGGCCCAACACTCCACTCACTTTGTTACTTAAAGAAAAGAATTTGAAGCCTAAATCAAGGTGAGCAAAGCAATCATCTTTTGTAATGCCATAATTGTGAATCCTTGAGTCTTCATTGGTTATAGGGACAACCTTAGCTGTTATCCTAAACTTTCCTTGAACTTCAACAATGATGTTGTTTGTGGCAGTTTCTCTAAGAATGGAGACATTAGATGATTCCCATTTTGCACCTTGTGATTGATTGAGGAGGATGGGTTCTCCATTAAAGCTAAGGGCAAGACGGTCAATAGAGTCATCCCAAGTGGATGTTTTAAGGGCTCCAAGGAAGAGTTGGTGATTGTCAAAGAGAATGGCAATAGATTGGACCCATGTGAAGTCTCTTTTCATGTTATGGTTTCTTCTACCAATGAAATGGGCGTTTATGTGGAGATTGGTATCAGATACAAGGCAAAAGTTGTTGTCTTTCTTACCATGGAAGTAAAAAGTGATTCCATCTCCACCAATGAAACGAGGGTCCTGGCAAACAGCTCCTGGTTTGTCGCACTCTGCAAGTTCATGTGCATTCATTTTATATAAGTATCAACAAATAATTTTTGCATATAAAATAATTTTAGGCTTAATTGCAGTTTTGGTCCCCCTATTTTAGCTAAATTGCAAAAGTAGTCCCCCTATTTTGTTTCTCCTTAATTTTGATCCCTCAAACAGAATTTTGGTCTAAAATTTGATAAAATTTTATTTTTTAAAACTGTATTACACAATTTATATCATATATTTCAGGTACAATTGTTCCAAATGAGATATTGAGACATGATGTGATTTAAATAAATGCAAAAAAAATGAAATTTCATGAAGTTTTGGACCAAAATTATGCTTGAAGGACCAAAATTGGGGAGAAACAAAATGGAGGAACTACTTTTGCGATTTAGCTAAAATAGGAGGACCAAAATTGCAATTAAGTCATAATTTTATTATTGCAAAAATTTAGATATAAGAAAAAAAATGAAGACTTACTACAAACTGGTTTGCAAGTGTTGCAATCAACTTCACAACCAGCAGGACATGAATGAGGACAAACATGTTCCATATTGTAACATTTTGGGTAGTTCTTGTCCCAGCATCTAGCTGTTTTGGGTGATGAAGATTCACCTCCAACACAAATAGGTTGGCAAGAGCGACAATCCATAGTACAATCATAAGGACAATCTTTAGGACAAGCATACACCACATTATAGCAATATTTGTACTTCTTTGTCTCGCACTTTGCATACCCTGGCTCAGGTTTAGCCCCTACCCCTACCAACAACACAAGTAGGATTGGCACCAATAATTGAACCATTAATATTTGAGCCATTATGGTATATTAATTTTCTAGTTGAATTATTAACTCTTTGTTCTATGTTTGGATGAGTGATGAAAATAACTCTCCAAGTGCATTGCCTTTTATAGGCATAATAGAATCTATCATGACATTATAAAAGTGCCAAGAATTCCGAAACTTTCTATTCTTGTTAAGAACGGCATCTTTTCACATGGTTCCTTAAGTTATTAATTTAGTTGTAGTCACTTTTTTTTTTTTTTTTTTTTTTTTTT
>JBBPBS010001075.1:7723100-7744589 GCA_037974835.1 Cicer judaicum | reverse complement strand
TTTATAAGTACTAATGAGTGATCATCTATCTACATATAATATGTACAATTAATTTGTTTATCAATTGATGATATTATTGATATGTTATTTTTTTCAAAAGTAAATTGCTCAATTTCGTCTAGCACAAATAATTTCTTTCTCTGGTTAATTTTATAACATTTAAAATGTATTTTTAAAACCAAAAATAAACTCTTCTCTTCTCTCTCTTACATTTTCATATGTTATTATTTTTTATTCTTTCCATTTTTCTTATCTCTATTATTTTTATCTTTTTTTCTATTACTTTTTCAATTTTCTCCTCTTTCTTAGACCTTTATTATCCATTATATAACACATTTTCTATCTGTTATATATCTATAAATAGATATAAAATATAATTTTACCAATTACTAATATTTATTTATCCAAAAAAATATATCTATAAAACATAATGTCCAACACATACCTTCTTACCTTATAATACATAAGAGAAAACATTGGATAATGCTCATGAGTCATAGTGTATATTTTTGTATACTCCAATTGTTGGTATCTATCTTTGTGTTTCTTTTAAATAATCAAGCTTAAAGTGAAAATTATTTTAACACTTTGTATTTCTTTTTAATTTATCACTTAATATATATGAATGGTAGACATACAAAATTACTATTAAATACGTATTTGCAATGGAAATGTATGAATTATTATCATCATTTCATTAATCTGTGTATTTTTTTCTACAAGATCATTAAATTTAAATGAAAAAAAGATTTAATATTAATTTATAAATAAAAAATGGTTATTATCCTTATCGGATCAATTATATAATAGATGAATTCATATTTTACTTGAATTTACAGTTATAAATATATTTTTACGTGTCAGTTAGTTAATAGACGACTCTACACGAGTCAATTAGTTAATAGATAAATTTATATTTGATTATTAATCTTTTAAATATTTAATATATGAAAATGTGAGAAATTTCTATATACAATTAAAATTTATTTGTATAAAGTCGGTCTTTTAAATGTAAATGCAACAACTCGAATTCATACGAATAGACGAATATTTTGCTAGCGTATATATTATCTTTTGGCACGCGTATACAATAGTTGTGATGAAGGAACATTCAAAAAGACCTTCTTAGATGTGGAAAGACTCTTGGGCCGCAGAAAAAGGACATGGTTAACGAAGTTTTCAATGTAGAAATTCATGGTCATGTCATCCCTCTAGAAAATGGTTGAAGATTTTTGTGCTCCTATGAAAACTACACCTCTCAACCATTCCAATGTGTAAATCAAGAATATTTCAGACCTGCAACTTATACATTCATTAAACATCATAAAAAGTTATAGGTAAATCAATACTTTAGTAGCTGAAAGTATATAACACTGTCATTTTAGTCTTTAACTCATTAAAAAATACAAATTAGTCTTCTAATCATTAAAATAGTCGTTGAAAGAAATAATGTACTTTCATAAAAGTTCTCAAAAGCTATAATTTATTGTCAAAATAGTTTATTATTATTATAATGTCGAAGGTTAAACTGTTTGACTTTTTGATAATTCCATAATTAATTTGAGTTTTTTCTAAGTTAGGGGCCAAAATAACAACGTCTTATACTTTTATGGATTAAAATAATAGTATATTCAAAAAAAAAAATCAAATTTCTATTTAGAAAAGAAATGGAAAAGGAATGAACTTGATCCATGTGAAAGGGCGCATGATGGGTCTAATGAAACTTGAAGTGTTGACACTGTATGTTACGGAGTTGGACAATGGGATTTCACACAATTTGGAGTTTACCCACTTGAAAGATGTCAGAGTATTGTACCACGCAACCCCTCATTTTTATCACCCTTAAATTTTTCTTAAAGACTATTTTACCCTCTCTTAATTTGTATAAAAGTATAAAAAAAATTACCATTCCAGTTTCACACCCCCACATTTGAAAATTATGAAAAATTATACATGATTCGAAAATTTTAAAGTTTCGAAATAACATATTCAAGTTATTCGAAACTTTTGGAAAATGAAAACCTTCGAAATGTAAATTTTGGAACTTTGGATAAACACAAAACTTTTGAAATGTAAATTTCCAAGAAATTGGAAACTTTGGAAAAAGTTCAAACTTTCGAAATGAACATTAGCTTCGAAACTTTAGCCTCCATTGAAATTTTCGAAACACATACCACTCGAATCTTTCAAACTTTCGAATAAATTCATTTAGAAAGTTTCGAAAAATACGAAACTTCCGAAAATTTTAATTTTTTTTTAAATTCGAAATTTATGTTATCAAAAAATGTTTTGGAAAAAATTAGAATATTATTTTTAATTAAATTTTTTACTATTTTTGAAATTAGGTACGAGTAGAGTTGAAGTTTCTACTTCAAGAAAGGTTATAGATTCTACAGAAAAATTCATCACTGGTCAGGTATTAGTACTAATGATTCATCACCGGTCAAATTTTTATTATAGCGATATAGTTAATGTTTTATTTGAAAAGTATTTTGTAGGTATTTTTCTCTCGAGAAGCTATATTTGAATGGACAAAAACCATTGGAAGACAAAATGGAATTTTAATTGTTACCATTCAATCAGATAAAGCAACCGAAAATAGGGGAAGAAAACACAAATTGATTTTGGGATGCGAAATCATCATTAACTTGCTCTCATAAGGAAAACTGCCTATTTACTCTCAGATGTATACCATTAAGTGTCGGTGAAGGATGGAAAATTAGTGTTCGTTGTGGGACACACAATCATGATTTACTTGATACTCTAACCGGTCATTATTATTTGGGGCATTTAAACGAAGAAGAGAGGAAATTTGTCAATGACATGACAAAGTATAAGTTTGCACCCAGATTCATTCTAAATGCTTTGAAAGTGAGAAATAAAACCAATCTCATTGTTGCCAGTCAAATATATAAAGCAAGGAGTACTTATCGATCATCATTGAGAGGTTCGTACACATAAATGTAGCATATGTTGAAGTTAATACTACAAGAAAATTATGTGCATTGGACAAGAAGACGGGAAAATTCTGATGTTTTGAGAGATATTTTTTGGACGCATCCTGATTGTGTAAAGTTGTTGAACATATTTCATTTTGTTTTGATATGTGATAGCACATACAAAACAAATAGATATCGGTTACCATTACTTGAAAATGTCGGTGTCACATCTACTAGTTTGACATTTCCAGTTGGGTTTGCTTATTTGGAACAAGAGCGACAAGATAACTTCATCTGAGCATTTGAAAAGGTACGAAAGTTGTTCAAATCTGAGTCTTTGATTTCTAAAGTTATTGTGACTGATAGAGATCTTGCCATGATGAATGCGATTAATGTTGTGTTTTCTACTTCAATACATTTGATATGTCGTTTTTATATTGAAAAAAATATTGCGGCAAGATGCAAACAATATGTGAAAAAGGATAGACAAGATGAAGTAATGGATTTATGGAAAAAAAATGTATATTCGAACAATGTGGAGGAGTATGATCAACACTTGCAACACTATATAATGTCATATTGGTGTCGTTGTCTCGTAATCTAAATATAATATTTTTCCCGATAAACAAATCACCATCGAAAAAGTCTTCTGTTCACTCTTTACTAGCCATTTGATTTGTTAATGAAAACTATTGGGTACTGGTAAAATTAATGTTTAGTGTTGTTTATCAAATTAATGTTCAAAAATTTATTATTCAGATAAATTAATTTTTAACCTTTTTTTATTCAGATCAAATTGAAGACTGACTGTCCTTTGCCACCTACCTTACAAAAATGGAAAGACTTTTGTAGTGAGTGTGCAAAGACTTGGGAAGTAGCTTATGCAGCTCGTATGAAGCATTGAGAACGCAATGATCCATCATTTATTAGATCATCTTGTATTTCATTAAATGAAGATTAGAATACCTTGTATATCATTTATCATGGACTATTATAATATCATTTATCATTGATCCATCATTTAGCAATTCATCTTGTTTTATCATTTTCAATATCTTTTATTATGAATTAACTTAAAATAAATGTGGATTAACTCAAATTACATAACACAATCACATAATATCTCAAATTACATTACATAACAGAAAATATCTCAAATCACTAATCATCGTACAGAAGACTTAACTCACTTAATATCTCATGAACTTCACTAAATGGAGCTACCAAATTAATGGCTCAACGTACAAGCTCAGCTGCTCTACGATCTCGATCAAAAGATGGTGGACCAACATGTGTAGCAGATGATATACCCGCATGTGCATCAATATTAGCTGGACTCGAAGGTGCAACAGTAGACTGAAGGATGATCAGAGGATGTGAAACACTCATGTACAATGCATAATAGTTTGCATTGACCTCTCTAGGAAAAGTCGCAACATGATATAGCCTTCAAAACACCGATACAAATGATTCTGTAGTAGTATATCACACCCAATTTAAGATATCCAGCGAACATCGAAATGGATTCAAACGGATGATTAGCTCGATGATTCTCATATGGTGTAAATACTACATCCTCGAGCATCAAAGCAACAAGTCTTTGACGATATGTCACTAATCCACCTTCAACAACATGTTTTGCAGTCCACCTACATGCTCTTGGAAGATGTGCAGGAACCGCTCTTCTATCGCCCCCACTTATAGATCATAGGAAAGTGTTCGTAAATCCAGCATTGCAAAATAAGTAAGATAATAAATAATCCAACTTAGTATAAATACATAAGTAAAATAATACAACTTAATAAATAAAATAATTAAATAAATGAATATACCTGTAATATGGTCATGTAACCTCCCACTTGTCGAGTGTCGAGGACAGCCCCATCTCCCATGTTGTCATAAAGGAAAACCAATGTCGCGGTAGCCCACAAATTGTCTCGACAACGATCTAAATAAATTGATGTATTTCGCCTCCACACGCGTATGTGTTTTATCGGCAAAAATAGTGTTGTCAACTAAATGCAATAGATATGTTCGAGCCACACACTCAAACTGGTTAGTTTGAATGAGACGACTATATAAATCACGCAACCATTGCAATCTATATTGAGCACATTTATTATAATTAATCTCAGCTAGTACTCATATTCACATGTGCATTAAAAAATTTACCATAGGGTGAGATGTGAAGGAGAGTCACGACGTCGTCTAAAGTAATAGTCATCTCTCCAACTAGCAAATGAAATGAGTTGGTCTCCCTGTGCCATCTTTCAACAAATGCAGATATCAGACCAGCATCAACCATAGTGAGTGTAGTACCTAATTTTTGTCCGAATAATTTAAAGTTATTTTAATAATAATAATAATAATAATAATATAATTTACAATTATTATCAAAAATCTAAACATCTTTATTTTACATAAAATAAGAAAAAAATTAAATTACAATAAAAACAATTCAAAGTGTTTCTGATTTGGCATGCCAACACATCAATCCATTCCACACATTGTCCTGCCAACACTCAAGTACCGAACTTCACCTTCATCTTCCATTGTACATCCTTTTAACTGCTTGACTTTGTGCAAGAACTGTTGCAAACCCTCTTTTATATTATTTGCATTCCCAGCATCCTGTTACAAACCATACTTTATATTATGTCCATTAACAGCATACTAAGTACAAACATATTAGAAACCAGTTATTTGATTCATCTTATATCAGACATACTAATAAAGGCATTACTTGTATAACCTTCTTTCGTAACTTCTATACTCAAAATCTAAATCTTGCAACAAACACATATAAAATCTAGAACCTGATTTTATCTACTGAGCATAAATTTATCTAATAAACAGAAGGCTTCACCTCTTTAATTTACTTTTAGTCTATAAATAGAGTTTAAAATTTTGAAACAAAAAAAAACACTAAACACAAGTTCTAAATTTTAAAATAGAGATGAGAGGTTCTAAATTTTGAAATAGAGAGAAGAGCTTCTTTTTTTTTGTTAAGAGAGTTCGATTTTAAACACTAAAACAGATCAAGATCGAATTTTTATCATTGTTATCCAAACAAACAGAGGAACAACTTGAAGAAGGGTTAAGGTATTTTCGTTTTTTTCATTTAAATTTCCTAGTAATGAAAGTTATTATTGTTATAGATTTGATTGAGAAGTATTAGAAAGTTAGAAAGGATAGGACTCGAACCTTGCTTGTTTTGGCCGCCGTTTTCTTTCTTCTGGATGCGCCGCTCATCCTTCTTGATTCTGTCTGGTTTGTTTTCCTCAAGCCTGAGTTGTTTTTACAGATTAGGGTTTCAAAGATTGGGCCGTAGTATTTTATGCAGTCCATTTGCATTTCTTTTTTCCTTTGTAGGCCCAATATGTTTTTATCAAGATTTTTTCCTTTTATTTTAATAAAACATCTATATTTGAATTTAATATAAAAATAATTATTTTTTTTCATTTTTATTTTATTTTTTATTTTTATTAAAAATTAATTAGATGTGACATCTTTTTAATCTTTGAGTTATTAAAACACAAGTTGTGACAATTTGGTGGTTCTAAATCTCATCTTCACAAATAAATTAAAAATTATAAACAAATTATTAATTAAAAATTATTAAAAAGTTAACTAAAAATAACATTTTTTTTCAATCCCGGAGTTACATAATACAAATTATATATGTTGATAGCTCTAAAATTTATTCTTATAAATAAATAGATCTAAAATCGATCTTTTTAAATTTAATTAATTATATGTCTTTTTTATCTTGGAGTTGTTAAGACACAAATTAAACTATTTTGTTAGTTTTGAAACTTAATTTAAAAATAAAATAAAATATTCTTAAGAGGATTAAATTAGATGTGACATCTTGTTACTCCTTGAGTTTTGAGACACGAGTTGTACAATTCGATGGTCTTAAAATTCATATTTTAAAATAATTATTCAAATCAAGCAAATTTTCGTTATATTTTTCAAAATTAACTTTTTTAAAATAACAAAATACAATTTATTTAAAAGCAATCAACACATCTATATTTTCTACCAAAAACTACGTAGTTTTGATTTCTCCATCGCATTAGGAGATACGTAGGAACAAGATCACACTCTTATCAAGCACAATAATAAAAACTTTCTTTTACTTTTTTTTAACACACTTTTATCTAAAAAAATTATATTTATAAAAAATAATTTATATTCATATTTAATAATAAAAAAAAATATGTATATTTAAGTTGATATAATTTTGCACAATTAATTATAGGTAACCATTTTTTAACGGATGTCGTAGGGTGTTAATACCTTCCCTACGCGTAATCGTCTCCCGAACTCAAAAATTTGATTTCAAAGACGATTTATTTATTTTTTACATTTTTAAGGGTTTCCCTATTTTAAAATAAATTTTGGTGGCGACTCCATTGAATTCGAGAAAAAAAACTCGAAATTTTAGGCCGCGACAGTGAGGTAGGCCGAAGACAAATGTAGCAGTCCAGATTCCCGAATCCAATGCTCTACATGATCTGGCACAAGAACTTCGACAAACTTCTTCAACTTTATTCCATAAGTAATAACTTTTAAGGATCCACAATCCTGCGAGTAATTACAGAGTAATTAATTAATTAAAATATTTAAATAAATTTAAATAAACAATTAATTAAATGAACTTAAATTAATAATTGAATAAAAAAATTTAAATAAAAAAATTAATTAAATAAGCTTAAATTAATATTGAATAAATAAATTTAAAGAAATAATTAATTAAATAAACTTAAATTAATAATTGAATAAATAAATTTAAATAAACAATTAATTAAATAAACTTACATTAATAATTGAATAAATAATTTTAAATAGACAATTAATTAAATATATTTAAATAAATAATTGAGTAAATAAATTTAAATAAACAATTAATTAAATAAACTTAAATTAATAATTGAATAAATATATTTAAATAAACAATTAATTAAATATATTTAAATAAATAATTAAATAAATAAATTTAAATAAACAATTAATTAAATAAACTTAAATTAAATAAATTGAATTAAATTAACACAATTAAATATCATAACATCAAAATATTAATTAAAATATACCTCTCCTTCTCATAGCCTCCGAGCCACGTGGTGCTCATACTGTGTCAACACATGTGTCACCATCGATCCCCTGGGGAATCCAATATGTTGATCCTGCTCATCAACATCATCAGCATGTGCAGCAGCATTGTCATCATGTTCCATCTGAGGCTCAAGAACATCCTCCTCCATCTGAGGCTCAGGGACATCCTCCTCCATATGTGCATGTGCAGTAGACTCGACGACATCATCATGGATGTCTTGTCTTCGACGACGCTGTCTAATTGGACGATTTGCTTCGTTTCGTCGTTTATTTGATATTGTTGGTGGAATTCTCTCTGCACCATCACCTCTATCACCTATAATGTTGTGAATAATTTGGCCAAACGCACCTCTCATCCTAGGCACTGCAATATATCAATATATAAATATTAAAAAAAATTAAAAAATACTGTAACAAAAGGGAAAAAAAAAACACATTTCAAAACTTTAATTTCTTCGAGCATCAACTATTTCAAAACTTTCTAATTCCATGAAACTTTCGAAAGTGTTTCTGTTTCGAAAATTTCAAACTTTTGAGAATTCCATTTCGAACCTTTCATCATGATACAAACTTTTGAAAGATTTGGGTTTCAAACATTTCGAATATTTGAAATATTCAAATTTTTACTTACTTTTCAGATTCGGAAGTTTCAAATATTCGAGGGGCGGGTAGGATTAGGTTCGAATATTACAAACTTTCGAAGAAATTAAGTGAAAAAGGAAAGTGAATTTTTTTATAGATTTTAATAGATGAAATTAAGGATAATATGGTATTTTACACATGACTGAGAGTGGGAAGTAAAAATGGAGGGGGAGGTGGGGGGGGGGGGGGGGGGGGGGGGGGGGGGGGGGGGGGGGGGGGGGGGGGGGGGGGGTGCGTGGTACAATTTCCAAGATGTTGGTATAGGTGTTTGGATAGTTCTTGGACTAGTGGACCAAATTCAACCAAAATTGGATAATCCTGATATAGCTCTTATTAAACAGATGGATCCAACTAAAAATGCCCAAACAAAATGTTTTCTATGTTTGAAAAAATAAACAACCTGAAATAATTAAATAATAATCAATAATATGAAAATTTTAAAACCGCATAAAAACTGAAATTATTATCAAATGTCAACCAAATAATAATACTATGTAAAAATTATTATAAGATATATATACATTTTTTTCGGATTTTTTTTTTCTACAATACACTCAAAACTCTAATACAAAAGTATAAGAGAAAATAAAATAATAAGATATAAGTTTAAAATATTTTTTATTAGAGTAATTTGTAATGAAAAATTAGAGTCATATTTATAGCTTTGAACTCCCTATTCTTTTACAATTCTAAATAATGTGAGACTTCTTCAATAGCCTATACTCTCTTCTAAATCGAGAAAACCTAGCCATTTGAGTTCATCATTGTCCACCTTGCACTCGATGTCAATGGGCTTTGGCGATGCACATAGACAATAATCGCTTATAAGCAAGTAGAGATTGTGATATTGTCATAAAAGTGTGGTATGGGGCAATACTATTATTGGAGGTTGTTTGTAAGGATGATGATGCTATTTATAGTGCTCAAATCCTAGATTGGAAAACAAATCACTTGGTTTAGTCTTTGATGGTATGAAAATGAGTAGATTGGATTGGATTTTACTGACAAGACTTGGTCGAATTGCCAAAAGAAAAGAAGTCGGTCTGGTGTTGGTGGATATAGACTATGATAAACCAAATGGTAAATTGAATGTTTTACGGAATAAATTGGCAGCAAAATGATATATATACTCAAGTCTATGTAATTGACTAATCAGACACATTTTCACACCTAGTAGGATTTGTTGTGTTGCCTGCTATGTGAAGGCCACTAAAGAAGAAGTGGTTTCCCTCAACAAGTTTAGTATCTTTGCATACCAAATTCCCTAACATTGCCATAATTGATCAGAGGAACAGAAGTGTTAGAATCTATCTTGTGACATACATTCTATCAGATCGAATTAAAATGTTATTTTGTTATATTAACTCATAAAATTGCCTCTACTAATTAATATATACATTGTGATATGTGATTGAATCATTGTATAAAAATGGTTTAAATTGATAGTATATACCAATTAATTGTTAGTAATAGGATGGTCATACACAAACAAGTGGTTAATGAACTTTCTTAAAGACAAAATTATTTGGGACAATTTGATATTCTTAGTTGAAATAATTTTTTTTATTAAACTTTACTTATTTCCCCGTCAAACTCTATATTACAAGAATCTCATTTAAAAAATTAAAAAAAAAAATATCGAAAATTCAAAAAAAAGTTTTTGATTTTTTAAAATTTTTCTAAAAAATGATTTAAAACTTTTTTTATTGTTTTGAAAAAAATCAATTTATCATTTCTAGAAAAAGTTTTGATTTTTTTGGAAAATTTTGAGAAAAATAAATTTTAAAAATGTTTTAAGAAAAAAATTTAATGTTTGAAGAATCTGATTTATTATTTTACTATTTTGTGTATTTAATTAACGGATTTATAAGAGAACTTTTTTAAGAGAGATTTTATTACTTAATTACGGCTCTATTGATTTGGGAACATTAATAAATAAAATATTAGAATAATTAAAAAGTAACTGCTTGGAGATATAATTGGGATTCCATAATCGTTTCTATATTAGGATTAAATTTTTGGGAGAGGCACGCAAATTTTGAAGCAATTTAACAATACTAGTGGTTTTAAATTTGATTGTGGTTTGATTTTAATTTAATTAAAAAAATTAATTAGAAATTCTTTGTTGCTACTTTTGTTGTTTTTAGGTATATAATTTATTTGAGAACATTATATGAAAATTGTGTGATTTATTATTTATGTTTATATATATGTATATAATTATAATGATTAATTGAAGTTAAATAATATATAAATATAATTATTGATAAGAATATGTTTTTGTCTGTAAATAAAATGTTAAATAAACTTACAAAACGATCTTGAATTTAAATCTAAAATAGAATATTCAACCTATCGATATTAAATTTTATCAATTAAGCTAAATTTTATAAATTATTGGTTGGTTATGATATTATTGCAAAGTATTTGGTAGGTTCATGAAACAAGTATTTGGTAGGTGATGGAGAAGTGTTTTGAAATTGATACTGTGGATTGGGTTGTTTGGTTTGTAGCACAAAACATCAAACCAAACGGTACAAAGTGCTAGTGCTAGACATACCCACGTTAGATCCATAGAAAAATTTGAGGTAACAAATCATTTTGAGTTTAAAGATAGTCATTACATTATCGTTTAATCGTAATAATTCAGTATGTTACATCATATTAAATAGTTTTTAAATGATCAAATGTAATTATTTAATATTTTTTTTGATGTAGTAAGCCATTATTAATTGTGAGTGAAATTTTTCAAATTCTATCATTTTTACAACTAGTCAAACTAGTTTTGAATAGTTCAAATTTTCGATGTATGTAATTAAATATCAAATTGAAAATACTAACTTACTCATTTGTAGTTTGTATAATCTCAATTTTTTGTCTCTCACATTCCAATCCATATACAAGAATCACAAATTCATTAACTAGGTACATTACATTAACATATCAAACCACTTAACAATAAACTCAATATATTAATTAAATGTGACAAAAGCACAATACTAATTAAATGAATGATAATAAAATACAATAGAAAATAAGGAAAACAGATACAAACAAAAAGTATCAAATACACACCATAAATCATTAGACAATTTAACAAAGTGTCAACCTCGAATAAGCAACATAATTAAAAAATAATAATCTTTGATGATTTTAAAATATTGACTGCAGATAATTGATGATAGTCTTGTCCAAACGAAATGCCTTGGTGAGAACTTCAGTAGATATTTGGGGTGTAGCTCCAAACACTGCATTCCCCAGAGTGATAGCTCCTGGATTCTGGCTACTAAGAGCTGCAATGGCAACAACATTATTGTATCCTATATTTCTCTGATAGTGAATTAGGCCTATGGGAAACACAAACACATCTCCTTTTTGTAGAACTTTCCTAAAGTGACGGTTTTCTGGGTTCGAAGTGATGAATCCAACTTCTAGTGTGCCTTCAAGAACAGTGAATATTTCAGTAGCACGAGGATGTGTATGAGGAGGGTTAACACCCCATGGTGCAATATCAATACGAGCCATGGAAATTCCTAGTGTGTTCAATCCTGGTAGCTGAGATGCAAAAACTGGAGTTACTTTTGACCCAACAGAGTTTGTTGTGTTGCCTGCTATGTGAAGGCCACTAAAGAAGAAGTCATTTGCCTCTACAAGTTTAGTATCCTTGCATATTGAATTCCCTAACATTGCCATAATTGATCAGAAGAACAAAAGTATTAGAATCTCAGTGTAACTCATTTAAATGCTCTAGCACTTCTCACACTTCATGATGAATGGTACAAAAATTAACTTCATGGAGCAATTCAACAAAGAGATTAATTTATTTGAATCTTTTGTTACGTATACATGTAATCAAATTCCATAATAAAGTTACTTTGTTAAATTTATTTTTAAAATATCTCTGCAAATTAATATTTACATTGTGAGATGTAATTTCATGAATATTTAAAAAAAATTACACCTGCGGCCACAATTTCATACGAATTATAGTTTGAGAATTTCATTCAGTGGCCACAATTTATATGAAAATGTTCACATCAATGAGAGAGACCGAGTACTCCATGAAAATATTTATGTGGAGTTGCAAGAATATATAAATTTTTAGATTTAAGAACAAAATGAGAAGTCCTTTAAAAAATAACAAGGAGGGAATTGGTTGACTGTTGTTAGTAAAAGGATAATCATACACATGTATATATATTGTTAATTAATACCTTGGCCTATTGGGTTTGCCACGCAAAAATCTTGGAGAGTACTAGGATCAGTTGCCAAGACAGCTGAAAGTGAAAGAGCTAAAACAAACAGCAATAGTGAGATATTAGCCATTTGATAAGAACTTGAAACTTGAATGCTCTAGTAGATTGTTTAGACAAGGATTTGTACTAGGTGTTGTAGTATTGGTGGATGAATATGGCATTGTATTACGACGTATTTATATGGAATTTGTACATGGCATTGCATTACGGCATCTTTTGAATTTGTACGTGGCTGTGAGCCCAATAGCACAAATATGCCGTCCTGACTGGAAAATGAAATGGTCATCATTTGAAATGGTAATAAGAATCAGTAACTTAGTGTGATATGTTGCCATTCGGCTAGTCATTCACTAAAGAATCTTAATTGATTAATTAATTTAGCTGATCAACATCCAGCACTTCCATTTGTCAGGGACATTATTAAAATAATGTCAGTGAACAATAAAATAAGAGTAGTTTGGACTCGAAATGGATGGCAATGGTATCTATTTTGGAGCTAATGTTCCCATTCAAGTGGGTATTAATAAAAGGAAAATGTTACTAAGTGCCCTTTGGAAAAAATAAAATGTTTTTCAACGCATGTGGAGGTTTCTACATTCTGCATCAAATACAGGGAGTAACTTCTCACACTCTAATTAGTCAAAACAAATAAAACTTCTCACACTCTAAAAGGGTAAAAGTCATAAGATAAAGATGATTTTAAATTATATTATATATACAAAATAACTGAATACCTTCGAGTGTGCTATGTTAAATTCTTTTAATGAAAAAACTTTTTGATGATTAAGATAAGAAAATAGTTTCGATAACATCTATTATAATTCAGTAAAAAAACTGCAGAAGGAAGGTCACGCATCTTTGAGTCAGTAGCCAATTCAGCCGCCGATATGCGATCCTATGGCTCTGAATATGCAGTGCAGATTTTTACTGTTTTCGATAGTTTCACACAGTATTAAATGTCATCCGTCCATTTAAAATCAAACGATCTAGATCCAAATCAATTATTACGACCATATAGTAACCGCGTGGAATCTAATTCCCAATTTTACCATTGCCCTACCGTATGAGTTTCATTCTAAAAAGTAACAACATGCAAATTAAAAAGAATTAATTAATACATCATAATATCATAATGTAATCCAGTGTAGTTTAAAGGCAATTGTGTGTAATCAACACACCAAAGTTATAAAACCAAACGAGATCATTTGACTTTCATACATATAAACATATAACCATTACAAACATCCAAGACTTAATCACAAGAACAAAGAGCATACACACTAATGAGTCAATCTAATTTGACTGTTCCACAATTTAAACATATACCACTCGCTCAAATCCAACCATATTTATATTTGAAACAATTTTAACAAATCATAGAGATGTCTTAAGCAGCAACCTCCTCTTCTTCCTCCTCCTCATACTCTTCTTCATCAGCAGTTGCATCCTGGTATTGCTGGTACTCAGCAACAAGATCATTCATGTTACTCTCAGCCTCGGTGAATTCCATTTCGTCCATTCCCTCACCGGTGTACCAATGCAAGAAAGCCTTGCGTCTGAACATAGCTGTGAACTGCTCACTAACTCTCCTGAACATCTCCTGGATTGAAGTTGAATTACCAATGAAAGTGGATGCCATCTTAAGGCCCTTAGGTGGGATATCACAGACACTGGACTTGACATTATTAGGTATCCACTCAACAAAGTATGAAGAGTTCTTGTTTTGCACATTGATCATCTGCTCATCTACTTCTTTTGTGCTCATTTTACCACGGAACATTGCTGATGCAGTCAAATAACGGCCATGGCGTGGATCGGCAGCACACATCATGTTCTTAGCATCCCACATCTGCTGAGTCAGTTCGGGTACAGTCAAAGCACGATACTGCTGGGATCCTCTTGATGTCAAGGGTGCAAACCCAACCATGAAGAAATGAAGCCGTGGGAATGGGATAAGATTGACAGCGAGCTTACGAAGATCAGAGTTCAGTTGTCCAGGGAAACGTAGACAACAAGTAACTCCACTCATGGTGGCGGAAATGAGATGATTAAGATCACCAACTGAAATAATAAAATCAAAAAAAAGAAATTAAAAATTGAACTTCCAACTAAATTGCAAATAAAGTAAAATACATTTCATTTAAAGAAAGTGACTGGATAACCAAATTGATGGCAGAAGTTCAACAGCAATAACTACCAGCAATGAGTAAAGTAAACCCACTTGAATCCTCCCACAGCCCCATCAATACATGCATATTCAATCCTAATTCAAATTGTGAATTGAACTGAAAACCATGTCAATATATCAACTACTACTTAATATTGACCATTTATCTGTAGCAAACAACTACAACAGAATAGCCACAGATAATCATGATTCCTGATAATAACAACAACATATGCAGCAGCAGTAACAAAAACAAAATAGGAATAACATTAACAATGAGCTTCATTGCACCATCATCAACAACAACGAAAAGCATTTCCTCATTAATATCAGCTATATGAATCATATCTAATGACAAACCATTTAACTCTAAATTCTACTCCATAAACTGATTTTAAGTTTTTCCTAATCTTCCTATACCTCTATTAAAAATGTTAATACATTAATATACAGCACAAGAATCATTACAACATCAACAACCAAATCCTTCCAACAGAAATGGGGTGTCTGTATGAATCAAACAATCCAACAATGCTCTATTGTGAACCATGTTAATGACAAGTTTTACCTATAGTTTTTCTCATTGTTTCTCTAAATCTAAAAAAACTGGCCTCTTTCTAGATCAAAGTTGTACCATATTTACATAAATAGAAAGTGTCCCAGCCCTACCCAGCTTTGTATCAACTAGCACAACATTCTAATCACAATAACATTGAACTAATCTTATTCTAATCTCTAAAACAATGAATTTATTTCCTCATTGACTCTTTGTCTCCAAACCAAAATTTCATCTCATACAACATCATATACCTTAACAATAATCTGCATTAATTAAACACATAAAAATTAAAACGAATACTGAAAAACATACACGTCGGTGTAGCAAGCTTCAAAGTCCGGAAGCAAATGTCGTAGAGAGCCTCGTTATCCAAAACCATACATTCATCAGCATTCTCAACAAGCTGATGAACGGAAAGCGTTGCATTATACGGCTCCACAACCGTATCAGACACCTTAGGAGAAGGAAACACGGAAAACGTCAACATCATTCGATCCGGATATTCTTCTCGAATCTTCGAAATCAATAACGTCCCCATTCCAGAACCCGTGCCACCTCCCAAAGAATGACACACTTGAAATCCTGCAACACAAAAAAAAAAAAATTATAACAAATCCAAAACAATTCCTAATCAGTTATTTAATTAATCAATCAATTAAGTGGTTAATTTAATTACCTTGCAGGCAATCACAATTCTCAGCTTCTTTGCGAACGACATCGAGGACGGAATCGATGAGTTCGGCGCCTTCGGTGTAATGACCTTTCGCCCAATTATTTCCGGCGCCGGATTGACCGAAAACGAAGTTATCAGGACGGAAGATCTGACCAAAAGGACCGGATCTGACGGAATCCATGGTTCCAGGTTCCAGATCCATGAGAACGGCGCGTGGAACGTACCTTCCACCACTCGCTTCGTTGTAATAGACATTGATGCGTTCTAATTGCAGTTCAGAATCTCCGTTATACTTTCCTGTATGATCGATTCCGTGTTCGTCGCAAATTACCTCCCAGAATTTGGCGCCGATCTGGTTCCCGCATTGTCCGCCCTGGATGTGTAAGATTTCTCTCATTTTATCGGGAAAATGGAAATATTAGGGTTTTGTTTTTGGTAAGGTTGAGAGAGGGAAGGAACGGGTATAATGTTGTTTGATTGAATTGGAATGAATGATAAAAGGAAGAGTGAGTTTATGGTGGGGAGAATTTGAAGGGGAGTTGTTTATTTGTCTAATACTTTTGTGTTAGTATTGAGGGCATTTTTGGAAGGAAAATGAATGTTCTACCGCGGGTTTAATTAATGTTGGGAAGACTAATTTAATTTATGTTCTTGGTAATTAGGAAATCTAGTCTATATCCAACTATGTCAAATTTATTTTCACAAGTCAATAAAGAGATAATTTTTGAATTTTTTTGCCTTTATTTATAAAAAAATAAAGGTACAATTTACTCTCTCTCCTCACTGTTATAAAAAAATTATTTTTACAGAAATTAAGAATATAGTTAATTTTTTAAATTTGATGTAAAGTATAAGTTAAATTTATTAAATTACCCATTTTTAATATCAGACAATTAACTATTAATATTAAATGTTTTGAATTAAATAAACAATGTATATAATATTAAATATATTAAAAGTAATTAACCTTTGTTTACATTAATGAAAAAGATATAAGATTCTTTTTTCCTATAATAGTAATCATAGGGTATGTAACTACTAACCACACTGGTAGATGCATAAACATTTGATATATTTTGAGAGTTAAAACTTTAGATTCTCATTCTTGCTTTTGGGTTTATAATAGTTATCATAAATATTTATAAAGTGCATATAAATTAAACTTTTGTATAATTTTTTGTCAATGAAATAATTAAGAAATTTGTTCACAATTGTGAGATCTTGATTTTGATTTAAGAATATATTTTTCAGTTAAATAATATCTACATTTTTTAATTAAATTAAATTTTATGAATATTTTTATGGTATGTTTATCTTAATTTAAAATACTTGTTCTTTTAATATTAGTAAATCAATTTAATAACTCACAATTTTCTATAAAAGTATATTTAAAAAATATTCAAAAAGTTACAACAATTAATGAATTAATTGGTTTCAATGTTTTTCTTTTTCTTCAAGTAATTAGAGTTTTAGTCGTGTTCTTTGTCACTTGGTCCATAAGGTATGACTCACCGGTGGAGTTTGAATTATTTTGTGGAGCTTGAATTGTTCTTTATATACGGTATACCAAAGATTTAATTTAATTATTTGAAAATTAATTTAAATGATATCTTTAAATTATAACTCAATTCACAAATATCAAATTTATTATAATAAAATTTATCATTTTTAATAAAATTAAAAAAACATATACATATATTTAAATACCAAATAGATTGATAAATTCATTTAAGTTAATAAAATTTTAATATATTTAAACGCTATTATAACAATACTCATAAATTTGTTTTAAAAAAAACAAAATATAATGAAAGTACAATATGTAACATCTCTATTTTAATCATATAATTAATTTTTAGTGTATTAATATTTTTAAAACTAAGTGTAAATCATTACCTACACTAACTTGGGAATGGATCTGCCTCTTGGTGCAATAGTGAACTGCAAGGCTTTATAATCTTATATCCATGGTGAAATCTCGTCCACAACACTTATATGTTTTACGCTTAAAATACAATGGAAATGCAAAAATATTTATCACAGAATTGATTATATGTCTTGGTAGCTTCAAAAGGATGCAACACCACCACTGCCCCAAGTTAATTCATGGTCTATAATATGAAACCCTTTTAACATCTGACATCAGTAAAACTTGTCGTTACATCAAGGAGGAAAAATTAGTAATCAAACTTTTCTCTAAGTTAATCCATTTTACAACATTTTGCGTACAAAATTTAGGACCCTTTACTTTGTGTGACATTTGTTTCTTTCTGTTTTTAAATTTATGTTAATTTCATTTGTTAATTAAGTTAGAAAGTAAATAATTGTATATATTTTAAAAATAAAATAAAAATATCAACAAATTATGCTAATTATTTTTTAAAATAAATTTCTTTTAACTAACATTTTTATTTTCTCTTCATAATAATATTTCACTTCAAAAGTCTTTCACTTAACTAAAATAAATATACATTTTTAAAAAAAAAATATATATTTTTTTACAATTAAAATAAACATAATCTTGAATATTTTTTTTTTCGTCTTTTTTTAAGAAACAATTAAATTAATAAAAATTTATAATATATTGAATATATAATTTATAGATTAAATTCATTAAATTTTGTTGACTCGACGATTTAATATAAAAATACCAATAAATGTTTATTATCAAAATTACATTTTCTCTCTTAGTCATGGACCATTTCGTTGCACACCTAATTTCTAAATCATAATTAATCTAATCAGCTTTATTTGTTTTATTATAAAGGTGGTTTTGTCACCTTATGTAAAGGCTCAAGTGTATGCAAAGATATTTTATTTAAGTTCTAAAAAGAAAAAGCCAATGGTACATTCATTTGTTTGTTTGGTCAACAAAGCCAATGGTTCTTGAATTAAGAATGTGGAGTGAAAGTGAGAGGAACTTGTTAGTTGATTCAAAATATATTAATTATATAAGTGTGTTTGGACTGTTTTCATTTTTTTCCAAGTGTGTTTGAAACGATAGTGTAAATAAGTACTAATTGCCATATTGGAATGAGGAGAGGTGTGCCGGCGGCACAAAAGACTTCATAATCCGGTCCATTCCTCTTTGTTTCAAGTATTTTTTAGTAGATGGTCTTCGTAACAAGTATTTTAATGGTTTTATAATCTAAAAATACTTGTTAAAGAAAAATAAAAATAAATAGTTTTATGTACAAAAATATAATTTTTTAAAGTTTTAAGTAGTTTATAAAATTAATCAAATTATTCATTTTAGATAATTAATTTATGTATATTTGGTCATTTAGTTATATTTTTTGATTTAGTCTCTTAACTTTACTTTCATAAGATATCGTAGCTTTTCTATTAATTTTTAGCCAAAATATTAACTTCAGTCTACGTGTTATTTAAAGTGAGTGAAATATGAATAAAATAAAGCAAAAAAAAAATTTTAAGAATTAAAAGTGAAAATTAGTTTTTTTTCTTTTTTTTTCTTCTTCTCATTTTAGAATTTTAACATCTTCTTAATCGTTCTTCATCTGCAATTTCTCATATATAAAAAGGTTGAATAGTTCTCCAAGCTAATTATTCAAACATCAACATCTCTAATTAATAATTAAGATCAAAATCTACACATCAACATCTCTAATTAGTAACTAATATCAAAGTCTACACATTTTTAGTCTTACTTCTTGAATGTCATGGATGTCTTACCTCTTGCTTTCTCTTTTTCTGCAATTGTTAACGCAACTTATTGAGCCAATCGTGCATCTTTTTATTTTTTACTTCCATAATTTTCTAGTGGCTCATCTCCATCAACTATACAGCAAATAAAAGAGCAGTAGTAATAATAATTAGTAACACATCGAATCTAATATAATCTACACACACACACACACAAAAAAACTATGAAATTTTACCTTCTATTGTGTTGTAAGTGCTTCTCTGCATGTTGTATGTACATTTCCATTGTTTGTTTTAACTCAAGCTTCAGCTTCCTCAAATCAGCTTATACTCTGTTCTCACTTAACCCACCCTAAATGATACATAAGTTGGAGTTAACGTTTTTTATTGAAAACTAATTAATATGTCTAGTGTGGCTAATGCAAGTAAAGTTAAAAGACTAAAATAGAACCCCAAAAAATCAAGAGACTAAAGTAAAAACATAAAATAAATTAAGGAACTAAATCTTTTAATATAGTCTATAGAATTTTAGTTGGACTATGTTGACTACATGAATAAATTTAAGATAAATTATCACTCCTAATAATTCATTAACTTAATCATTGAAATTTATAGTTATGTAATCTAATTTTCAATATTTATTTATATTTTTAAAATTTTATTATACATTCATTTAAAATTATTTATCAAATACTTTTAAAATTTTATATAAATTTATAGAATTATCAATTCAATACAAAAATTTCATAAAACAGTTGAATTATTAAAATACATCATTAAAAAAAAAACTCATGATAGAGTTACTTCTGCTCTTTGCATATCCATACTATTTTCATATATAGATATTGATAAATTAGGGGTATATTAATTTAGCCAAAATTTAAATAACCGGAAGCTAAATTGAAAGAAACACAAATTTGTAACCGAAGTTGAGAAGAATTTGTGAGTAAAAATAGAGAAGCTATGGGGTATGAATGAATTAGACAAGGGACCACTTTTTGTAAGCACGAGAGCAAAGTTCATACAGACTCCATATGTTTCCACGTGCTTTTCATTCCAATGTTCCCCAATCATTCTAACTTAGCATTTACATTTGCTGTGGTGTGCTCAATTTGTTGACCTAGTTTTTTAATTTCTCGAAATAATCAAATCATCTCTCAATTTATATTACATTTGTCCAATACATTCTTTCTTCAATTCTAAATATTAGACACACTCACCTGCACCATTAAAGATATATGTGACACTTTACATGTTATTCATCAGATGCATTAACACTAAATTGAATTGAAATTTTTTTTTAGAGTAACAACATTTAAGTTTCCTTTAAATTTGATAATTTAGGAACTTATTTGTTTGATTTTTATAGAAGTTATAAATTCATTTATCATACCTTTGGCAAAGAACAACTAAAGAAAGGTCTAAACAATTTTATCTTTTTTCTAAATTAGTCTTAAACGAAACTTAAA
>JBBPBS010001075.1:7703292-7715546 GCA_037974835.1 Cicer judaicum | reverse complement strand
TAAAAAAAAGATTTAGTTGTAATTTTGATGTATCTATTATCATAAATTCTTAGAATTGGTCACTTTATTTTAAAAGTCGATAATTTTAATATTTTATTTAAATTTTTAAACTAAAAAATAACATTTTGACATAATTTTTAATAATGCGACATATAATTCTATAATATAGAACCTTTTAAATGGATTAAGTATTCATATATCATTGATTAAATTAAAAATATAATAAAATCTAAATTTAAATTTTATAATAGTTTATTTTAATTTAATAAATATTAATTATTTTATATAATATATCATATTATTTGACTATCTCAAATTATTATTTTTTAACTAAAAAATAAATTAAAATAATTAAAGTTTAAAATAAAAGAACTCGAATTAGGTTAATCACTAACTGTAGTGATTAAAAAAACGTATTCATTACATACATGAACCAAAATACATTACACGTTTCAAAAAGTCGCGTTTCAAAGTCTCAAAAAGTTTTCAACTCACAACAACCTTCGTCTTTAATAACACACACGCGCCTTTCACCTATGTATCTTTCATAATTTTCTCATTTTCCCCATAGAAACCGTTTCATTGTCTCTCCACTTCAACTTCTCTATTTCCTTCTTCCTAAAACCAATGTCCCATTCCTATTCCTAAACCCTACCCACTCTTACACACAACATCAACTTCCCCCCCTTTTTTTTCTTCTAATTATAAACCATCACAATTATTCAAAACAACCATGCCGTTTCCTTGGAAGAAAAAAAATAGAGTCACTCGAATTTCCCAAATCGTCGCTGATCTCCAATCCCCGAAACGCGGTGGTTCCCTTGTCGTTGAAACCGGTTTTCCTACTTCCCTCATCGATCTATTCGTTAAAAACCGGAGCCGGTTCAATAAATCTAGATTCAAAAAATCGGTTCGCTCCGAAAAACTTGATCCGTCGCCACCTCCGCCTCCGCCACCGCCGTCTCCGGTTACCTCTTCCCCACCGATTCATGATGTATCTGTCTCTGCCGCTACCGACACCGTCTCCGATCACCTCTCAACCACCGCCGCAGACACCACCGTTACCGCCTCCTCCACTTTTCCACCGAGTCAAGAAGTCTCCACTGCGGATATTCCAGGTCCGAATCATCCAATCAGAGAAATCACCGACGGAGCGGTTAATCATGTTCCGGTGAACGAATTCAGTTCCGCGTTAAATTCGAAGATAATTACCGTGAAGATGCTGACTGTTATTATTTTGGCAGCGAGCGTGAAAGAGTTAACGGTTGCGATGACAGTGTCGGCGTTCGCGCTTCTATTTCTGGAAAACACATTGAAACGCGTCGTTTCGTTTTTAAAGCCTTGTTCAAATGTTAGCGTTGCAATGAAATCAATGTTCCAGAAGGTTCTATTTCAAATGAATCCTAAAGAGGTTTGTGAAACGGTAACCGTTTTGGATCGTGAAGTTCAAAATTCGAGTTTGAATTTAAATTGTTGTATGAATGATGAAATTGAAGTCGTGGAAACAAAAAGTGAATTGGGGATTTGTTGTGAATTAAATGATTCATTAGTTTCTGAGTGCAAAATTAAGCGTAGTCGAAGTGGTAGGTTTAAGTCAATTATGGTGAAGAAACTTAAAAAGTTCCGTAGTAGTTCCAAGAAAGAGAAAAAGGAAGAAAAAGAAAATACTAATAAAGAGGATGAAGTTGAATTAAGTAGTGATGTTTCAAGTGTTGTTGGTGAAGATAAAGATGAGATTAATAATGAAGTTGATTGTGGAATCACTTATTCTCAAGAATCAGTTGTTGTTGGGAATTCAGGTTATATATTTATGCTTATAATTGTACTTATTGGGCTTATTGTGGGACGTTTGCCAGCATTGATTCTTACAATAGGATGGTGTTTCTTGGTGAAGATGGTTAGAGTTGTGTGGAGATCAAAGAATGTGTCTCTTACCAAATGTTCTTCTTCAAAGTCTTGATGGAGTGGAGACATTGAAGTTGAAAGTTCATTCATATGGGATAGGAACTCCAACCATTTGTTGGGAATCCAACTTTATGAGTTGTATTTTTATATGTAAATAAAGTAGATTATAGATTATAGATAGATAAGATACATACTAATATGACAGTAGATAGTAATAATAGAGATTCTTTCTTTTTTATGGATTAATTTGTTATTTATTCAATCTTATCAATACTTAGTTGCTTGTTGGGTCTCTTCCTAACACATTAGTATCCTTTTTAATTTATATCAAATAAACAAATTATTTGTTCATAATATATAGACATACAAGTGATTGTAGTATTAATGATTTATTTATTTTATTAACTTTAAAAGAGTTAAAAAATTTATTCACATTTTTTAATGTTAATATAAATAAATAATTTATTTTTATTTGATGTTAATTTTAAATGGAAAAACAATTAAATTACACTTTAAATGAAGAGTTGCAATAATAGTTACTATTGTTCAATAATTTTATTTTATATTTGAGAAATATTTTGTAAGTGATCTAAATAATTGGAAATACACATTTTAATGTGGTGGTTCATATGAGTTATAGATATGGAAGGATAGAATGTCTTAACTTGAATAAATATTATGATAATGGTAATGGTTATAATGTTTTTTTTTTTGTTTTTTTTTATTTTATTTTATTTTTATGATAGAATGTATGTAAAATAGATTATTGGTTTATGACTTTTTCACCCAATTATTATTATTATTATTATTATTATTATTATTTTATATAAATGAAGGAAAGTACAAGCAATTAAGCACACATTCAAAAGAATAGTATCCTCTAAGGTGTGTGAACCACTTTTCAAAGAATACCCTATATGTTGGGACTAAACACTAGGACTATAAGTACAATGTTTTTGTCCTAAATTAAGTGTATATGATACGAGAAAAACAAGAACAATATTATTTATTTTGAAACTAACAAAGATAATTAATTTGTAGTTCTCAGCTAACATTTCAAAATAAATAAATACCTCTAGTTTGGTTCCTTAAAAAGATATTTTGCCTTTAAAAATTTTGGACATTGAAAATGAAGACTTTAGTTAATATTGCATTATTAAAAAATCATTTAAAGATTTTTTTTTATTTTTTTTTTATATTTATTTTGTAATATAAAATATTTCAAATCGAGTCATAGTTTAATTCGTTATAAATGTCTTTTTCAAGTCCCAACATCATACACTTCAATATCTTTAAAAATCTACCTCTTATCGTCAATCATAATAATAAATGTCAACAAGAGACACGAGGAGAAAATTGAAGTGCATCGTTCACTACAAATATAAATGTTATACTCTCCGTGATATCTAACATCACACTATAGATTTCATAAATTCTACACATTTAAAGTACAAATCATCTAACTTAAATTTTCATTCTACTTCGATCTTATACGAACGTCTCTACATAAATGAATTAACGCCCTATCATAGTTTCACCATCTTCTTCCATCCAGTTTAGATAATGGTTATACCTAAGTATATACCTCTTTTTCTACTAAGAAAAAGAATATACCAAATTTAAAATCGTTTATTAAGTTAAAATCACAATTAAAAGTAGACATTTTTTTATTCAAACCCATTTCGCCGTACTACTCTATTCCGGTTACCAAAAAAGCATCCAAAGGCAAATATGGGAATCTAAATTGAACATCAATGAATGGAAACGCAGTCCCTTGTCTCATGCTGAACTTTTGTAATTTTGCAATTCATCGGCGTGTTGCTTAATTTTGAAATTCCAAATACTTTTTCATTCTCTCCAACATTTAGCATGCCTCAACGCACTTCATGATGAGGAAAGATATAGTTCGCCGGTATCTTTTTCTGTAAGTAATAAAAAAATATTAATTATTATACATTGATGGTTCAAATAATTATATCTAGGTTAAATTATATATTAAATGTTTATATCTGCATATTAAAAACATAGCATGCATTCCCCTCACTCTAAATTTCATTTATATAAAAAAAAATTAGCATGATTTTGTTTTTGACTAAAAAAATGATTGTGCCGAAAAAAATAGCATGATAAGACACAATAAACAAATATTACTAAATGCACGTAACTTTTTTTTTCATTATTAATGGACAATTATTAAATTAAATTAATATAAAATACATTATTCTTTCATATTATGTTAAAAAAAACTACAGGTATATTGCAATATTAATATAAACATTATCAATTTATCGTCTAAATAATATATGAAAGCCCAAAGCAATAACATTTTTTGTGACTTTTTATCATTCTAATTCTATATATATAGTATATATAGTAAATTAGTAGTTATTACCGTAGTTAAAAATGAAATAGTAGTTATTACAACAATTTCATGATTTCAAAAAGTTCAATTAAGACCCTTGCCCCCGCTCACTGCACAACAGTTGAATATGCACAAATTATTTTAGCAAATTATTTTATATTTACGTGTATTTTGGATTAGTTTACTACTAAATACTGCAAACAACATAATGAAAATAAATTTATATAATAAAAATACTACACTTTGCCCAATTTAAAAAGTGGATAGAGATACTTTCGTGCTAGATATTGCTTTTGCCTTTATTAATTTTGTGGGGGCATACTTTTTATCGTAAATTTTATTTAAAAAAGATAATGTCATATTTTTTCAATAATAACCAGTTACCACTTTTATCTGTTTCAAATTATTTTTCATTTTATAATATCATTATAATATTAATTATTATTTTTAATTAATATATTTTTATTTATTATATTTTAAATTATCAAATTTTTTAATTAATTATAATTAATAAATACATTTAAATAAATAAAATTCATTATATAATTAAAACCAATAAAATTAATATTTTTTAATTAATTATATTATCATAATTATTGGCATAGACATTCGTTGCATTTATACAATAAATTTGAATACAAAGTAGGTTTTATCTAGTTCTCTTGTTGCCCATAGAACAAGTAATTGCCACTATTGTACTATAAAGTTATTAATAAAGTAGAAACTACTGTTTAAAAGGCAAAAGAAAAATCTAAATTTTGAATAGACGATTGATAGGAATACTTACTTTACGAACCATATATCCATGTCACTCATAGTGGCCATTTTAAATGGTGAAAGTTATAGTTTAGAAACAAAAATAAAAGGGGCATCAACTTTATGCGAGAGGGACTAATAAAAAGGCAAACAAAGACACACGAATCATGCACATTTGGTCACGCTTGCTCATCAAAAATAAGTAGGTGATTCCTACCCGTGAACATCTAATTCCAATTCCCTCTTGGGTTGGGTTGGGTTGGGTGTATTTATTGTGAGTTTATAGAAGCTTCATAAAGCTAAGTAGATGAGTTAAGGGCGATAATTGTGGTGCCTGTGTGCCACATCTTGTGCTATGTATATTTGGTAGTAATAAAATCTTTTTGACTTTTGAAAGAAAAAAAAATTACTAGTCTCTTCCATCCTTAATTTGAGAGTATATATATGCGATAAGAATAGCAAATACAAAAAAATTACATAACTTCGTCGAAAGATAATACAAGCGGGACCTAAATAATACAACCACCACCAAAAACATTGAAATAAAAAACTCTAGATAAACTCTAAAGGCTAACTCTAGTATTCAATTGGATTTGACTTCTATTCATTGAAAGTATACTCAAACCATTTTTGTTTGTATTTGATTCAACACCATGACATAAGTTTATTGAGTTATGTTATTTTTGAAAATGTTACAGTTTTTCACGTATAAAAATAATAGGATTCCTCATTTTTTAAATAATACATATACATGCTACCCATATCAAATTAAAAACAGACAATTTTTTTATATCAATCACACATAACTAATCAAATTTGTTGTGCGTGGGTCAATGGAGTAATTTCTTCAAATCCACAACCACCACGCACAAGTTGGAATAGCTATTTAGGATGTTTTTTTTCAACAAGTTATCTTTAGTATGGAATTGATTGTACAACAATAACCAAACTAATAGAGACACTTTAAGTGACACTATCTTATTTCAAATAATGTCACCAAAGGAAGAACGATCCACATATGAGTTATGTATTAAACTAATATAAGCATCTTTTACATAGTACACACCAATAGTAGAATTTTTCCAAAGCAACAAATCATTCATGTGTGAACGATAGCTAACAAAGACACACATTTTACCACCAACTCATTCTCCCAAATAAACATATTACAAAGAAATCTCCACCCATCACCCTCAACATCTCACCCCAATCAAAACATATATGCCATCAATATATTTATCACGCACCACCTCAAACAAGCGTTTAAATCTATTACATAAAGGTATGTCATCTTACCAAAACAAAATATCATTCCATCACGAAGAATCATGAGAAGTATCATCTCACCACCTTTCCAGTTAAATATACTTTTCCAGTTAAATCATCAAAATTTTAGGGTTCTCCTACTCCCCTACTTCCTACCTCTAAGTTCATAAAATCCTTCCACTGCAGAGTATCACGAAAAGTGTCATCCCACCACCTCATTACAACATTCTTACTTACAAGAAATAACCTTAAACCACAACTCATTTGTGTTAGATTTAAGTCTCCACCACCATTGAAATTGAAAATGCTCCACTAAGTTCCTCTTAAGTCGACATGATGGAAAATGATTAATAATAGTTATAGCATAATTTTTAACGTTTTGTATTTATTTTATTCTTTTTTATATTATATTTAATTAATTTTTATAGAATAATTTTTTAAAAAAATTTGTTCAATGATTTTGATTGATATGATGTAAGGGACCAACTTGATGGTATATTTTAGGAAGAGAAAAAGGCCAAAATACTTTAATATTTGTGGTCTGATTTTGTTTAATTTTTGCAAAATTTATTTTATGAAATTCAAATTAAATTGATGAAGAATCCATCGGTTTGTTTTTGTTCAATATGATTGACATTTAAAAATAAATAAATCTTACATTGCACAATTATTTGAATTAGACAATTAAAATACAATTTTGAAATAAATTATAATATATTAGTTATAACTTACTATATAAACTATACACACAACAAATATTTTTGGCTGATATTTATTTAAAAATTGATCTATCAAATCAATTAATTAAATGTTAAATATATATATATATATATATATATATATATTATTAATAGTACTTTAACTTAACCTATCGTGCCTATGATCATGTACAACAATTCTATGGTCTTTTTTTCTTGTGGTTCAAGAGGTACATGTAATTTGGTTGGCATGCATATGGTTAATTTAGAAAGATTGTGATAATTGGATTTTTGGTCTAAAAGGAGTTATCATTTGATCATTTTATTGGTAGAGTCAAAATACAATTTTGGTGGTGGGTAAAAGCTGGGTCCAAATATTTTGTTTTCACATTGAATCAATGGTGGACATGCCTCCTTGTTTGTCTCAGTTCTAACGTTCTTTAACTGTAATTTAAAATTCTTCTGTTGGTTTTTGTTGTAGCTTTATATGTTAGGATTTAAACTATTTAATCTTGTGAATATAATCATATTTATGTAACTATTCTTGCACTAGTGCATTTTAAACTTGTTACATCATTGATATTAGATTAGTTGTTATATATACAATGTAATACGTAAAACGGTGACAAATTTGTTATTATGATAAACTTTGTTAGATCTGTTTTAATTGAACTGTTTTAACATACACATTAAAAAATAAAATTATACAAAAAAAAAGGTGACAAATTTATTATTATAATAAATTTTATTATATCGATTCTAATTGAACTGTTCTAACATATACTTTAAAAAAAAGATTACGCAAGTAAAAAAAACAATAATAAATTTGTTATTATTACAAATTCTATTAGATTGTTTTATTAAATTGGTCTAACAAATTTATTATAAAAAAAATAGTCACGGAAATTCAAACCCATTTTTCATCCTTCATACTTTGTTTTTCTGCAAATTCAGTCACAAATTAGTCACCCGCAAATCCAAACTCATCTTTCACAGTAAAGATGATTAAACACGCGCAGAAGAAGCCACAAATTAAACTTCATCCTTCTAGGTAACTTCATCAAATCAGCTACAAATTAAACACGCGCATCTTATCCATTCCACCTTTAAACTTCATTTTTCAGTGAAAACGTGAAAACATGTGTATCGCAGCTTTCAATCTTCATCATCGGCGACGAGTTGGTCCTACGCAACATTTTTCTACATCAACACCAACCATGAGTTTTCTTTGTCTTCCTCTTCCATCTATCAAGGAGCATTTCTGTCGAGAAGTGTCAATTATCGAGAAGTGTTTGTTGATTTCTCTAGTAATTTTCTAATAATTCTTGTTTGTTACTCAACAATCTAAAATTATTTTATTGTTAATTATTCTTATTATTAATCTTTAATTGATGGAGAAATTTGTAGGAGAAATTTCTACATAAGTGATGGGAAAATTTGAGAAGTGATGATGCCTAAAAAACTATGAAAGTAATGGAGAAATTTGAGTAGTAGTAGTTATCTCAATTTTCAACCATCCTTTAAAATTGCATGCTATGCGTTTGTGATATTGTCTCTGTTAATAATAAGTCTAATGCTATAAATTTTTAAACACATTTGTCAATTTGAGTTTGTGATTTGTGTTGGTTGTTGCTTAATGTGTTCATACTCTTATACTCTTATGTTTGAAATAATGGAGTTATTTTATGCAGATATATTGCTTTGCTGGGTAGCTCAAATTTAAAAGTTATAGCTGAGATGATGAGTTACTTAAAACTTAAAAGTATATCAGTTTTTTATGCAGATAGAATGATAAACATTACTTCAATTTAGATCTATTATGTGACGTCTCAAATTCGAAGTTAGGGCTCTTCAAATCAAATCTAGTCTACTACTACTACTACTGATTCCACTGTATCAATTCATCACTACTCACTCAGGTATATATATATATATACTTCCAATTACTCATCTGTTCACCACCTTCCATCATTGTATGGATTTTACATAATACAATTTTAAATGTTTAGATACTAACTATTGTATTACTTCCTTTTTTATGAAATTTAAGTTGAGCACCACATGTTTGAACAAATGGCTCAAATGACTCAAATGCTGCTGCATCTTTATAGCAAACTTCTTAGGTTCTCTCAATTTGTTGCTCTCATGTTTTTCCTTTACAAAACAAGTTGTGTCGCTTATAATTTCATTTCCTATATTTCAAAAACTTTAAAATCCCGTACACAATATTGATGAATTAGGTTATTCCCTTTAACTTTTGGTCAAGTCATACATACATCGTGTATGTTTGGTTTCACCGTAAGAATGGCAAAATCACGGTGATTCACCATGATTTGTAATCCCACCGCGAAACTAAATAAGCATATACTTCTTTTATTTACAGGCAAATATAAGATTAATTGGCATTATTTATTGGCGTCATACTGTTAGGAAACCCCCACTATTAGTCGTAGTTAGAGAGATGAGAATTAGAAGATATAACTAAATAGGAGTGAAAGAGAAGGGAGGAAATTAGGAATTACATGTTAATTGAGGCATAAGGAGGTGTAGATCCTTGACGTTTTCAATATTGTAGCAGTTTTGGATTTGATATTATATATAAACGTTTGTGTAGCGAAAGACTTTGAAAACTCTTTGGATTTTAATGGAAAGAACTGTATGTAGTTTCCCTGACATGTTTACTCTGATTTTTAATTGCAAGTCTTGCTTCAATTCTCTTCTCTTTGATTATATTCATTCTTATGTTGTTCCTTAGATCCAGTAGCATAAAAAACTGAAATAATGTGGTAATTAGATAAATTTGTTAGTATTAACTAATTACTTATGATTTTTATGGTCACATGCTTTAGATAACTTTGTTATTTCAATGTTTATAGTTAAGATATTTGGAGACTCAAAACCATTTGAAGATGAAGAAATGATGAAATGTCTGACAATATTGTGCAAACTTGATTCTTGAACTAATAGAAACTGCTTGAAGCACTTGTATCATTTTAGCATCTTTAGACTGTTAATAAGAGATAATGTTTTTTTTTTTTAACTAGTGAATATTATGTAGCTCTAAATTTGATAACTTTGATTTTGTAAAAAAAAAATTATGACGCATTATCATTGATTTTTAAATGTAAAGTTTCGTATGAAGTTGTATTTTATGGTTGAATGAAAAATTCAAGTTAATAGGGTAATATGTGAAATTATGAGGATACATATGTAAGGGGTGAAAGTTATGAAAAAAAATTAAAAAGATAATTATTTAAATTGATTGGCTTATCAATAAAATAAATAATTTTGAATATGACTTGTTATTTGGTTCAAATTTAACCGGTTTAATAAATCAATTTTGAATTTAACGTGTTATATTGGTTCAAATTTAATCGATCTAACAAATTAATTTTGAATTTGACTTATTATATTGATTCAAATTTAACTGATCTAATAAATCATTTTTGAATTTGACTTATTATATTGGTTCAAATTCAACCGATTTAATAAATTATTTTTTAATATGACTTGTTACATATATCATTTTAGCTGATTTAATAATTAACTATTTATTACAATGATTGATGTTAGATCGAACAATAAATCGATCTAACAAGTTCATAGGAACCAATTGTACTAGGATTGACATATTTTTTGCGACAATAATAATATTTATATTATTGTTGCAAAATTGCCGAAACCCTTATGCCAAAATTGAGTGTACACATTCTAAATTTAGTTATTTTATAATTAAAATTGTGATTCAATTCAATTAAATTTTTATCGGTTCGAATCAAGTTAATGAATTATATTTGTAAAAATTTGATCTAACCTATTCAATGATAACTGGATTGGTTTGAGTGGTTAAACCTTCAAAAAATTAAACACTTGAAAAGCAAAAATATTATTAATAACAAACATTCAATTTTATAAAAAAAATAAACACTTGTACCAAATTCTATAATTAAAATTTTAACAATTGAATTAAATTTTAACACTTTTAGATTGATCATATAAATGTTTTATTTATATCAACAAAAATAAAATAAAAAACATAGTTCATTGGATCAACTCGTAACCTCAAAATATTTATAGAAAAATTGACTTTCTTGAATTTTTTTAATACACCTAAACCTACTCGATGTCATTGATTATGGAATCGAAATGTCAATTTTAAGTTCCAAAAATAACTAAAATAATACTCTGATTTCGTCGGCAATTGCTTTTCTTTATCCATAATATAGGAATGTTTTATAACAATTTTTGGTTTGCAATTACTTTCGTATAAGAATTTTTCTTTCTTTAATTTTATTTAAATAAATAATTTTTGTATTAATTTAGTTTTTCTTATATATTTTGTTATTTTATCGTTTAAATACAATATTATTTTGTTCTTTATCTTAGTGTAACACTTGTTAATTTTTCTGTCTAATTGCAATATTTAATTAGTTCATTTTAAAAAAACAATTTTGAGTAAGTATTAATCTTAATTAATAATGTTGACATCGTCAACATTACAAATTCAAAGACATAAATATTTTATATACTTAAATTTTATTATATTTATGAAGATATTATTTTATGTTATATTGATGTTATGTACTATTAATATGAGTGTTGTAATTTTATTAATATGAGTGTTGTAATTTTGTTTGTATCTTACATTTTTAAGTGTATTTAAATTTATGTGGTTCGATATATTATGTCAATTTAAGTGAATAAATATTAATTTTTTAGTAAAATTAAACTAACATGAAAATTTTATTAGTTTTTGCATCAGAATTTTGGAGTGATAGATAGCACTAGATCCCGTTATTGTAGCTTAGTTTTGAGTCCATTAACCTTTCCAGATTTTTTCCGAAAAAAAAGAGTAGACCTTTCAAAGATATTGGGCCCTAAATTCCAACAAATCCGTAAAAGTAATTACTAATTTGAAAAAGAAAATGCTAATATAATGTTAATAACGTTATTATTTTTTAACAAAAATTTAAAAAATTCATCAAAATTTTCACACAAAACTCAGAAAATTAATTATCATCTATAATATAAAATTAAATTTAATCAAATTTATAATTCAAATTTTTAAATAAACTCATATTTTTATTCTTTTATTTAATGTTGTTGGAAATTGAAATATGAGTTTATTTTATTTGAGTCATGCGTTTGATGAATATATGAATTTTTTTAAAATTAGTATTGAAAGATTTTGATGAATTTTCTAAATTTTTGCAAATAAAAGATAATATTGTTGATATTTTAAGATATAAATGATCAAATTGTTATTT
>JBBPBS010001075.1:7691214-7702808 GCA_037974835.1 Cicer judaicum | reverse complement strand
TGAATTTTTTATTTTTAAGTTTATAAATTAATAATAAAATGATCTATACATAATCTTGTAAATAAAATTCAGATGATAACTTAAAATATCTTCCATATATTCATATGCAAGTTAAATCCGATACTTTTTTTTATATGTAAATTTTTATGGCTATATAGAATTATAATAACAATATAACACATATAAATATTATGAGAATACTAGAAGTAATCCTTACTATAAGATACGTGTGTCATTGTGTGTGAACTAAGTTTGTTATACACTATTTTATTTTTATTTTTTTAACCACTAGTACTAGGATGGTTGGTTTAAAAAAAAAATCAAACTATATCTATTTAAAAATTAATATGTGGATTTGGATTTATAATCAAATTCATTATTTAGTCTAAAATCGGTTATAAAACTAATTGTAAAATTGGTTATGGTTAAATAACCGGTTTTTTTTATGCAACCAAATTTAAAAAATCAATTTTAAAATCGAATTTTTCTCAAAATCAATTAAAATTTGGTTATTTTTAAATATCTATTTTCAAAAAACAATTTAGGCATAATTTAAAAACTGACTATTTATAAAAAAAATCGATAAAATTTCCAAACCAACTCAAAATCACAAAATATAAGTAAATTTTTGAAGCATCTCTTTAAACATTTGCTAGTATAAATCGATATTTTTAAAAAACAATTTAGGCATAATTTCAAAACCGACTATTTATAACAAATCAATAAAATTCTCAAACCAACTCAAAATCACAAAATATAAGTAAATTTTTGAAGCATCTCCCTTTAAACATTTGCTAGTATAAATAGATATTTTTAAAAAACAATTTAGGCATATATATATAAATATATCAACACTTCAATTATATATCTTCTTATTTTTATATTAAATATTAAGTCATGTGTGAAACTGAAACTTTTGTTTTATAGAACCATTGACAGTTTAGCTGTTGCTTATGGGAAAGGAAAACTATCATGTTTCCTTGGAGATCTCGAACGTGTTGTTGATGTGGTGAGTTTTTTTCATTAAATCCATTTTTTTGATTTTTTCCATTTCTAATATACCATTAATTAATTTGATAAGCAGATACCAGCTGATATGGTAGTGAATGCAATATTAGTGGCTATGGTAGCTCATGCAAATCAACCTAGTGATACTTTATATCATGTGGGTTCCTCTATTCTAAATCCAGTTAGATACCTTAATCTCCAAGAATATGGTTTTAGATATTTCTAAGGTCAAACCATGGATCAACAAAGATGGTACCATAGTTAAAGTTGGCAGTGTAACCATATTAACTGACATGGATAGCTTCAAGAGATATATGTTCATTCGCTGTCTTCTTTCGTTACAGGTTCTTATTTATATTATTTTCAACCTTTAAACAATTGAAAATTCAACAAATCTCACTTGTTTTCTCACTTTTACATTTGATAGGGACTGAAATTGGCCAATGTAGTATTTTGCCAATATTTTCACCAAACTTATCTTGAACTCAACAGAAAGATTCAGATTGTGATGCGTTTGGTGGAACTTTATAGACCTTACTTATTCTTCAAGGGCATGTAAGAGTTACTTTAGATAAATCATTCTTTATACTATATTATCTATAAAACATTTGACACAAAATGTTAATTATTATGGCACACAAATTTGATGATATGAATACAGAGAAATTGAGGAGAGCAGTAAAAGAAAGTGGAACAGAGATAGATTAGCTTATAATAAAAACAATTTAGGATTGAGATTGGAATTTTGTAGTTGGGTAGATAAAATCCGGTTTAAATCCAAATCCAAAAATAAAATGTGGTTGGTTATCCGACCGGTTTTAAATAAATTGGTTTATATCCATATTATTTTAACCGGTTATTAAAAATGGTTTTATATCCGGTTATGGATTTTGGTTTCAAAACCGGTTTTTTTGCACAACCCTAACTAGTATCCTCTTTGATGCAAATATTACGAGGAAGTATATCATATGATAACAATTTCAAAAGATAAATTTTTTTTTAATCTTTTCAAATACTATAGTAATTTCAAAACACATGGTAAATGGGATTTTTGTTATGAATATATCACTTTAAAAAAAAAAAAGCTCTTAACTTTTTGGAGTCAATACTAGGTTGCATTTCTAATATGTGATTGTATGTAATGATTCATTTTTTTCATTGTATTAGTAGTAGAAAGTCTTATCTTAATAATGCGACTACGTGAAATCATTAATTTAAAATAATATATAATGAAATATTATTAAAAAATAATCAAAAATTAAAATATATATTAATAATTAAATCAAAATACATTTAAATGATAAAAAAATATAACAAAGTTATTGAAGTTGAGTAGAGGTGTCAATAATATTTAGATACTGTTTTCTATTATCATCGAGAATTCGATATAATACACATTTCTTAGTACTCTATTTATGTTGTCCATTTCTATTTTATAGCGGCTATTATTTAGATTATCATTCTTAACTTTTTCCTCCTTTCATTATTTTGACATATCATATCACTTTCATATATGGATTAGTGTCCTTCATTAGACATGGGTAGAAACTCTTCGTACTTATAGTAGAGTAACCCACCTTGTACATGTCAGACATAAGTGTTAAATAATTGTGGTCAATGTTAAAATATGTTGTTATGACACGTGAATGAGAAGAATATATAGTCCGATATTTTTTAAAGTTGAACCATTTGTTGTGAATGTTGACCTTAAATTAACCCACAAGATGGTAAACCTAAAAAAGAGAAAAACAATTTTGAAAGGAGTCGTTTTTATAGTTTTAGACATTGAAACGAACAAAGCAATAAGAGTAACTTGTTCTGAAAACCTATCTTATATAAAACAATTGAAGATCTTATTATTTTCATCTAATTTTGATGACTATAATGAAAATTGATAACTAAACTCACCATTTGTTAGGACTAGGTGCATTAATCAAACTCTCATGAATCTCTTTTGATATATGTGTGTTGTTGATTTAAATGTTTCATTCTTGTTTTTTATGCTTGTTATAGATTGATCACATATAATTTTATTTATTTTTATTTAAATCCTTATTATAAAATAATATTTGAATCTTAATTTAGAATAAATTATCTAAGAATTATGATATATAATAATAGGTTAGATTCAACTAGTCAAGACAAAATCATTAGAATTTCATTCAAATTTTTTTATTATGTTTTTTAAGAATCAATGTTTAGAACTACTACTATATCTCATTTTATCAAAGAAATGAGAACATATGAGGATTGATTACAGTGTTACTGATGTATAATGGGAATAATAATATTGATCATTAGAATATTGGAGAAATATATTCGTGATTTATAATTCTAATGCTTTAATATTGTTGTTGTTTGGTTCATAATAGTTTATGTTTTTACTCTCAAAAACCACTTTTAATATCTAACATTTTAGTATTAAAATAAAAATACGAATACAATTCAATGTATTTTTATCAAACTCAAATTTACTCAACTCGATGTTGAGAAAGTTGATTTAAGTTGGGTCCTTTAAGTTATGATGTATAAAATAATTTGAAAATCTGTCAATAACATATAATCAAATGTTATTTTATTTTCCAATAAATGGAGTAAATTTTCTAATTTAAAAATTCATTACTTGAACGAAATTAAAATATTTTTAGATTCAACACACAAAAATCGTAAATACAATTTAAAAAAATTATAGTTTTCTTTTGTCATGGGAACCAAACCACTTCTAGTTTGGCTCGGTTGTTTTGTGTTCAACCTAAACTAAAATTAAACGATTTAGATAGAGTTGGATCATTGAACTTATCATAGTTACACCACTTTATACTAATCAAAAACATATAATAACACAATTTATATGTTCATTTTTTGCACCCCTACTTATATTTAAATAAATAATTGTTGTTAGAAGCGTTGAATTGAAACACTATTATTTAATATTTTTTAATTGATACTCGAGACTCCTTTAAACTCTCAAAAAAAACGAGTTATATTAAAAATGTGACGATATATTGTTGAATATTCGGATGATCTTATAATCGTCTAAAAAAACAAAAATTTGAATTAAACTGATAAATCGAATTCAACGGAATAGTTTATTCGATTTAGATTGTGAATTATCTATTCCAATGTAGTCTAATTTACTTTGACTTAACTATTTGACTATGTTTTTCGTATTTTTTTATCTATAATATTTTAAATAATGTCAACATTCATAGCGTTAAATTTTTTATTTTTAATGGCCTTAAATATGAATTAATTTTACTAGCATTCATCTAATCACCACACGATTATTTTCACAAAGAATCTACCCGATTCAATTCAATACAAAAATAATAGTTTCGATTTTTCAATTGAATTTATTTGGGACGAATTATCAACAATCAATTCCATTCAATTTCCTTAATTAGTTAAACCACGAACAATTCCAGGTGGCCCCACCAACAAAAAAAAAACCAATAGCTTCTAGAAAGCATTCTCACGTTCCGCTGCTTCCGCACACAGATGACAAAGTGGGGTTAAATACATTTCCAATAGAAAATCGACACGTCACCAAAACCGTGATTGCTCATGCAGCAAAACCACGCCCAAGTGCCAGACTGTTAACGACAAGATTCCAACGCGAAAACAGATTATTGTTTAGATTCTGCGTAAACGGACGGTCAAGATCGTCTGCCGCATGCCTAAAAACAGGGCTCACTCAACTCAACACGCAAAACACTATCCCCCAATCCCTTTCCATACCTCTACGTGGAGAACGGAACAGCGCCGTAACTTAACTCAAACGGCGCTGCACGGTGCTTTCGCTCTCCGTTCTTCTTTCTTCCTTCCGAGTCCAACGCACGCTTTTCTTTAGTTTTGATTTTGATATTACCTGCATTGAAATCTTCCAGTGTTCGGTTAGTTTTCTCGACTTCTCTTTGAATTTCTAGATCTAGTTTTACTCTTGTTTCGTCATTGCAATTCAGCGTTATCAATATTTTCGTGTGCTGAATTTGTTTACTGAAAACCTAATTTCTAGTGTGTGTGTGTGTTTCTCTTTTAACAATTTTGGATGTTTCGCCACTTAAATTCGCTCTTCAATTGGATACGTAGTTTTAGTTGATGACACTGTTAATCACTTCATCCATTTCACCTTAGATTTCTGGTTTGTATTTGCACAAATGTGTGAAAACTGAGAATTTGTTTTCTAAGTAACGATGAGCGTTTAGAACAGTGGCGGATCATTCCGTAGACTGGGGAAGGCCGCGGTTCACTCTAGAAAATTTATGTGAAATTATAAAACTGCCCTTACATAGAATAAAAAATCACAACCTACCCACGCAACCCTACCTCGCGTTCTATCTCTCGATCTATGAATCCTATTCTCTCTCGTCACTCTGATTCTTTCCTTCCGGCCTTCGCTGCATTGCGACTCCTCACCGGAAGCTTCGGCTACCACATTTCGTTCCTTCACACTCTCGGTCTCACCTTCTTCAAGGTCCTTTCTCAACTCTCTCTCTCTCTCTTGTATAGAGTCCACTCAATCTGTTGAAATTTTAACCTACATCTTTACATTTCATCTCCATTTCTCAATTCTTCCTTCTTTTAATCACCACATCCTAGATTTTTGCAATTTTTCTCGATGGTTTCCCCCCTAATTTTTTTGTTAGTTTCTGGGTTTTGGTGTCTTAAATCTATGCTGAGTTTTCCCTAACCCAACATTAGAAGTTGAAAATGAAATTAAAGCTTATGGTATTTTATTTGTAAAAGGAATTTTTAATTATTTGTTTTATTTGAAGAAAGGTTTTTTTTTTCTTTCCTTTTTTTCTATTGTATTTTTTTGTCGCCGTTTATGCATGTGAAATCATTGCTTACTTTTTTTGTGATGTTGATGACGAGGGCTGAGAAGTTTGGTAGCAGTATTTATTCTTAGTAAGATGAAAACGACTATGGTCTTTTCTGGTGACTGTAGGGGTGATTATGGGACCAAAGCAATCAAAATTTGCTACGTAAGCTTTGGCATGAAGCAATGAGAATTGCGAACTTTTTACCATGTAGCACTGTAACCCAATTAGATTATTACTAATACTTAGTCGTTTTCTTGTTATTTTGATAAGTCATGCCCTTGGCTTTTTCCTACGAGAAAGGTCAAAGGATGTCAATAAAAAGACACTTTAAGCCAATGTTGGTTACAGTTTCCTAACACATTTTGTGCTGCATATTATGCTTTGGCAACACCGTTATTTCTGTCATTGAACTGGTTTCCTGTTAATTGTTTTAACACTTTCTATTTTGGTGGTCAACTTCAGTCCCAAGATGGTTGCCCAGAACTTTGTAGTTGATTTGAATAAGCCCCTTGTTTTCCAGGTACAGACTCAACCCTTAAATATATCTTCTTTAAAAAAATGTTTTTCGTGCCCTGTCATGCTTTAGATTCTATTGTTACACAGTTTGCGCTTAAGTTTATGTGTGAACATCTGTTGTAATAACAAGTGGATCGTTTGTACTTTGTTTAATGTATTCTAAGTAACTACGAAAGAACCTGACCGAAATTTTAATGTTCTACAGGTTGGACATCTTGGTGAAGCTTATGAAGAGTGGGTTCATCAGCCCATTGTTAGCAAGGAAGGCCCCCGTTTCTTTCAAAATGATTTCCTGGAGGTATATCCTTGAACACATCCACGACCACCAAGCGTTGTATCACTTGGTTGGGGTGGGGCTTGCTAGGCGGACCAATGGATGCCATTGGCTTTATAAAAAACCAAGTTTTTGGTAAATGTGTTACGCCATTTAAAGTAGGGTCTATTTTGATGATTTCTTCATAAAACTTCCATGTATCTACTTTTATCTCGGAGCTTTTACTGGCCTTCTCACTTGATGAAACCTCACGGGCGAGTTACATCTGTCTTGTCCTGAAAAGTTTCTAATCACTCCTAATCTCATTTATTTTCTTTTTTTTATGTGTTTTTACTAATCCAGTTTTGCACTAATTCACCCAACATTTGCACCACAAATACACTTAGGTTTTGTTCTTGTTGACCGTTTGCTACCAGTATTTTGCTTTCATAGTGCATTTCTTGTTATATAGCTTTCTGATAAAGTTTTCCTTTGAGTTTGATTGGCATTTTGCAACTGAGATTATGTCCCTATCACCAATCCTTTTAATAAATAACTGCATTACAAACAAGTGAAGATTTTAAATTTTATGTTCTGTTATTCATTTTAGAATATCATAAGTTGTTGACTTGTTACTTCTTGGAACAGTTCTTGACCCTCACAGCCTGGTGGGCAATACCAGCCATTTGGCTTCCAGTTGTATGTTGGTTTGTATATAACTCTATACAAAAGGGTCTCAGCTGTCCTCATATAGCTCTGATGGTGGTTCTGGGCATTTTTGTGTGGACATTTCTTGAGTATTCATTGCACCGTTTTCTTTTCCACATTAAAACAAAGACCTACTGGTTAGACCTCTTTCTGAGCTCCTTTTGTTTGCATAGCATGAAATCATTTATTGATTTAAGTGATGTTGGCAAAACATTATCTAACACACTATTAATATAATAAAAAAAATTGTGTCGGTTTCCCCCAAAACAGGGCGTGTCCCACCAAATAAAAAGTGAGACTGACACGATTTAGTGAACTTCTTAGGAGTTTCACCTAAGAATAAATAATGTTTTTAAAAGAATGTGTTGCTAGGGTTAATCATTAGTTTTTGCATGTAGTTGTCTTTAACCCTATCCGCTTAGAGTAACAACTTGATTTTAATAGCACTGAAAGTTTATTCTGTATTGATTTTTGGTTAAATGTTGCTTTAGGGGAAATACCATACATTATCTTCTCCATGGCTGCCACCACAAACACCCCATGGATGGTTTGAGACTTGTTTTCCCCCCTGCTGCAACAGCTATATTATTGTTCCCGGTATATATTTTTGCCATATTATATGTTTCTTTTTCCAATACTTTATTGGCTTTGAAGAGAGTTATGGGATTTCGTTTAAAATTTTAACATGAGTTCTTTCTTTAATGGAAAATTAGAATTTAGAAGGACCAACTGAGTATTTTCCCCCCTCTACTGGGAAAATTCCGAATTTCACATTGGCTTCAGGTGTAGTCTAAGTAAAGCCTTCTAAAACCTAGGCAATTCTCACTGACAAGCCAATTTTGTAGGGTTGAGTAAGATCCAAAACCTAAGATTGTCTCCTATTTAATTAGAAACTTGGTTTAAGGTTTTGGTTCTTGTATATTATATTGTTAACCACCTATTGATGATAGTCATTCCTTTTTAAATTTGTTCACTTTGATCCCTCAACTCACCAATCACATTCAATGTTTTTCCTATAACAAATTTTCATCCAACCTCTCTTTTAAACAGTGTCACGTTGGAGTTTTCTTATGGGTTAAATGATTATTGACATAGTAAGTTTTAGATGAATTATTTTCAATGGTGATCGATGACAAATAATTTGGAAGGTATCATCACGGGTACAATGTTAGATGTTTGAAGTAGAACAATTTTAGAGTAGAGACTGGAGAGTAAAGTATAAGAGTTGCAGATAAGATCCCATTAATGTTGGATTTGTATTTAATTTCATGTTGGAAGAGAATAGTGATAGAAACTGGCATTAGACAGAATGTATTATGCCCAGATTGATAACAATTCTGGGCAGAAATGCTCAACCAGATATTCTCCAAGTTTTCGAGTGCTTGGTCTCTCCCTCCAAATAACCACTCAATAACTTATCGATAACCAACTCTTCCCTGCCTTTCCCAATTTATTCTTAACATAACATATAACTGCCATACAAACTAACAACATAATAAACATAAATGTAACTTCCACTAACTACTACCCAAGTAACTACTCTCGGTCTCTCCTGTTATATTGTTTCTTAATTGGATGTCTAACAAATAGTTCTTTAAACAATAAATTAAGTACTTGGGATACCCTCTTACTGTATAGGAGCTCAAGAAAATTAAAGAAATCATTGTTTCTGGATTTCTTGACTGACATCTCGACATAGGCTCCAATTATGTGTAACACAATTTGTAGCTTTCTTTTGAAATTGCAAGAAATATTTTTGACATTTTACAAAATTATTTGAATAATCTTTGATGTAGATTTATGAATATCGGTAAGATTCAGAGATAATGTTTGCACTCATAGTTTAAGGTTTCATGAAGTGATGTGGCTGTTTTTATATGTCTATCTCCAGTTCTGGAACTTGGTGAAACTCTTTTCCACCCCTTCAACTGCTCCCGCTTTATTTGGAGGGGGCTTATTGGGTTATGTGATGTATGACTGCACCCATTATTACTTGCACCATGGTCAGCCAAAGACCGGAGTTCCCCGAAATCTCAAGGTATAAACATTTCCCTCCTTTATCTGCGAATGATAATTAAATTACCATTCATTACTCCATTATTCTGCTTAGCAAAATCATTTTCTTCTAATAAATATCACTGCAAAATAATCATAGCAGTTGTATAACTTACCAGATATTAGCTGATCAAAGTTGGTTCATCTAGGTTCTAGCTTTTGAGTATTTAATTTCAATAGAGTTAGCTTTTGAGTATTTAATTTCAATAGAGTTCTACGTGAATGTAACCAGTTGACACTAAAGTTATTTTTCTTGCCTTTTTTTTGGTTGTCTCTTTAATACAAGAAAAGATATATGAATGTAGAGGCTTTTTTTCCCTTTTCAATAATACTTATCAGCCCTCTGAAAGATGGTCGCAAAACATGACATATGGTCAAGGAATTTGGATCAGCCTTTTCTTGGGAACACGATAATTTAATTTTCACATGTCTTGGGTCCCCTACAAATCTTGTATGGATGATTTTTGTGACTTCCTATATCCAAACATTTTATTGTTACTTTCTCTAGGAAAGGTGAAGGATTAAGTTACTTTCTCTAGGAAAGGTGAAGGATTAAATCACTTGTAAAGGGAAAATTTATTTAAAAGTATCTGCTATGGAATTTTCATTTTCTCCTATCAACTTTTGATTTGGTACCTTTCGAAGATTACATGTACTAGCAATCATTTCCATCTTGTAAGCCATACTATACAAGCCTAATCTTCTTTCCCTATTTTTCTTGCAGAAGTACCACTTGAGCCATCACTTTCGAATCCAGGATAAAGGCTTCGGGATCACATCATCATTATGGGATAGAGTTTTTGGAACACTTCTTTTATCGAAAGCTGATGACAAAAGTATGTAAATTACTGTCAGGGATTACATATGTTGGTTGGTTAAAATAATAGAAAATTTAGGTATTCCTGTTTTATTTGTCTAATTTATTTTGCTCCCCAATTAATGTTTGTTGGGGTTAGCTTGCAATTTTTTTGTCACTTTTATGGTGCCAAAGTTCTTCGATAATGAACACTGTAAAAATTGATATCGTGTTTCAGATTTATGGTGGAAATGGCATCTACTTGTGTATATTCCTTTTTCCTGTGATTTCACTTCCTGAAAAGCATAATTTTTTTTCTAAGATTTTTTTAAAGCTTTTATACTTTTAATTTAAAAGAAATTTGATTTTCATACAAATTAGATAATAAAAATCAAGCTAAATTGATTTATGACTAACAATTATTTGGATTAAATGTTGATAGTTGTGCTGAGTGCTAAGAAAAGCTCGTATTGTTAAATAATTGATACGAAATAAATGTTTGTTATTCTTACGTATATACATTGGAGGGTCTGAATCTCAACAATTAAAGTAAAAAACTCTACAATTGAGAAAAAAAACTCCAGCATGAATCTTGCCCGGGCCTTCTAATGAACTGAAACAATAGGAAAGTAATGAGTAAAAGAAGCTAATCAATCTGATTTCCTTCGCATCAAACTTTGTAAAAGTACAACATTTAAATCTTCTTCCCCCTTGATAAATAAAAATATTGTTTTTCCCCATAAATGATGTTAAAGGTTGGAGCGTAAATGTGAGAAGGACCACATTTCTTGCTGGAGGTTATTTGGCAGTTTTGTTTCACTTTTTTGCCTCCTGGTTTTTGAATCTTTAAAGTTGAAAAACAAACTTGCACTTCACTTGTAAATAGCCGTTAGTGAATTATTCTACTGGTATATGTTTGATTCCTTTGTCGCTAGTATGGAGTGTGAGTTGACTTAATCAAGTTAGACTTCTACTGCTTATATATATATAGAGAGAGAGGTGTCTTCATCGGTCTAATTTGACCAATAACTTGTAGTAGAATTGTTTATTAGATAGTTTGTCATATGATTGTTTATTAAATCTGCCAAGTCCTTTTTAAAGACTTTGTTATGATATCTAAACTTACTTAGATGTTGATTTTGTATTAACGTCTTTAACTATAAATAGTTTATATAAACTCTATTTTATGACACTTTATTTTGCAATAGAGCTGTTAAATATGTGAAAAAATTATATATATGTCAGAAATTTCTATATACCCTTTTTTTTTATGACAACTCTACTTTTTTGAGTTTAAATTAGTCTATTTATTTTTATCTCTCTCATTCTATATTGATTTGACACTTTATTTTTATATTTTTACTATCTTTTCTAAAACAAGACCTTTTTTTTTTCTTTATTCTTTTTCTACTCTTTTTTTAATTAATTTTCTATT
>JBBPBS010001075.1:7632385-7670279 GCA_037974835.1 Cicer judaicum | reverse complement strand
TATATATATCATGTATTAATGTCATGTAGTTTTTTATATAAGTGTATTTTCTTCTTTTGATTTAAATTATTTAAATTATGATTATTTTAGTAATATATGTTATATGGTTTAAAGAGTTTTATTTATTGAATTAATTATGTTTTTATATTTACGTAAATGATAATTTTTGATATATGGATGACAGTACACAAGAGAAATTAAGTCTTAAAAATATATATTAAATTATTTTATTAGGTTACAAAATTTTACAATTATGTTGGTTGATTATTGATTCGAATAAATTGAAAGAATTGAAACATGTATATTATTTATAAAACAAAAGTCTATAAATCATATCGAATTTTATTTTTAATAAGATTGGTCGGGTCATCTCGTATATATTATAATGCAAAAAATAATTTTTTTTATGCTAACATATAATTGAAGAATAAAAAAAAATTTCAATCAAATAATTTATAATTGTTATTAGTTTATCGTTGATAATTTAAGTGAATCGGTATCTCACATTTCTGAAATGTATATGAGGTTGTATTTGTGAATCAAGACACGCGGATCAATACATTAATCATAAATTAATTGATGTTGTGTATTGTTTATTGTCAATTCACAACTGGAAGTTTGTGAAATTTTTATATCAATTAATTTGACCAAAGGTCAATTTTCATAAATATCTAATTATAATTTGGAAAATAGTGAATGTCCAGTATTTGATATTGAACATTGTGTAGGATATGTTCATAAACATAAATGGATTTGAAGATTTATTTTTTAGATGTCTAAAGTTAATTGTGAGACTAATACTTATAAAATCATATCTTCTAAATTCTACTTTGAATACATGCAATTATTTATGTTGAGACATCAATTCAAATAACATAATTGGTCTATAAATCCTATATTAAATTACTTTTTTATATTTTAGTAGTACTCCTTAATTAACTATGAATAGGTTAATACCATATTATATTAAACTCTTAAAGTTGTTATAAAAAGGAATCATGTATAACTATAACATTCACAATTTAAAAATCACAAAATAAAATTATATTATTCTCTTTTCTTCAATTACTTACTCTCATTTTATATCAATTTTATTTAAGCGTGCAACATGAGCATTTTTCAAGGGCATCTAAAAAGCTACTTGTTCTGAGTTTAAACAATTATTCAAAAGTATATGTGTGTACATATTATAAAATTAGAGGTTTGAATTGGAATGATTTCCTAACGTAGGCAAATCTCTCATATTTGCTTTTAAGATAATTCACTCTCTTAAACACTTTTTTCTTCTCCAACTTTTAGTATTTAAAGTCTTTTATATTTGGTTAATTATCAAAGAATAAAGAATGAAATATTTATATTGAAAACCACAGATTTTACATTTTAAAGTGTAAAATATATAACTTTCAATGTATTTTTATTTTTATTACCTTAACAAATAACAAGTGTCTTTATTTTTTATGGTCAGATTTCACTGGAATTTCTATTGATTAGAGAAGTAGGTATTAATAAAAAAAAAATTGTGAGATATTTCATTTTAACACATAAATGAACAAATACAAAATGCCGTTAGTTTTGGTGCAAGATGAACATTTTTATATTTTATGGTATGTGGTTTAATCTCTGACTATATGTATAAAAAAATATATATATAAATGTTATGAGTGCCCATCGTTTTAAATGATTTTTCGTAAATATTTGGCTCTAAATTACCTATGATTTATTTTGTGCTAGAAAAAACTTTTTCGAATTGAGTATCATCATGCTTAAAATTACACGATGAATTAGTTTTTTTATTTTTTATTTTTATCATAAATATTAATAGATTGTATATACAGGTTAATATAAATTTTTGAAAGTAAAATACTAAAATTACATCATTATAAAACTTTGATCAATAAATTGTTTTATTGCTAAAAAATTTCCAAACACAACCATGTAATAAATAGTGTTTAGTTTGAGATATTTGTGCGCCACTTTGGAGTCCACCATCTTTATCTAATAATCTTGGATAAGTCTACATGTTTGATGCTTAGTATATGGCATATAATGTTTGGCACCGGATTCAAGTCAACCACTACTATAAAAAAAACATTTAATCCTCAAATTAGTTGAGGTTTAACGATTCTATAAAGAAGGGTCACAAGATTTAAGGCATTTTGAATTAGCAGTGGATTAATTAATGTCCCATTTAACCAAGTAGTGGATTCTGTTCCGATTATTATTTTTATAAAGCCTGCCAAATAGACTATCATCATCTCTTATTAAGATAGACTAAACCATCAATTTATTCTCTTAATTATCTCTCTATTATTTAATCTCTAAAATATATGAAAATAATAAATATTTTTTATTAAAAAATATATTTATTTATTTAAATTAATAAAAATTATATCGATCGAGAACACATGATATGATTCACAATCGCGTAAACTAAAAAAAATTTATAAACAAATTCACATCATTCAAGTTAATACAAAAAAATATCAAAGTACTTACAAATGTGATAATACCTACGTATATAAAAAAAATTAAAGTGTCTCTATTAATTATATTTGTGGAATTATAACGTTGACGACGTTAAACTCATTGATTGTATTTGCACTAAATCGTAAATATTTTATGATATCGTCAAAATTTCTTATAATTTTTAAAAGTGTCTCTATTAATTATATTTGTGGAATTATAACGTTGACGACGTTAAACTCATTGATTGTATTTACACTAAATCGTAAATATTTTATGATATCGTCAAAATTTCTTATAATTTTTAAATATTAGTCAATCATAAATTACATATCAAAGTAGTGCAATATAGAGTGTATCAATGTTCACATAATTAAACTATTGATCTTTATAATAAAAATATATATTTTAATACAAACAGAAAATAATTTATTTATTCAAAGCAATATGTCAAATGTTTTTTCGTGAAAAAGATAAAAGAGAAAAAGATAACAATGACAAGGTTATATTACTGATAAAGGAAAATATTCTTTTAATGATGGGTGCGGTAGAACATCAATATCCTTTTTAAGGAATAACTTATCAATTGTTTGCGTTTGCCGGGAGTCGAACCCGGGTCTATTGCTTGGAAGGCAATTATCCTAACCGTTGGACTACAAACGCTCTTGTTCATTTGGACCACAAATGCTTACAAAACTTTGGAACAAAAGTCTTTGGCAGCAGATGTTGCTATTTGCACCCTCATTTCGATAATATCATTCTAAAAGGTATGTGTCTCGAAATTCACTTTTAGAATACATAAATTATAAGTATGTGTACCATAAAAAACACTTTGAAATCATATTTATGGATATATAAATAGTCCAAATATTTTCTTATTCTTATACTTATGTATTGTAAAATTTAATTTTTTAAATTATATTTAGAAAAAAATAAATTAATAAATAACATAAATTAGTTAATGCAATCACGTAACGTTGATCACTCATCAACTTTTACATTGATTTCATCTTTTTTCTACTAACTCATAATCAATCCGTATAAACAATATGCAAGCAACTATGTGAGAAACAAACACAAATAAGTCATAATACTAAAAAATATTTAAAGAGATAGATTATGATAATTCAAATGCATAATCAATTATCTCAGTTTAACGCTCAAAACATCATAAACACATAAAAGATAACATATTTTATCAATACAACACAATGTTATATGTTCGCTAATAATCATCTACTTCAAAGGTAAATCCAACTAAATCTAGACTAATATGGGTAGAAAAACCACTTGCTATTCTACAAATACCAATTGAAGAGTTTCGTTGAGATGATCTAGTATTCAACAAACATGTTTTAATGATGTCCGCATTTACATGAGACCTTTCTACTAATATTGTCTCCAAAACTTTTTCAACTTTATTATTCAATTCTATCATAACATAACCTCGAGATGTCTTAGTTATAAATTCACTATTTAATAAGATTTAACGCATATATGCAACTAATGATATTGCAAGAGAAAGTAACACTATATCAATCATACAATGCAACATCATCAACACTATAATTTAACCCTTATATAGTCCGAACTAAGAAACTATGGAGATTAATGTCATGATTTAAATTTCTTCTCTTGTAGAGATATTTTATAAAGTCACTTTAGTACTTAAATACTCTAACCGCGATGATTCCTTTTAAAAAAATTCAAATGAACTTTTTTTTTTATCTTTTAAAAATATAAAATAAGTCTTAAAATTTTTATATTTTATTATAAGAATCATTAAAGCTGCGTCATTAAGAGAAAGGTGGAATGCTCTGCTAGAGATATTGATATTTACCCTTGCCATTGTTTCAAAATTAGACTTAAAATATTTCAGCCCCCAAGATTTTGCTTCTTCACAATTATTACTTTTATTACCTCTATTCACTCCTATATCAAGGTCCCTATAATTCAAATATGCAACTCTTGGGCACTTTGAAACATAAGGTGTCATGTATGCAATTAACCTTTTCATCCAATCTATATACTTTAATGTTCCTAAAATATTTCACTCATTCTCTCTCCATATGGTGTCATGATTAAAATTAGTATATTCTCTTAAAGTAACATGTTCCATAACCCTTCCAAACCTAACATAGGAATTGGTTCTATTACATAATATGATTTACCTTTGAAACTTGTTAATGTTATGTTTCTTTCAAGTAACAAATCCAATGAACCATTGATTGAATGAATATCCACCAAAATAATGAACAGATTGAATCCAACTCGTCTCAATGCATTCATTGTGATGCAAAGGCAAACTAACTCTTCAAATTCATTCTTCATCAAAGGAAGCAAATTTTCAACTTTTCCAAGACATAGTCCTGTGAAAGAAACAAGTACTGTTTTTCCACCAACATAAGATGAATTAGCACCAATTTCAATAACTTAGTGAAGAAAAAGTTCATGAGGAAGCTTATTGGCTAATTTCATGAAAAGGGTTGTTGCATTTTGATCCAAAATAATCTTTGGAATATTGAAAACTGTCACTATTGAAGGAATATGCACAAGCTGAACTTTTCACACCAAAGCTTGATCCACCACCACCTCTAATAGCCCAAAATAGATCTTCACCCATCAATATTCTATTTAGTATTTTTCCATTAACATCTATCATTTGAGCCTCAATCACATTATTAATTGCAAGACCATATTTTCTGAATATTGAATCCATGCATTTTCTTCTTTGATGTTAATTGTTATGGACCTAAGGTTTGTGAGATCAATGATTAGGAATGGAACATTTGAGACATACGAAAGACCTTCATAGTCATGTCCACCACTTCTAACTCTTATCTGTACCCCTTGTTTTGTTGAACAAATTATTGTTGTTGGAATATGTAATAGGTTTGTTGGAGTAATAATAGGGTTAGATTTTGGAATTGAATTGTGTAAAGCTGATGAAAAACATTGAAGGAACTACTTTCAATGTCAATAGAAACAGATGTTTGGGGGGAAAAATGAGATGAAAATTATGATTGATAAAAGTGTTAATTTTGTGTGTAAAATCTTTATTTAGAAAAAGATTTCTTTGATTCGGCCGTTGATTAAAATCAAAATTTAATTTTTACGTTTATATTTTTGTAATTTTCATCTATTAAAAATTTTAAAAAATATAATATCCTAAATCTTTTTTTCAAATAATTATTTTAAAATCCTAAAGATATTAAAAATAAATTAGAAGTAGAAAGATTTATATATATATGAGATAGGTTGTTTCTCTTTTCATAGTTAACAGAATCAGTAAGAGTCACTACTCTATCCTGCTTAACCGGATGAATGAGATGATTCCTTCTTCCTTTACGATTTGTTGCTGATCTTATTATACTTTCTTCTTTCTTTCGTATCTAACCGAATTCTCAATTCCATGTCGACCAACTGCTGCAACTGCGGCAAAACCTCTTTCATCCGCGATGACGATACCGGCGACTTAGTCTGTTCCTCTTGCGGCGCCGTTCAACAATACGACCAATTCGAAGCCCACATCGGAGGCATTAACGGTCCTCAAGGTACCTTCATCCGCATCGGAACCTCTGGTTCAGGTTCCTTTTATTCTTACAAAGACAGAAAAATATTCGCCGCACATAATTCCATTGACGAATTAACTCAAAAATTAGGGTTAGGTTCAAAGAAAATCGAAATCACAACCATGATTTCTAACATCACTGATTCTGAATTCGGTGAAGGCAATTGGTTTAGTGTTTTGATTGGTGCTTGTTGTTACGTCGTTATGCGGAAAGACGATTGTCCTTTTTCTATGGCTGAAATTGCTTATGTTGTTTCTTGTGATGTTTATGAGCTTGGTAGAATGATTGTTAGGGTTATTGATTTTTTGGATTTGAGGAGACATGATTTTCCTGAGTTTGATATTGTGCATTCTTTAGAAAGGACTATTAAGAGTTCTCATTGTTTTGATGATGTTGATAGGAGTTTGTTGGATGTAATGAAGAAGCAGGGGATTTTTTTGATACAGTGTGCGGTGAAGTGGTGTTTGAGTACAGGTCGTCGGCCGCTTCCTTTGGTTGTTGCAGTTTTGGTTTTGGTTGCCGAGATTAATCAAGTTGATGTTCGGTTGGAGGATTTGGCCAAGGAGGTTCATGCTATTGTTTCCACTTGTAGAATTAGGTATAAGGAGCTTCTCGAGACGCTTGTGAAAGCCGCACAAGTTTTGCCTTGGGGGAAAGATATTACGACGAAAAATGTAGTTAAGAATGTGCCTTATGTGATTCAGTATATGGAGAAGAAGTCTATGTCGAAACCTGTTGAGAAGGGGAAGAGTGTTGATCGGACAGGGTTAGATTTGGAAGATGTGGTTAATGAGTGCTTAACGCGAGGGGATGAATACGAGTTTACTGTTGATGGTTTGGTTTCCCGAAAAGATTCAAAGTATTTTTCGTCGGCAAGTAATTTTGATAGAGGAGGCATCAATAATGTTGAGATGCTGGAGATTTCAGCTGAATGTTTATCCCTGATGTATGAGAAGTTTTTAAATGAGAACCGTGATGCTTTGTCTTCAAGGAGAGTAAATTCTAAGAAAAGGGTAAGGTTAGGATTCGATTTTAATGAGTGTAGGGAGTGGTGGAATGGAAAATCAGAACTGAGCAGAAAGCTTATACTGAAACGTTTAATAGAGAAGGATGTTGGATTGGATACCATGCCACCATCATTTGTCACTGGTCAATTGAAATGTAAAATGCGGCGAGAGAAGATCAATGCCGCAAAGAAGCGGATAAAAAGAATTACTCATCCATTACATGCTGATCTAGATGATACCATAAATCATGGCAATTTAGATAGCACTTGCCCTGAGAGAAAGAAGAAGAGAAGAGGAGAGGTAGTTGATGGTATTGATTGGGAAGACTTGATTATTGAGACACTTATCCTTCATCAAGTAAAGGAGGAGGAAATTGAGAAGGGGCATTACAATACCTTACTGGGCCTATATGTGTTTAACTCTAGCGTTGTATAAGAGAGGTTTAAGGTATACAAGAAGTTTGAGATTTAGTGGCAGTTACATTATCCATTATTATTTTGACTGACAAAAATATACAATAGAGCAGATATTTTGATACTGCAAATTTTGTACTAAAAGATTTTATATTCATTTGTAATGGAAGTTACATTTTTTGCTTTTCAAAAAGTTAAAAGTTCCTTAATCTGTACTTGGTATCTGACAGCTTCTAAGTTGAGGAGCAATCAAATCCCTCACAATGGTGATGGTGCCACTTTTTTTAACCATTAGTTAGATAAATTAATAATAAAATAATGGGGTTAGATTGTTAACCATATTACCTGATAATGTAAGTTGTTGAAAAATGTTACTTTGTACTCACTAAGATTTACATCCAAACTATGTAAAATTGCATAGCAGATCTTGTTAATGCATCGCATGTACCCTCCCCATCTTTGGTTGCTGGTTGTGTTTGCTTCATGTTTGGAATGGCTCAGTTATTTTCTGGTTGTATGATTCAGTTATTTAATAGCTCCTCGAAACATCATTCAACACTCAAATGCAGATATATCAGTCCAATCATGACTCAGGAAAATACCCAATTTTCTTTTTCTCAATGACTTGACTTGTGTTAACTTGGGCAGCGTATATTTTTGTGTTGTGTCTGTGGTTGCTATATATATCTTCAACACAACCATGGTGACATTTTATATGCTACTTGCCAACCAATAATATCTATCATATCATATTATGTCTTCTGATTTTTTATTCATACTGGGTTTGGAACAGGGAAATGGGATGTCTCTGATAGAAAGAGGATTAATCAATCTACATACATAATCCCTACTCTAAGAATTACTCTAAGAATTTGAGAGTTTCGTCTCTCCAGCTTAATAACCATTTTTCTAATTTTCTGCAAAAACTAAATTACACATGAGCATAAAACTGTCATGGATAGTTATGGCCGGTAATTTACACCTCTCCTCTTACAATAACTCTTAAAAAGAGGTCTATCAGGATTCTCTTATATGAGATTTTCATGAGAGGACGGATATTAAATCAGTTTTCTCCTACGAAAATCTGTGAAATCTTTCAAGATATTAAAAGGTATAAAATTTTCAAATGACAAGGTCAAGGGAAAATGTAACATGTGAAGCTCCACACTCATAGGAAGCCTCTACATTTACATGAATTCTTATATAATCATATTTCTTGAGTTATAGTAGTATCATATTTTCAGAAAGCAGTGGCATAGAACACTGCAGCTAGAGTGCTGTCTACACATTTTCGAGTTCAACTTATTGGATAGAATGTGAAAAGCCGCATGACATGACATGGGTTATTTTTCATGTAGAAGCACTGCATCAGTGAACTACTCAAATTATGCTAATGTGACAGATTTCCAACAATATAGCAATAATAGTTAGTTAGGAATATAAATATCTATTAGTAGTTTACAATAATTCACAATACAGATAGATTAGATAGTCAGAAATTAGTTAGAGACTTAGTTTTCACTAACTATTGTAAATAGAAGCATCATTATATTATTATTTATTTATCCTATCAAAATAATTCCTAATAAGTTTTTTTTCTCAATTTCAACCTTCTAAAGTTCTTTTGTCATTTCTTTTCAAATATAGACTACACATTCAATCAATAATTTTTTTCATCGTTAATATATAAATTCCAAAAAATAAATATTTTGATTATTTTAACTTTGATATATTTATAGACATTTTTTCGCTTTATACTCTTAACTTAGTGATGTGAGTTTGTTTGTGATTCATCATTTTCGTTTTATTTGTCAAAAAAAAAAAATATTACGTTTGCGGTCCATTATTTTTACCAAATTCTCGAATTTAATCCTTTTAGGTTTTAGTTAGTAACAATATTTAATATTATTTTGAAATTTGAAAACAACAAATAAATTTTGTTTTTAGGTTTTTTTTTATGAAAAACGAAAGTTAAAAAGGAATGGAGTGAGGAATTTGTAAGTGGAGGAAATTAATGACATTAGCTATATAGATAAATCTTTATTATGAAGTTTTTAGAATATAATGTCTAAATGTTTGTAGAAAAAACTACTAAATGTAAATGGTTTATAAGATTTGATAAATATTTTATGAACAATTGATGTCAAAGATATATTGTTACGACTTAAATTGAACGTCAGGACCGGTGTATAAGTTATACTCTTAGCATGATAAACTTATCAATTAATTTAACAATTAAACAGTTCTAAATAATTATTTAAAAAAATATATAATATTTCTTCAAATTTCGACAGAGTATTATCTATAATTTCAACACTTCAAAATATAAAATATTGTATCAAACTTTTAACCTAATCAATACTTCAAAAGAGTGAATTTAAATATCTAATACATTTTCAACTGATTTTCTAGATTCAAAATAGTTGCAAAATATATCACGATTCAATAGATACTTAACAAAAGGTTATCGATCAAAGAGGTCTAAAAACAAAAGTGATTGAGACTCGAATCTACTAAAAATTTGCTAATCGACTGCATGTGAATCTGGAAAAAAAAAATGAACAAGATAAAGGTGTAAGTCACAGAGATAACGAGGAGACAACAACCACCACCAACTAGAAGAGAAACACACAAAAATGTACAAATAATTATTTTACAATCTTGTGACAATTATGTTAAACAATATTATCTAAAAAATATATATTTTTCAAATAAAGTATACACATGATAAAATCATTAAACCTATAATTTAACATAATAAAAATATGTGACAATGATCGTCATCTATTTACAACTATGAAAAACTAAGTTTATTATCCAACAATTGCTAGAGTAACACACATAACATCAACTAACAAATCTGAGTATAAAAAATATTCTCAAGACTTTAGAAAAATTATTCTAAATTTTAGCAAACTATAGAAATCTATACAAATCTTTAAAAAATCTACTATAAGCACCAAAATAAAATTTTTAAACAAAACTTTATTTTTCTATAGATTCATTCTTAAAATTGGAGTTATTTATATTTTAAGATAAAAAGTGTAAATACAAAATATTGACATGTGACTTTTGAACAATTTCTCTCTAATTGCAACATGTTTAATACTCCTTCTATTTTAAAATGATTTTATAAATTAAGAGAGATTGATTAATAAAATCAGGAAAATAATGATTTTATCATATTATTTTTTATGAGTCTTTGGTTTATTTTTGTAAATATGACCATTATCTTAGGACGAATGAAGTAGAATATATGCTCAATGTTGGGTGGGCTCACTCCCCAAGTGGAACCCACCAATTTTATTAATAGTATTATTATTATTGACATAAAAAGAAAAAAAAAAGTTTTAGTGGGTTTGGTTCACTTGAAGGTAATAAAAAGGATTTAGAAATCCCTAAGAACACACACACAGACACAAAAAGACAACGGAAGAAGAACAGTTGTCAGAGAAGAAAAATAAGAGTTTGGTTCCAGTGGTGGTAACAGGTGTGTAGCAAACTTGCTCCGTTTGATCTACAAATTTAGTATGTTATTTCTACCACTAAGTTTGTTACTTTAATATATAATTTGAGTAGTTTTATCTTATCTGAGAGTTACTATGGCATACTCACTTTAGTGGAAGGTTGTTATAAGTTTGTTATAGGGTTGTAATTGTTGATTGATATTCCCTATTGTTATTAGGAAGACTCTTGGTGTACCCATTAATTATTATAGTGGACGTTTTTACTGGACTAGGTCCTGTGGTTTTTATTCTCTCAATTTGAGGGAAGTTTTCCACGTCAAAATTGTGTTTGTCTCATATTTAATTTTCTGCTAATTATTATTGCTCTTGGAATTGTATTTTTCTGTTTGGCTATTTATCTGCACAGGTGGGGGAAAAATATTCGGTATTATTGAGATAGTTATCGCTAATTATCTTTAGTTTTTCCCAACAAAGTTGTATCTAGAGCTCGGTTATTTGATTTGTGCATTTAAATGGAGGAGGAAAATAAAGGTCCCAATATGATTAAACTCAACTCTTCTAATTACACACTTTGGAAGACTCTCACGGAAGACATGTTATACAGTAAAGATTTGTATGATCCTATTAAGGGTAACATTGCTAAACCCGCAGATAAATCTGACGCTGACTGGAAGAAGATGAATAGAAAGGCAGTGGCGTTGATCAGGCAGTGGTTGGATCTTAGTGTATATCCACATGTTGAAACTGAAATAGATGCTAACAAGATGTGGGAAAAATTAAAAGAGTTGTATGAACGAAAGAATGTACAAAATAAAGCATTCTTAATTCGGAAGCTGGTGAATATGAAATATAAAGATGGGGATTCAATGGTAGAGCATATGAGTATTTTTCAGAATACAGTGAATCAGTTGACAACCACATAACTTAAATTAGATAATTAGTTGCAAGCGTTGTTATTGTTGAGTTCCTTGCTTGATAATTGGGAAATCCTTGTTGTGACGTTGACCAATTCAGCTCCAAGTGGAAAGTTGAAAATGTCAACAGTTAAAGAGAGCATGTTGAATGAAGAAGCTCGAAGAAAGGAACATGGTAAATCAGAAGCACTAGTTATAGAGTCACGGGGAAGAAGTCAATCTAGAAACTTCCATAGACGTGACAACTCTGAAAGTCGTAGCAAGTCAAGAAGCAAGTCAAGGAATAGAAAAGAAGTGATATGCTATCATTGTGGCAAAACGGGTCACATAAAAAGAAATTGCAGGTTTCTTAAGAGAGATCAATCAAGGGAAAGAGATGAAGACAAAGAGAAGAAAAATGATAAAGATACAACAACAATTGCATCTGTTAATAATGTCTACATTGTTTGTGATGATAATTCCATAAACCTTGCATGTCAGGATTCAACTTGGATTATTGATTCGGGTGCCTCATATCATGTTACTCCTAGGCGTGATTTCTTCTCATCTTACAGTGCTGGTGATTTTGGCATGGTAAAAATGGGAGATGAAGGAGTATGTAAAATTATCGCTATGGGAGATGTTTGGGTTGAAACTGGGATTGGTTGCAAGCTTCAATTGAAGAATGTTAGACATATATTCGTCTCAATTTGATTTCGGTGAAAGCCTTGGATATTGATGGTTATCACACTTTCTTTGGTGGTGGTGGTATATATAAAATCACTAAAGGGTCCCTAGTGGTTGCAAAGGAGCAAAGTTCCACCTCTCTCTATAGGATGCCTACAAAGCTATCCAAGGAAGAAGTGAATGCAATTGAAGATGCATCTTCTGATTTATGGCATATGTGCCTTGGTCACTTGAGTGAGAAAGGACTCAACATACTTGCGAAGAAAAATTTTCTTCCTGTGAAAGGTACGTCTCTAAAAACTTGCACTCATTGTTTTGCTGGAAAACAACATAGAGTATCTTTTCATAACACTGGTCCTCATAGGAGGCAAAATATTCTTGATTTAGTTCATACTGATGTTTGTATGATGGATAGTAAATCTTTTGGTGGTGCATCATATTTTGTTACTTTTATTGACGACCACTCTAGAAAAGTGTGGACTTTTCCTTTGAAATCTAAAGATCAGGTATTTGGAGTCTTCAAGCACTTTCATGCAAGTGTTGAAAGAGAAAAAGGAAGAAAATTGAAATGTGTTCGATCTGATAATGGTGGTGAATATAGAGGTCCTTTTGAAGAGTATTGTAGAGAACATGGAATCAAGTTTGAGAAAACAGTTCCAAAGACACCTCAACATAATGGTGTTGTAGAGAGAATGAATCGTACGATTAATGACAGAATCAGATGTATGCTCTCTCATGCAAAATTATCGAAATCCTTTTGGGGTGAAGCAATGAAAACTGCAGTGGATTTGATCAATCTTTCTCCTTCTATTCCACTTGATGGTGATGTTCCTAATAGAGTGTGGATAGGAAAAGATATCTCTTACCGTCATTTGAGAGTTTTTGGCTGTAGATGTTTTGTTCACGTTCCAAGAGACGAGAGGTCTAAGCTTGATAGTAAATCCAAACAGTGTATATTCATCGGTTATGGTGATGAAGAATTTGGTTATAGGTTGTGGGATCCGGTTGACAAGAAAATTATTAGAAGTCGAGATGTGATATTTCTTGAAGACCAGACTGTTGAAGATTTTGATAAAGCTGAAAAAAAGAAACCAAATCCCAGAAATTACATTGATGTTGCGCCTAAGCCCCCTACAGAAACTGTTGTTGATGGGGGATATATACAGATAGATGATGAGAATGTAACTGATGATCATGTGCCTCACCATGATGAGCAGGTTCCAATTGAGCCACCAGCCGAGTTTGATTTGAGAAGATCTACTAGAGAACGTCAACCTTCTCAAAGATATCCTCCACACGAGTATGTGATGGTCACTGATAGTGGAGAGCTAGAGTACTATCAAGAAGCTATTACAAATATTGATAAAGAAAAGTGGTTGAAGGCCATGCAAGAAGAGATGAATTCATTGCATGAGAGTCACATATTTGATTTGGTAAAATTGCCTAATGGTAGAAAAACACTCAAGAATAAATGGGTATACAAGATAAAGACAGAAGAGAGTAATTCTCAACCAAGGTACAAAGCAAGATTGGTTGTGAAAGATTTTAACCAGAGAAAAGGTATTGACTTTGATGAAATTTTTTCACCAGTGGCGAAGATGTCCTCTATCCGAGTTGTGCTTGGGTTAGCAGCTAGTTTGAACCTAGAAGTTGAACAACTTGATGTGAAAACTGCATTCCTTCATGGTGATTTAGAGGAAGAGATCTATATGGAGCAACCAGAGAGTTTCGAAGTCAAAGGTAAATAGCAACTTGTGTGTAAATTGAAGAAAAGCTTGTATGAGCTCAAGCAAGCACCTCGACAATGGTACAAGAAATTTGATTCTTTCATGGAGAAACATAGGTATGGTAAAACTACTTCTGACCATTGTGTGTTTATCAAGAAATTCTCTGATGGTGATTATATTATTCTCCTGTTATATGTGGATGACATGTTGATTGTTGGTCATGATACTAAGAAGATCCAGTCTTTAAAGAAAGATTTGAACAAGTCATTTGCAATGAAAGACTTGGGTCCTGCAAAGCAAATTCTGGGCATGAGAATTACTCGTGACAGGAAGAATAATAAATTATGGTTATCTCAACACAACTATATTGAGAAGGTGTTAGAGAGGTTTAACATGAGTAATTGCAAACCTGTTAGTACTCCACTTGCTACTCATTTTAAATTGAATTCAGATTAATGTCCTATAAGTGAGAAAGACAAAGAAGAGATGAAGAAGGTTCCTTATGCATTCGCAGTTGGTAGTTTGATGTATGCTATGGTATGCACAAGGCCAGATATTGCTCATGCAGTTGGAGTTGTTAGTCGGTTTCTCTCTAATCCTGGTATAGATCATTGGCAAGCAGTGAAGTGGATTCTCAGATACCTCAGAGGCACTTCCAAAGTGTGTTTATGCTATGGAGGTGGTGAACCTGTGTTAGATGGCTACACAGATGCAGATATGGCAGGTGATCATGATTCTAGAAAATCTACTTCTGGCTATATGATGACTTTTGCAGGGGGAGCTGTGTCTTGGCAATCAAGACTACAAAAGTGTGTTGCTTTATCTACTACTGAAGCTGAGTACATTGCAGCAACTAAAGCTTCCAAAGAATTCTTGTGGATGAAGAAATTCCTACACGAGTTAGGCCTCAAGCAAGACAAGTTTGTGTTATTCTGTGACAGTCAGAGTGTGATCCATCTCAGCAAGAATCCGACTTTTCATGCAAAGTCGAAGCATATTGAAGTGCGATATCATTGGATACGAGATGCACTGGAAATGAAGTCATTTTTAATTAAGAAGATTCATACTGATGAGAATGGTTCAGATATGATGACGAAGACCTTGCCTGTGTCAAAGATGATATGCTGCAGAAAGAAAGCGGACATGGTTGAGCAGTACCTTCCCACTTGAGTCGTGAGGGGGAGATTTGTTGGGTGGGTTGCTCACTCCCCAAGTGGAACCCACCAATTTTATTAATAATATTATTATTATTATTGAAATAAAAAGAAAAAGAAAAAAAAAAGTTTTAGTGGGCTTGGTCCACTTGAAGGTAATAAAAAGGATTTAGAAATCCCTAAGAACACACACACAGACACAAAAAGACAACGGAAGAACGGTTGCCAGAGAAGAAAAATAAGGGTTTGGTTCCAGTGCTGGTAACAGGTGTGTAGCAAACTTGCTCTGTTTGATCTACAAATTTAGTATGTTATTCCTACCACTGAGTTTGTTACTTTAATATATAATTTGAGTAGTTTTATCTTTTCTGAGAGTTACTATGACATACCCACTTTAGTGGAAGGTTGTTATAAGGTTGTTATAGGGTTGTTATTATTGATTGATATTCTCTATTGTAAATGAAAAATATTGACTTGTGAGTTTTGAGCAATTTCCCTCGAATTGCAACACATTTAATACTCCTTATATTCTAAAAGTTATTCTTACATTTGATTATTTTTTAAACATTAAAAGAAATGATAAATAAAATCAGGAGAATAATGATTTTACTATATTATTTTTATTAGTCTTTAGTTTATTTCAATAATCATAATTGTGAAGCAAATGAATAATAAATTGAAAATGATACACATAGTATTATTCAGATGATACAATAAAAAGATATTATAACTATATCATATTCGACAAATAGAGTAAATATATGAGAATGATTTTACCATATTATTTTTATTTGTCTATGGTTTATTTTTGTAAATGTGAGTATTATCTTAGGACGAATGAAGTAGGATATATGCTCAATAACTAGTGAGAAGTTTACAATCTCAAAAAAAATAAGCAAATTATTTACAAATGAAGCGAGAAAAAGAAATAATATATGTAAGAAGAAACCATATCTTGCATCCAACAAATTAGGAAAGCAAATTTGGATCTCAAAAAAAGCAATTTTTTATTTCCGTTACTAGAAAGAGAAAATCTCTTGTCAAGACAAAAGAAAGAAAAAAAGAATACATATAAGGTTTAAATATAACCTTGTTTGTTTATTTTTATTTAATATTTATTTTGATATTTTACTTTTTTATATATTTATTTTCGCAATTTATTTTTTATAAGTGATGAATTTTAATCATTTTTATAATAATAAAAATTATAATAAAATATAATTATTGAAATCACTTCAAACAATTGTAAAATATATATTCTCTGTAATATTCTTTTAATAAAACATTTATTTAACTAAAAAATGAGATTGCACTTGAAAAAACTTTAGTTGTATGCTTTAAAACATATGTAAAATTTTTAAAGTGAGTGATGCTTGTAAAAGATCGTTGTATTGATGATATATCAAAAGTATATATGAATTATTGTATCCATATCTAATTGTGCGATATTTAATATGTTCAACCAAACTATGGTTCTAAGTGAAGAAGTATAAACATTTTATTCATCAATTCAATTGGATAAAAGAAACAATGAAAGTAATGTAAACTTAACAATGAAATTAAATTGTTGGGATTAGATTTCATTTAACATCAACATTATTATTGTGGCTATTCATACGTTATTAATTACTTAATATCAATGAGATATCAACCACCTTCGTTAAAAAGTGATTCATTAGTTTGTTAACTAAGACGCTTGCATTAGCACCGACAATTTGAGACTATTAAACTTAAATCTATTTCTAAAATTTAGACTCAATAGATGTTTAACCTAAATTAAGATCTAAAGAGTATTTTCCAATAAAACTTCAAATCAAATATCAAATTATGAGCGAACATGTCATAACAAACATTAAAAACAAGGATACAAACATTGATATTCATAAGTAACTAGAATATATATATATATATATATATATATATATATATACATAAAAAAAAATATGATTAATTATATCAAATTCAAACAAAGAAAAGTTTAGCTACTCATTGCCTCATTGCATTGGTAGCTTTACAAGATCAAGATGAAAAAAAGAGAAATTGGTCTTCGATGATTATGTCCAAGCTTTCTCCAATGGTTTAACAAACTCATTGATTTGAACTCGCGTAACTAGATGTTTGCTTGCTAAGCGAATTCCATCTGTTCTATTTTATCAAATCTTGACTCCAATAATTTTGGTTACTCTTCTATTTAATTACTTACTCTCATTTTACATATAAAAATAAAGAAAGGTTCAATTGTACACAAAATAAAATTTAAGATTATCTGACAACACAAGGAAAAAATAATAGATATAAAAAATCTAATTAAGTATCTTTATTTTTAAGCACATTATTTTGAACAATAATTAAAAAATATCTTTAATTATTTAAAATTTAAAACACGCCATTACTTAAATTGACCCTAATCAATAAATAAATCTTTAATTTATAGAAATAATAATTAAAAAATAAATATATCAAATAACTCTTTATTTTATGTTTTTCTTGCAATAACTACATTCTTTTTTATTTTTATTTTCTCACTACAAAACCACACATCCACCAGCAATTATATTCACAACATTTCATAAAAATCACAAACCCAAAGAAAAAAAAGCACCAATGGCAAAACCCAAATCCATTTCTCTATCTACATTTTTTTGTCTAACTTTTTTTGTCCTAATTCTGTCTGCATCCTTAATATTTTCAAGACCAACAAAACAAGAAAAAGCATGTTCGTACACCGAGTTCCTTAACTGCTTCACAAAACACACAACAAACTCATCCGACGTAGTTTTCACCCAAACAAACCCTTCATTTTCCACTGTCCTCGAAGATTACATCCGAAACGCACGTTTCAACAAAACCACAACACAAAAACCATTACTCATTGTAACAGCAAAAACACCTTCACACGTTCAATCCACTGTCATATGCTCCAAAGCATTAAACCTCCAAATCAAAATCAGAAGTGGAGGACACGATTATGAAGGCCTTTCATATCTGTCAACTCAATCACCCTTTATCGTACTCGACATGTTCAACCTTCGAACGATAAATGTCGATATTGAAAGAGAACAAGCATACATTCAAGCCGGCGCTACGATCGGTGAAGTTTATTATAGAATTTATGAAAAGAGTGAAGTTCATGGCTTTCCTGCTGCTGTTTGTCCAACTGTTGGTGTTGGTGGTCATGTGAGTGGTGGAGGGTATGGTACAATGTTGAGAAAATATGGTTTAGCAGTTGATAATGTTATTGATGCTGAGATTGTTGATGTTAATGGTAGGATTTTGAATAGGAAATCAATGGGTGAAGATGTTTTTTGGGCTATTAGAGGTGGTGGTGGTGCTAGTTTTGGTGTTATTTTATCATTCACTATTCAATTGGTTTCTGTTCCAAAGATTGTTACAGTTTTTAGGATTGACAGAACATTGGAACAGAATGCTACTGATCTTGTTGTTCAATGGCAACAGGTTGCTCCTACAACAGATGAAAGACTTTTTATGAGACTACTTTTGCAGCCTATAACATCTAATACTTCTAAAACATTGGGAGCTTCTGTTGTTGCTCTGTTTCTTGGTGGTGCTGATGAAGTTGTTGAGATTTTGGGTAAAGAATTTCCACTTTTGGGTTTGAAAAAAGAAGATTGTCTTGAATTAAGTTGGATTAATTCTGTCCTGTGGTTTTATAATGATCAGAGTATTAAAAGTGGTGCTAAACCTGAGACCCTTTTGAATAGGAATGTTCATTTAGCTTTTTATGGTAAGAGAAAATCTGATTATGTTCAAAAAGCTATTCCCAAAGATTCGTTGGAATTGATTTGGAAAAAGATGATTGAGTTGGGAAATGTTGGTTTTGCTTTCAACCCTTATGGTGGAAAGATGGCTCAGATTGCATCTGATGCAACACCTTTTCCACATCGTGCTGGAAATTTGTTCAAAATTCAATATTCAGTGAATTGGATGGATGGAACAGAAGCTTCTGAAACTAACTTCTTAAATCAAGTTAAATCGCTTTTTAGTTTCATGACACCTTATGTGTCAAGTAATCCAAGAAGTGCTTTTTTAAATTATAGAGACCTTGATATTGGATTTAATAGTTTGGGTGAGAATAGTTATCAAGAAGGTCTGATTTATGGTTCTAAGTATTTTAATAATAATTTTGATAGGCTTGTTAAGATTAAGACTGCTGTTGATCTTCAAAACTTTTTTAGGACTGAGCAGAGTATTCCTGTTAATCCTTGAAAAGCTTAGGATCCGTTTGATAGACACGATAGAATAAGAAATATGATAGAGACATGATAAGGAGTTAGTGTGTCGTGTGTTTGATGTTCCCATGATAATAAACTTGATAAAATTAGTTTATCATATTCAGTGTTTTATATGTAATAGATACTCAAAAATAATATAATTTATATTGTAATAAAATAACAAATTTGTCCGTATAATTTATTTAATTTTTCTCTCTTTTAAAATAACATCGAAATAATATTTATATATTTTTTTATAAATAAATAAAAAATGCTAAAAAAATGTAAAATAATTTATAAAATAATTTTATATACTTGAAAATAAAAAATGCTAAAAACATATGTGAAGTTATCTCGATTGATCAAACTATCTAAAAATTCACCCCTTAATCCCTCTCTATCCATTAGTCGATTTCTAATGCTATGGTTTTTATAAAACCACATTGAAGAATTACTCACTATCATAAAAATTGTTAAACAAAGTCTGACCATCTCTAAAAATATTTGCTCTTTCAGTCCAAATGAGAACATCATTGATTCTTTTGTGAATGAGAGACTTTCAAGTGTTTGAAAGTGAGTGATGAATTTTCTTTGCACTTGAAGTTCTAATTTTTCCTTGAGTTTGGCTATTAATTGCCTCATTGCATTGGTAGCTTTACAAGATCAAGATGAAAAGAAGAGAAATTGGTCTTTGATGATTATGTCCAAGCTTTCTCCAATGGTTTAACAAACTCATTGATTTGAATTCGTGTAGCTAGATATTTGCTCGCTAAGCGAATTCCATCTGTCCTATTTTATCAAATCTTGACTCCAATGATCTTGGTTGTTCTTCTATTTAATTACTTACTCTCATTTTATCTATAAAAATAAAGAAAGGTTCAACATATCATCATTTCTTATAAATCAAACCTTAATAACTAAATATTTACAAGGATTAAGTTAAAATAACATGTTTTCTCTCAAATTAAGTTAATAAGAACTTTAACAATATATAAAATATATGGTAAATTAAGCACTTATCACATATTTTCATCATGTCCTTGTTAACGTTGCACACATAATTTTACATCTGATCCAAAATTGAGCCTCAATAATTCATGATCATACAATTGTTTAAAAATATTATTGATGACTCTTCATCATATGCATAATTTTTTATTGATTTTAGTCTTATTTATCTTTAATTATTAGTTAATTTAATGAGTTATTTGATATATTTTGTTGATTTTAGTTATTTGATTTAATGAAATATTTTTGTTCTTATTTGCATAATTAAGTAGAGATTTTTCGTAGTTTTGCGTTGTTACTTTGTTTTAGTGCAGTGCTGAATTTTGGTGAGAAATCAACATGACCTATGTGGAGTATTGCAGCCATATCTGGAGTTGTAGTTGTCCTATTGGAGTCAAACCAAGTGCTAATCAAAGCTAAGATCCATATCTATAACTTTCATGAAAACACCGGAACCAAATTCAGACTCGAAAGATGAGAAACATGCAAAATACGTCAGACAACAACAGATGTTGTGCACCTGGAGCGCGCCCTGCGCGCCTGAGGCGCATTTCCAGCCATTCAGTACTGTCAATACGCGCCCGAAGCGCAAAGACCGCGCCTAGGGCACGCGACGCGCATCAACAGTCATAGAAACACAATTTTTACTGTTTAGGGATCTTTTTGACTCTTGGGATGTTGGGAGTCTTGTGTCCTAGCAGAGAAACTCAAAGACGGCCATTTCTAACATCATTGGAGCAGTTTTATCAAGAATCATTCATGAATCCTTCTTGTAACTCTTCTCTAATCTCTATCTTTTGTATCTCTGTCATGAGTAACTAAACCCTATTTGTTAGGGATGAGTGTAACTAGATGAAACTCTTATTTTTCTGATTTGATTTCTAGTTATATGAATGAGTTTATTGAATTATTTTTCTCATCTCTGTGCTTAATGCTTTTTATTGCTTGATCAACATTAAAATGTTCTACGATTTGTATTTTGAAACGGAAGTGGACTTTACGAATGCTTGAGAAGAGAAATTCATGAATTTGTAGTCTAGGGATAGATGCAGGTCATGAAATCAATTAAATTAGATGCAAAACAATAATTTACAAGAGAATTTCTATACACAAATGTTTAATTCTAATCTTAAATCTACTAAGGAATTAGGGGTTACTTTGAAATTGAAGGTTCTGTCACTAAGACATTAGGGTAAGAATAATAAAGAGAATTCGGTAATAATTCAATTAAGGAATTCAGTAACTAGGATCAAATTAGACACCAAAGTTGGATTCGAAGTGAAACTCATCTCTGACCTTTTTCTCATTATAAAAGATTAATTTTTTTAATGTTGTTAAATTCAAATATTATTTCAATCAACTTGGTAACCTTTTGTTCAATTTTAGTAATTAAATATAATTCAATAGTAAAACGCGATTCTTGAGTTCGACACTCGGTACTACCGTTTTATTATTACTTGCAACGATTCAGTACACTTACTGAAACGCTATCAGTTATGGTGAAAATGATTAACATTGATCGTTCGTAAAACATAATAAAGAAGAATGAATTATATATATATATATATAATAAATCATTAAAACAAATATCTTAATAAAGAATAGATTATTACAATTATATTTGACTCAATATATAAAGAAAGACATGTCATTAATAAACAAAAATGTTTCAATGCTATTCCAAAGTTAATCTTAAAAATCAACTATTTTGATAACATTGTTTTCTGAAATATTTAAACGAGTTGCCAAACAATTTTTTTTCATCTTCTCCTTTAATAAAATCCAGATCACAAACAAAATTTATTTTCCTTTACTTTTATAAATCAACTTATTAAAATTGATTTGTAAAATGGATTTTAAAAATTAAAAACTAAAACTCATTCAAATAGGTCACCGTCACTTTTCATTTTGAGTGTTTGAACCAAGTAATCGTTGTTGTTCATTAGATACTACTTTGTTAGAATTAGGGAATTGTTGCGACTCTTGCTGAATAGCTTGAATTCAACTGTCAAGAGTCACTTTGCAAGTATTACCTAATCTCTTCTGACCAAATATGATGAAGCCTATAAAATAACAAGCTATTAACATTTCTTCATTATAGATTGATCTCTTATCCGAACTTAATGAACAAAGAGAAGTACTTGACACAACTCGACAAACATTTAAGGTATTAGACAATTGTTTATTTTGGTATTTTAAATAATTTGTATTTGAAATAAAAAGTTGTCTCATGATTTTGTAAGAGATAAAAAAAATTAATTTTTATTTAATCTCTTGCTACTCTTTTTGTCTAGTCCACTTATTAATTCTGAAATCAAATACATAACACTTACAATTGTGTTATGTCCTTTATTTTTAAACAAATCAAATGCACGTGTTGAATATTGTTTTAGACAAAAATATATAAATATAGTTTAGTCCTTGTAGACAATGAAATACTTTTTTTATGTAAAATGTAACTCTAAAAATACAAGAGGTTATAAATAGTTGGTTGATAAATAAATATCGATGCCAAAAAAATAAATAATAAATATTATTGTATTCGTCACACCATGAGTAAATCATTAGAGTATTTCACATATTAAAAAAATTGAATAATAGAAGAGAAAAAATAATTCCTTAAGTCTTAATTTTATTGATAAATATTAATATTGTTATGTTGAACGTCATGTCATAGATTTGAATATAAGAAACTACAGTTGTATAAGTTAATTATGAGTTAATATACCGTCTATACCCTCCCTGTCTTTGGTTGTTGATTGTGTATACTTCATGTTTTGAAGGGTTCAGTTAGTTTCTGCTGGAGGTGATTGCCAATAAATCAGTATTATTGTCCTATGAAAATCTGTGAAATCTATCAAGATATTAAAAGGCACAAAATTTTCAAATGACAAGGTCAAGGGAAAATATAACATGTGAAGCTCCACACTCACAGGAAGCCTCTACATTTACATGAATTCTTATATAATCATATTTCTTAAGTTATAGTAGTATCATATTTTCAGAAAGCATGTGGCATACAACACTGCAACTAGAGTTATCAATTTTTAAGTTCAACTTGGATAGAATGTGAAAAACCGCATTACATGAGCACTACATCTACCAACTACTCGATTATGCTAATATGACAGAGTTACAACAATAATATCAATAATAGTTAGTTACAATAATTCACAATTACAGATAGATGGTCAGAGAAATTAGTTAAAGACTTTGTTTTTTCACTAACTATTATAAATATAATAGAAACATCATTATATTATTATTTATTTATTTTATCAAAATAATTCCTAATAAGTTTTTCTCAATTTCAACCATCTAAAGTTCTTGTCGTTTCTCCTCAAATCCTCCTATTTCTAATATAGATGGTTAATGTATTACATATTATTGTTTTGGAAGCCTCTTCTTGGGTTAAGAAATATATTCTACTTTAAGAAATATATTCAGATAAATAAATATTTCACTCACTTTAATTTTATCAAAGTTATAGACATTTTTCTACTTTATACTATTAATTTGAGTAATATGAGTTTGTTCGCAGAGTCATCATTTTTTTATTTTAGAGACTTTAATTTTGTATCGTTTTCAATCAATGTATTCTATCAATTAGAATAAATGTATTTTGTTTTATTTGTTAAAATAAATTAGTAAAAATTACGCTTGTTGTCTTTTATGTTTTACCAAATTTCCAAATTTAAGTAACAACATTTAATATTCTTTTAAAATTTTGAAACAACAAATAAAAAGAAATAAAATTTTATGAAAAACAAAAGTTAAAAGGGAACAATTTGAATACTTTGTAGGTGGAGGTTAATGGTATTAATTATATAGATAAATCTATATTATAAAAATTTTAGAGGCTATCCAAAGTCCAAATAGTTGTAGAAAAATCAATAAATGTAAATTATTTATAAGATTTGTTAGATATTTTGTGAAAGATTGATTTTAGTGATACAATAGAATTGCATCCGTCAATGCTGAAATTAAAACAAATGACTATCAATGCTAAAAAAATATAATTTGAGACGGGTTAAAAAAATTCTAAAAAATAGTCAAAATTTAAAGAACTTTGTCTGTAATTTCAATTAAAATTATCAACAATTTCTTCAATTACATATATGGATTTTTTGTTTATATTTTTTTTTACTAAAATATTTCACTCCCAAAATATATTACCTGATTGCTCTACCTTTTGGACTTAGTAGGAGGTCGCTATTCCAGGGTGCGACAGCTAAAGCCTAAATTGTTTTTTCATCTAGTTGGAGGTCGTAGTTTTAGGTGACGACCTCGCACTAGGATTTTTTTTCTTCTCATTTTAATAATTATTATCTCATTTTAATAATTGTTATTAATTATTGACTAATTTAAAAATAATTAAATTGTTTAAAAAAATAAAAATACTAATAATTAAGTAAAATAAAATACATTAATAAATAATAATAAATAGTAATTATTATTATTATTATAAATGATTATAATTTCAAATTATTAAAATTAAAATTAAAAATAGTAAATTACATTATAAATTTTAGAAAAAAAAAATAACTCTATGTCTATTGGATTTATTTATTTTCAATTTTATAAATTTATGCAAGTTTCTGTGTATATCTGACCAATTTAGAAGAAAAATAAATAAAGATGAGTTTATTGGTTTTATTTGAAAAAAATTGACAAATTTTGGGCGAACGATCTTGAGATGGACCAAAATGTTTGTTGAATGTGGTCGTTAATACAATTAATTATTGGATGTATTATGACTATAAATCTTGATTCTTTTAATTATTTATCTGATCAATCTAATTTTACTCAAACTTCATCTGTCTATTTAATATTATCTCGATTTTTGTTTTAGTACATACATCGAAATTCAATTTAATCATAAAAAATATCAAATTTTTCATTTAATTAATGAATTTGAAATTTATAATATAATTTACTATTTTTAATTTTAATTATTTTTAATTATAATCATTTTTAATAATTATTATTATTATTTATTAATATATTTTATTTCACTTAAATGAAAAAAAAAATTTAGACTTCAGCTAATCGCACTTTAGAAGTGTGACCTCCTAGTGAGTCCAAAAAATAGGACAATATTATATGCTCGGTGGCAGTAACAATCTAATGAAACAAATCATACTTCATTTGATATTAATGTACTTCCTCTTATTTACCTCACAATCCTTAAGAAAGTGGTTAGTAACATTTAATAATTTTTTGATGAAATAAACAAAGTTTATTTTTTTCAAATGAACATTTACTAGGATTTATTTCACGAGTATAAAAATTTCAAAAAACAATAAATTTATTAAATGACATTTTAATATAAATAATTCATTAAATAAAATAAACTTAGTTAAGAAGTGATTTTCACCATCAAAACTATATCTTTTGTATTGTTACTTACACTCCCTTAAATAGTTCAAAACAAAATTAGAACAAAATTTGGAGCTCAAAACAAAATTAGATTATTATGACATTTTAAATAGTTTGTAACTAGAACAAAATAATTGTTTTCTAGTTTAGTGAATTTTTTTTTTAACTTTTCTCTAATGTCTCACCCTTCCTTTTGTTTAGTCTTCTAACTAGTTTTGAAATCGAACACAATACAACTAAAGTTGTTGACCGTTCCTTATTTTTAAACAAATCAAACATATAAATTGAATTTTTTTTAGATAAAAATATATAAATATTAATCATTGTAGACAATTGGCATACTTCTTTTTATGAAAAGAGTAACTCTAAAAATACAATTGGTTTATAAATAAACATAGATTTAATAAATAAATAAATAAAAATCAATATTATTGTTTTTGTCACAAGATGAGTGAATCGTTTGAGTATTTTACACATATTAAAAAAATGAATAAATATAAAAAAGAAAAAAATATTTTATTAAATTATTTTAGTCAAGAATCATTTTAAAAATATTATCTAAACTCTTTCGATTGAATATGATGAAGCCTCTAAAATAATGAGCTACTATTATTTCTTCATTATAGATTGATATCTTACTCAAACTTAATGCACCAAAAGAAGTACTTGACACAAGTATAAATAAAAAACATTTAAGATACTAGACAATTGTTTATTGTGTACTATGTTTGGTGAATAATGGATAACACAAATAAAATAACATGATAAAAATATATATATATATATATATATATATATATATATATATATATATATATATATATATAAATGCGTACAAATGTAAATGTTCATGAAGGAGAGTAGTAGAAAAAAAAGAAATAAAGAGGAGAGAGAGAAAGAGGAGGATAAAACGAGGAGAGGAAGATAATAGTTGAGAGAGAAAATCTATAATTTTCCATAAATAAAAGCGGACGATATTAATTATCTGGAAAGTATAATATTTACAAACTCAAATGACAAAGCATAAATATTTGATAAGTTGTGTTTTTCCTGTTTAGTTTGTATTAGTTTCGCAACTAATTTTTTTTTTAGAAAAAATATTACGTTATTATTAAATTGCTTAAAAAATAATCAAATATAACACCACATTAATATTAATTTGCTTTAAAAATAATCAAATATATCAAAGTAATATGAAATTTTTCAATAAATATTACTCAAATCCATCCTAAATGAATTGTCTATTTGTATCATTTTCAACTTATTATTAAGATGATAATGATTCCTTCATTCGGTCTTAATTATAAATAAAAAGTCAAACTATATTTAATATAAAAAAATTACATCATTACTTATTTAATAAATAATGATATTCTTTAATTTAATATTTTTCTTTATATCATAAAATCGTCTTTAAATTATAATTCAACAAATAAATATTAATATCTTTAAAAATTAAATTTTTTATATTTATTTAAACTCGAAACTCCACCAGTATTAATTAACTATAGTACAATTTATTATATAAAAAAAAATTGTCATAAAATCAATTATTGTGACAAGGACTAAAGGAGCACGAATACGACGACAAGGAAGAGGGAGTATACAATTAATTTCACGTTTTTATTGCAAGACGTGTTGAAGTTTCTACTGCAAATTTACAAAGAGAATAAGGGAGTACTAGCATACTATTAAGAGAAAAATTATTGTACATATGATGTGATATATGCATCGATACCATTAATAATTGAATTTTTATATTCATTATAGTCAATATTGAATATTTTTATAATATAATATACAAAATTAGTATAATATTTATAAACAATAAATTTATATTTTTTCTTATAATATAACCCTTCTTAAAATACAAAACTTGACAACAGAATTAATAAAAAAAACATAAGAAATCTTAAATCAAATTTTAGTGAAATTACTAATTTTTGAAATATCATTTTTCAGATACTTTAGAATAAAACTAATTATTAAATTAATATAACTGGTTTCATATAATATTTCTTTTTTAATTTTTAATTAAGTCAATTTATTTAATATTTGTTGACCCAACTTTAAATAAAGTTTTATTAATTTTAGATTTAAAAATTAGAATATGAGACTTTTTAACAAAGTAAATTTTATTTTAAAGATCCTTTTACAAAGTAAAAAATTATTATTTTTAAATATAAAATGTTTGCTTTAGTGGCACAACCGTCGACCTAATCTTGGAAACAAATAATTCTGTGAATTATAAAAATTATCATTAATTTACTTCATTTATCTCATAATATTAACAAAGATAGATGAAAAAAAAATTTATATGATTCAATTTTAAACCAAATTCTTTAATTTATTTTTCTTTATATCATTAGAGAAATGAATTATTAATTTAGATACTAAATATACAATTATTGCTTTGAATTTACCACTCGACTTCTGTCAGTTGCACACAAAATAAAATTTAAAATTTTTTCAAAATAAAGAAAAACGAAAAATAATAAATATAAAAAAATCTAACTATAGCTTTTTGTTAGTACTAGTTAGTATTGACCAATAACTAAAAATATCTTAAATTATTTTTCCTTTAATGACATTATCGTTGAACCAATCCTAATCAACAAATATTTCCACGTTTTAGTTGCAATACGCGTTGCAAGTTTGTATTTCAAAATTTACAAAAGAGAAAACAATAACGAACACGTCCTAACACATTCACATTATCCTCTATAAAACCACACACATCAACCACCACTTAAATTCATAAACTAACAATAACAATAACAATGGCAAAATCAAAACTCATTTCTCTTTCTTCTTCTTTTTGTCTTTCTTTTTTTCTCCTAACTCTCTCTGCATCCTTAACATTTTCAAGACCAACAAAACAAAACAAAGCATCTTCCTACACCAGTTTCCTTGACTGCTTCACAAAACACACAACAAACACATCCGACGTAGTTTTCACCCAAACAAACCCTTCATTTTCTACTGTCCTCGAAGATTACATCCGAAACGCACGTTTCAACAAAACCACAACACAAAAACCATTACTCATTGTAACAGCAAAAACACCATCACACGTTCAATCCACTGTCATATGCTCCGAAGCATTAAACCTCCAAATCAAAATCAGAAGTGGAGGACACGATTATGAAGGCCTTTCATATGTCTCAAATCAATCACCCTTTATCATACTCGACATGTTCAATCTTCGAACCATAAATGTCGATATTGAAAAAGAACAAGCATATATTCAAACAGGTGCTACGCTGGGTGAAGTTTATTATAGAATTTATGAAAAGAGTAATGTTCATGGATTTCCTGCTGGTGTTTGTCCAACTGTTGGTGTTGGTGGTCATTTGAGTGGTGGAGGATATGGTACAATGTTGAGAAAATATGGTTTAGCAGTTGATAATATTATTGATGCTGAAATTGTTGATGTTAAAGGTAGAATTTTGAATAGGAAATCAATGGGTGAAGATGTTTTTTGGGCTATTAAAGGTGGTGGTGGTGGTAGTTTTGGTGTTGTTTTATCATACACTGTTCAATTGGTTTCTGTTCCAAAGATTGTTACAGTTTTTAGGATTGAGAAAACATTGGATCAGAATGCTACTGATCTTGTTGTTCAATGGCAACATGTTGCTCCTACAACAGATGAAAGACTTTTCATGAGACTACTTTTGCAGCCTGTAACTTCTAAGACTGTAAAAGGAACAAAAACAGTTAGAGCTTCTGTTGTTGCTATGTTTCTTGGTGGTGCTGATGAACTTATTCAGATTTTGGGAAAGGAATTCCCACTTTTGGGTTTGAAAAAAGAAGATTGTCTTGAATTAAGTTGGATTAATTCTGTTCTTTGGTACAATAATGATGAGAGTATTGCAAGTGGTGCTAAACCTGAGACCCTTTTGGATAGGAATGTTAATTCAGCTAGTTATGGTAAGAGAAAATCTGATTATGTTCAAAAAATTATTCCCAAAGATGCGTTGGAATTGATCTGGAAAAAGATGATTGAGTTGGGAAAAGTTGGTTTTGTTTTCAATCCTTATGGTGGAAAAATGGCCGAGATTGCATCTGAGGCAACACCTTTTCCACATCGTGCTGGAAATTTGTTCAAAGTTCAATATTCAGTGAATTGGAAGGATGATACCGAAGATTCTGAAACTAATTATTTAAATCAAGCTAAATCGCTTTACAGTTTCATGACACCTTATGTGTCAAGTAATCCAAGAAGTGCTTTTCTAAATTATAGAGACATTGATATTGGAATTAACAGTTTTGGTAAGAATAGTTATCAAGAAGGTCAGATTTATGGTTCTAAGTATTTTAATGATAATTTTGATAGGCTTGTTAAGACTAAGACCGCTATTGATCCTCAAAACTTTTTCAGGAATGAACAAAGTATTCCTGTTCATCCTTGAAATTCTTACAGAATCACATCAAATGTAAAGCATATTCTGCTTAATTACTGTTATTTACTATTTTATTTCATATATAAGCCATTGGCCTTTATTAGGTGTTAAAATTTTTTTTTTTTGATTTTTATTATTAATGTATTTGATATAAAAATATCAATTAGTTAAATAAATGTTTTTTTATTGATTTTTATTATTAATGTTTTGACCGAAATTATTATTTTAAATTTTGTAAAAATTATGAAAAATATTATTTAAGACGTTAAATTTTATATTCCATCATTAAATCAAATAATTATTTAAATGAGATAACGAGAATATTTGATTCTTTGTGTTTATATTAGACTTTTCAAATTTAAATATGAATAAAAAAATAAACATTGTTTAAATCTTTAAAGATAATTGATTTTACTTTAGAAATAAGTCTTTTTAAATTCAAATTTGAGTCCAAATACGCAATAGTATTAAAATCCATTTACTAGTTTGTTGGTCATTTAACTCTCACACTTGGGGAATTAGTCTCTAATAATGGGTTTATAAAGAATCATATGATTTATGTTAGTAGTGGTTGGAAAATTGGTTAAAACGCATTAACTAAACAAAGAAAAATACTAATAGTATGGATGTTTGAATTGAAGTATGCAATGGTTGAAAATGTCTAATACTATTCATGTGTGATTGGTGGGGTAGTGGAAAGTTGGCTTGTCTTTCACGTTGACTGGATCTTGTGGCTATTATTGTAACCTTTTTTTTTTTGTCTTTGAATTTTGTCGTGACGATGACCCCCTTCTATTTAATGCTTGATGTTCTTCATTGGACTTTTAAATACTTCCATTTTATTATTATTATTATTATTATTTTATATAAAAGGTAGTATTGTTTTTAATTTTAGAAGTTAAATATGAATTCTTTATTTAAAAAATATTATATAAGTAAGTTAGTAAAAAGTTACTATTACATTTTTCAACAAATGTTTGTTAGTTTTAAAAATTCAATCTCAGTCAAAACAAAGAATAAAATTTAAGGTTTTTTCACGAGAAAAAAAGGAAAAATAATAAATATAAAAAGTTAAATAAAATACCCTTATTATTATTATTATTCTTGAATCTTGACCATAATCAAGAAATATGACTAGTTTATTTATTTATACTTTTATAATAATTAATATAAATAGTTAGTAAAATTTTAAAGTTAAAATTTTAAATTAAAAATAATAATTATATATTATGATGGTGAATTTGAAATAATAAAATTCATTAAAAAATAACACATATAATTTCTTAACATTCATCAATATTTTTTATTTTAACATTTAATATTTTTTTTCAATGTTTTATTGAAAACTAAAACGCCACTTAATATAATTTTTAAATGTTAAAGGATTAATCATTATACAACGAATGGCGTAAGTCATTATTATTATATAATATTCATTTATAACTATTAAAAGTTCAAGTGTATAACTAAAATTTTAATATGAAAAGAATATATTATTTTTTTAAGCAAAACAATGCGAAAACATCACTAGTAAGAAATCCCAAGGGCATGTCTTGGCTGCCTAGGCACGGCATGCCAAAATTTTATTAAAATAAAAAAGAAGAAATGATATAAAACATGGAGTGGACATATAATATATAGATCAAATATTAACTAGAATGCTACTTACAAAAGTAAAAGCTTTGAATGACAACTCTTAGAAAAAGTCTTCCTTAATACAACTAAGAATTAGATCCCACCGAACAAATCGACATCCAATAATTAATATTTTAAGAGATTAACTTATTGGCGCAATTGTCTTCATCTGCCTAGTGAGGAGTAAGCAATTTTTTCATCTATTTCTTAATTTCCACATAACAATGACAAAAGCTTGAAAGATTCAATGACTAGATCCAAATGACATTCAAATTCAAGCCAAATGTAATCGGAAGAAGTACTAAGAAGCTGCGGCAGAGCTGACAAAGAAATTGGTAGGGTCAAAAACAAATTAAATAATGTATGAAAATAAAAACATATTTATATTCATGTGTAATGTAATTGAAGTTGGTTTAGTGATTAGTATTGCTTCTTGAAACCCATAGTTCGAATTTTTTATTTACATTTTGAGATCTTAATTTAATATATTTTACTCAAAAAATCTAAAAGAATTGTAAAACTATCGCTTTTAAGTATCAAACTTGTAACTTGATTTTTGTTCAAACATTAATTACCCACTGCGATGAAGTGCAGATATTTCATAAATATTACATAATAGTAATATATATTAAATATTTGGGACTTGAGGTGTATTGCAGTCAAATTTGGTGGCACTTTGTATCTCTGAAGATAATAAATCATACAAATTAGAACAAATATAGTTAAGAGTAAAAATATATTTTTAAATATTCATAAAGCCTAAGTCATAACACAAGAAAAGGGGAGGCGGTTGAATTGTATTATGATTTGTTAAAACTGTTTTTGAAATTTAATTGTGACTTGGTGATCAAAACAATTCAAAAAATAAAAGCAAAGGGAAAAAGAAGAATATACAAGAATTTTATACTAATTCATCACCAACCTGATAGGCTACATCTAGTACCTTCACCTGAATGATTTCTTTCAATAATTCGACATGAATTACAAAACACTTAATCCCCACCCAATTAAGTTTACTCAACCATCTGGTTGCACCTGAAATACATTGAGGCAAAAACAACAATGATTAATTGGCCAATTTACAAGAGTTTGTTTTGTTTGTGTCTAACTTTCAATGAGATGATATATATGTGTCTATAACACTAGTACTTAAGATGACTTTGTATTTGTACAAGTGCTTAGTATTCTAACAATAAAAACGTTTGAATTTTTGTTCAATGTATTGTTGATCAATCTGTGTTTGATGTTCAATGTTGGAGTAACTTTGTTGTTTGAATCAAGGTTCTTCAATTTGATTCAAGGTTCCAAGTTTAGAATTTGTTCAGAGTTTCTGTTCAATTCTTGTGGATTCACCATATCAAGTTTTTCAATTCTTGTGCATAGTAATTTGGTGAGAATTGTTGTATGATTGTTCAATGCAGTTTGGTGTTTTCCCTAAAATAAAGAGGGTTCCTGTTTTAGATTCAATTCTAGAACGTTTGTTTTGCTTCAACATTAAATTAAAACATTGCCTTGTTTCAATTTTGTTCATATCTGAATCGATGTCTTGAACTATTGCGATGAAATGGTGTTTCAATTTTGATTGTTTCTACATTTTCAAAAATTATTACCGTCGTTAGTGGTGAAGTCTTTTTTACAAACTGTTTATGCTAATTAGGGATGGGAATAGGCTAGGTCGTCTGTAGGAGCCTATGGCCTGGCCTACTTATGGTCTGGCCTGGCCTGACCTATTTAATAAAAATGTTAGGCTCAGGTTGTTTTTAAAGTCTATTTATTTAAACATGTCAGACTCAGACTTATAAAAAAGCCTATTAGACCTAACAGGTCGGCCTATATATATTTATTATTTATTAATATTATTTTTTATTATTATATTAATAATATTATTTTCTATTTTAAATTCTATCAATTAGGCAATCAGTTAGTAATCATTCCATATTCAGTAGTCGTTCCATATTCGGTAGCGGTTCTATATTTGGTAGTAGTTTCATATTCGGTAACCGGTCAATTAGTCAATCACTCAGTAGGTATTCTTTATTTGTTTAAGAGGTAATAATGGTTGCGTTTAAAAAGGCTTCCAGGCCAGGCCAGACTATAAAAAAGGTCTGGTCAAGCCAAAAAAAAGCCTATGTAGGCTGTAGGCCAGGCTTAGGCCAAACAAATAAATCGTAGGCCAGGGTCAGACCTTTTAAAGCCTAGTTTGGCCTGGCCTATTCCCACCCCTAATGCCTATTAAGCACACTTAGCCAAATATTTCCATTCAATGCAATCGGTAAATAACCGACTAAGACTTTTTCATGAATTTTTCTAAGTCTTTTCTTGAACATAGGCGTCTTCAAGAGTCTTTGACTTTTTGTCAGAGGTAATGTAAATGAAAACTGATATGTTGACTTTTATCAGAGGCAGATGAATGATAATCAAAGGCAAATGATAGTGTGTGAATATTAGAGGCAGAGTCAATAACTTGCTTGTGTTGAATTACTTTTAGAGGTAGAGGCAACTTATTAGAACATGTTGAATATCAGAGTTAGAGTGAGTTTATTACACTAAGCGCTTCAGAGTCAACATTAGGGCAACAAAGTGAAGTAGCTAAAATATCACTAGAAAGAGGGGGGGTTGAATAGAGATATTGGAGTTTTTAAATATTATCTTTTAACGTTGTATCATCTACGAGAGGATAAAAGTCAGGTGATATAAATTTGAAACTTTAAGTGACAGTTAAGTAGATTAAAATAAGAGAGTATAGAAAATTACACATCCAAATTTATATTGGTTCACCAAATGTAGGCTATGTCCAGTCCTCACAAACTTGGGAGTTTTCACTATAGCTCAAAATGACTTGTCCTCTTTACAAAACTCTTTTTCACTACATATATTTTTAGCTTCACCAAGCTTACAATTTCCTTTCTTTCATATTACAAATACTACCAAATGTATAATAACTTGGAATATACATAATAAACAATTTGTAATGATTGTATGATATTTCTCTTCACAAGAACTTTCTAAGAGAATATTCTTAAAGATATAGTTTAGGATTGTAGAAAGTGTTAAAAGAGGATGAAAATGATCTTCTAAGCTTTGAGAAATATTCTTTGTATGAATAGTTGTTGTATCTTGAACAAAATAGATCATTTTCTTATATAGAGTTTATGATCCTCTATCCATGAAGAAAAAGAGCTAGATGACCGTTGGAGACTTGATCAAATGTCCAATGTCATTGGTCTGATTTACAAGAATGTCGTTCAGTTGTCCTTGAAACATATGAGCTTAGGAGGATGAGCTTCTAGTTCATCCTACGATAGGAGGTTTAATCTTCCTCGAAGTTTGGACATGAGTTGAACTTTTCCCTTTTTGCTTTTCCAAGACTTATAGGATCCTTCTTTTCTTGTTAGGTACAACCTTTTTCATTTTTGGCTATTCCATATGTACAAGGATGAATAAGATCAAAATATTATCCACTTATCGTTAAACCTCTGACGTGTATCCTATTCTTTATGATTTGTTTCTCTTTTAACTATTTGTCCATAATTTTATCTTCTCTTTATTTTGACTTGGATTCATTGTTTCTGTGATAACGTATATTCTCTTTCTTAAAGGTTCATCCTCTTTAAAGATTCATCCTCTGAATGTCTATCCTCCAGTTCAGAGAACATGTTGGATTAAGTCAAATTTTTTTCATCTTTTTATCAAGATGATAAGGAACATGTTTTCTAATTAGAATACACTCAAGAGCACAAATTATACATTAAGCACAATCATAACCATTTAAATAAGTTGTTATCATTAAAACAATTTAAATAATTTGAGATTTTGTCTCAACACAGAGTGCTCGCACAATTGGGCGAGTGCCTTTCCTCTGTTTGTGTTGTTTCCTCTGATCATTACACATGACGTGTTTCCTCTGATTGTGTTGCTGCCTCTGGTCAGAGTCTCGGTCTGGAATGTACCCATTTGTTTTATTTTTCTACATACTTAATTAGAACATTAATATATTAAATTGTTCCCACAAACTTTCTTTTGTTATCAATAAAACTAGTAAAAAATTGTTCTTCAAAACTATTTTGGTTCCTACACTAGATACCATGTCCTGAGTTCGAACTTGAGACCTCGCAGTTGTGAAATCAGTCACTTGTGTTTATCAAGGATTCGAGGATGCAAGTGCATCCGAAGTTATGACAGTCGTCACTCAAGCTCTACATTTTGTCAGATCTTTAAGTTACGCCAATTTCATCTGCGAAATTGAGATGCATAAGTGTTAATCAAGGCAATTCAAGCGTATTCTATGTTGTATTGGGGTCTTTGATCTCTAGGACTGTTGATTCTATTAACTTCACCATTAAAGATCGTTTACTTTGAGATAACATTTTTTGTTTTCATTTTTAAAATGTGTTCATTTTATTTGATGACACACTCTTAAAATAAACCATTGTTATGAAGATAAGACAAAATTCTAGTATATAAAGATGTATTTTTACAATAAAAACATTTTTTTGTTTTTTGTATTTTCGTTGTTTTTAAAAATATTTATTAACTTCAAAAGTCTCTTATTAACTAATAAAATTAACAAAAATTTAAAAAAATAAAATAAAAAATAGGAAATGTTTTTAGAAAGTAAATAGTCCTTTAATTTTTCTTTGGTAAAACGGCAAAGGAATGGGGTTGCCTACCGTTTAGCCTGAAGAGCTATGGATGAACCCAATGCTTTGGTTTTGTCTCTCTTGTATGAAAGTTTCTTTTCTCACGCTCAAGTTTTAAAATAAATTCCCAAATTTTTGTGTATTTGATAATATTGAGAAATGTGAAAAGAAATACTCGTCTTGTATTACCACTTATAAATTTGGGCCTAGGCTGATTTAATGTCTTCTATTATTTAAAAAATAAAAATCAAATTAGTCAATATTTAGGAGAAACAATATGTGAGAAGGTTTTATTGCATTTTTTGGAATATTTTTTGTAATGGGTTGGAATAACCTTTTACTTTATATCTATATATACTTTCACATTACAATTAAAAAATTGTGAGAAGGTTGTTCAACTCAAAAGGACTTTTACAATATTTTCATGTAAACAAAGTTGAAAACAATGTGCACAACTCAGTATAGAGATATCTTTTTATATATAATCAGCAAATATATAAAGCACATGGCTTGTCCTTTTTATTAAAATAAGAATTTAATATATAATGAATGTGGTTCACTTGCATCACCAATGAGGGAGAAGGTTCATACCCAGCTTGTCGTAGTTGAGGCCATGAGAGGATTAAAGTGGATTGTTCTTAAACTCTTAAAACGAACCAATAACAAATTATCAACTTAACAAACAAAAAAAACACAATTACGTTTTTTGGACATTAAATATATATAACACATGGACAGATGAATTAGATTATCGTAAATCATTTGCCTTTAGGATCACTGGATAGGAGTTTAGTATATGTTATTATAGTATCTTTATACTTTAAACTTTAAAAAAAATATTTGTATCCATATGGGTGTGGGTAGCAATTTTAACACCTTGTGAAAATGATATGATCTTTTATAAGTTAATAATCTATTATAATATATTAAAATAAAATTTTGAATTCTATACTGACTATAACTTATTTATATATACGCCATATATTTTACAATTTGCTAATTCACAAAATTTTTGAAGCTCCATCTTCCAAACTATTATTTCTTTCATGTTTTATTTTTATTATATTTTGTTTCATTAATATATAATGTAATTTTATTTATTTATTTATCTATTCAAATACAATTATTTCTTATGTTTAACAACTTCAACTATAATTAATACATTTAAAGGATTTCATCACTTATCAAACACTTTATTTCAGTAACTCAAAAAA
>JBBPBS010001075.1:7584008-7629038 GCA_037974835.1 Cicer judaicum | reverse complement strand
AATGTTAAAGATAACAACTACATGTCTAAAGTAAAAAAATAAAAATTATTCTTTGTAATAAAGCAAAATTAATATATATATATTCAAAAATATATTTATCTCTTAACACATAAATGTTTTAGTATATTCTACTCTAAAATAAAAACTACATTACTTTTAAATTATATATTATTATTTTATACTCAATAATATATTAAATTTTATCGCGCAAAATACAAGTTAATATCTAGTTTATTTTGATTCAAACTTGAGTAATGGATATAACAATTAAGATTGATGTCAACACTGAGTACGAACTCAAATACAAATATTTTTTCAAATAGTGGATGCAGAGATATAGACTATAATACCCATGTCATACTCATTGTCATCTCCATAATTGAATGAGTTGATCTCACGAATTCACTTCTAAGTTAACTTTAATACCAAAAACTTGTGCGGGATAATTTAAAACTAAGTGTCATCTCCATAATTGAATGAGTTGATCTCACGAATTCACTTCTAAGTTAACTTTAATACCAAAAACTTGTGCGGGATAATTTAAAACTAAGTGAAGTCGGAATAAATGCAAATAAATGGACACATTCAATTAACATTTACAATTATGTTAATATTACTGTGAGTACAATTGATTTGAAAGACCAATTTTAGGATTTACTGTTAATGCATTAATGTCAATCTAATATGCACCTTTAAAAAGGGTCTAAAGTGGACACTTACTATTTTCAATAAATTTTAATAAAATATTATATCTTTTCCCTCCTTTTTATTACTATAATTTTTTACAATAAATTTTGAGAGTTCACTTTTATAGACTATTTTTATAGGTTCATATTAGACAAGCCCTCATAATTCAATAAATAAACTTAACTTTAAACTTTTGAAGATGCTTAAATAATATATATACATAGAATATCATATAGGGATGAAATCGATTAACATCATAGTGTCAACAATATTTAGTTTGACACCATAATTCAATAAATAAACTTAACTTTAAAATTTTGATGATTCTTAAATTATATGTGTATATATCATATAGGGATATTAAGATCGATTAACATCGTAATGTCGTCATTTAGTTTGACACCAAATCTCCTCCCTTCATTTTGTTTAATCCAAATGTGTTTAAACAATCACTAAAATAATTCACCCACTCAAATATTTTGTGATTTATCTTGAAATCTTTCCATAATGTCAAGTTTTGAGCATTTAGATTAATAAAGATTAAAGGCTATGGTTTGGTGTCAATTTATTGTCCCTCTCGTCGTATTAACGTTATTAATAAATTTGTTTTATCAGTGAAAAGTCACATGTATTCCATCAAATTCATATAGGACACAATTAATTAATGAAATCTATGTGAATTTTAACTATTTATATATAATGTTGTGTTGTTAGGATTTGTCTTATAACTATGTGCATACTTCAATTAAGACTCCCCAACTAATAGGATGTATATACTTTGAGAGAGAAAAACATAAAGAGAAGTGATCTTATATAAATACTAAAGATCGATGATGTTTTAAGAATATATAAATAAATAAAAAATGAGATGTTTAATGAATGTACAGAAATTAAAAAGTGTATAAATATAATTGTTTGTATATTTAAATTGAATTTCTTTCTTAAACATCCCAGTCAAAGAATAAAAAAAACTGCAAAATATTCCTTTCATTTATAGGTTTCATCACTTCAAATTTAATGAGGGCATTTCATGTTCAAATCTATATCATATAAAGATTTTTGAAAAATAATACTATATGAGTTACATGGCAGAGTTCAACCTCTAAGAAAATTTCAGCATAAATTACCCTGAAAAAAATATTTACAAAATATTTCAATAGAAATATGAGAAATTTAACATATATAAAGCAATCATGGAGTATACTTATTTAACAGCAATATAGCAAAGTGTACTAATTGCTATAAGATTGCTTACACAGAATGGTAACTTATTGCAAATATAGGATACAATATGATTATTGCCAAAGGATCACAGGGCTGCCCTATTAAGTTAAGATCTTGACCTAATTTGTAGGTCTAACATGTAGCACCATTTTGCCTTTTATTTTTCTTCTTAGCTTCCATTTTTGATGCAAGTGCTGTGGATGTTGAGATCTGAACTTGAGATTCATTTTGAGATATGTGGCTGAAATAAATAAATTAAAGGTTATTGATGCATATATAAATACAACATTTTGGTGATGAGAGCAAAAAGATGAAAATAATAGTGGTGCTCAAGTGAGGGAAACATGTTAGTTTTTTGTAGTGGCTTTTGTAGCTGAAAAAGAAAGTGGAGGAAAGGATCTTCTCAGCATATACCTTGGCTCACTCTTGTTGCATTTATGCCATTATTTTACTTTTAAAAAAAAAAAACTTTATCAATCGAAATCATGGTGACATTTACATTTTCTTTTTGAACTTATTAAGCAATTAAACATTTGTGTGCTCAATTAGGTATGACAATAAGGTGAACACATATTTTGCCTTCTCCACTTTTATTTTTTTGTAAAAACTCACTTTTGCCCTAAATTTTATGTATATAAAATATTAATTTAAAATATATTTATTATAAATATGAACATCATAATAATACACATATTCGGACGTATTTGAACCAAATATTTTTAATATATCAAAAAATTAAAATTAGTACTATATCAAAACTAAATATATGAACTTAATTGAAAATAATTTATATATAATTTATTTTATGTTAGCCTATCAATATTAAAATTTGTTAAAATCCGCGACTATACACACTATTATTAATTGAATGTCGTAATCCACTATATCCATTGGAGGTGAAAGATCCTCTTTTTAAATACACCATTGTGAAAGAAACAAAAAACACATAGCATAGCAACACATTAGTTGATATCTGGTTAATATAATTATCGACATCACAATAGTGCCCTCACTTAAAGGTATCCAATCAAATTTGTTTCGATTTTGATAATAAAAGTCCATTTTGACTAGTTGTGTGGATTCAAAGTTTCTCTAGAAGTTGAAATTTGGAGTACGGATGAGGAGAGTGTTGATACCCGCTGTATACTCAAATCCACTTAATTAATAAAAGATTATTTTTTATATACATTAACTCATTTATATAATTTAATATTTTTTAAATTTTTAATATAAATTTATTCTCAATAGATGATATAACTTATTGTATTATTGTTTAATGATAAATATTTTATTATATTATTTATATCAGCTCCCGAACCGATAAAAATAATCTTTGTTGCATCAGCTAAAATATAAACCCATTTAAAAGGTTTCATTCTGATAAAAGAATTTGCTCAAAACATGCATTCTACATCAATTAAATATAACAACATATTTAAAAAGATACATTATGAGTCGATTATATAATAGAACCATTTAAATGAATCATTGTACATCAATTTGGACCCTAACCGATTTAGGAAGTTATGTTTGTTTTTAATCATAAAGTAATATTTTAGACAATGCAAGAAAAAATGTATGGCCTAATTTTGATTTGGTCTAATCAGGTTTGGTTTGACTTGGCCTAATTCCATTGATTAAGTTTCAGTTTTGTTTGATTCAATATGGTACATTTTGAATCGGTATCGAGAATGAATCAATTAGATTAGACAAAATCAAACCAGCTCACAAGATCTGACTGAACCAAACAATATAGATCGAACCAAATTGGAACAAAAACACTAAATATTTAACGAAGCAAAGCATATCAAATTTAGTATATTTAATTTGGGTCAATTTTCGGTATGATCCATTTCGATTTAGTTCATCCTAACTTGATTCGTATAGGGGCGATTTGGTCACCCTCGATCTGATCTGATTAGGTTTAGTTCAGTTCAATTTGATGTGGTCCGATTTGATTAAGTTATATTTAGTTCAGTATGATCTGGTTAGTTTCATTCAATTGTGGTTTGATTCTAGTTCAGTTTAGTCTGAATTGGTTCAGTCTGGTTAGATTTAGTTTTGTTCAATCTGGTTTGGTATGCATCATGATGAGACCGAACACTTTGACTAATTTGTTGGGATTATTTTGGAGGGAGAGCTTTTAAAAAAAGAGCATAAAAGCTTTGTATTTGTTTGGTAAATGGAAAAAAAATTCACTATAATTAAGTGAGAATGAAAAATTTAGTGGAGGATCTAAAAAGATTATCTTAGAATTAACGGGATATTATATCGAAGAACATCAATCACATTATCTCTCAACGATAATTTAATTTGAGGGTTTTTTAGATTTTTATATTAGATCTTGTTTATCTTTACAAAATTCACTTGTAAAATGAGAGCGTCTCTATTTATAAACTCATTTAAGATTTTATCTTATCTTGAATCTTATGTGAAACTTGAATTTTCCAATACAACTCTTCACACTCAACACAATTGAACTTAAAACATGGATATAAATAGTGAGTTATTTGAATCAATAAATGTTGATACTATATTAGGTTTTTATATTTGACCTAATTCTTCCAATTAAAATCGGACTTATAAAGTCAGAATCTCCCTTTTTATAAACTCATTTAAGACTTCATCTTTAATCTAGATGTTACTTAGGTTTTTTTCAATATACTTTACTCCGTTTAGTTGAATAAAATGTTAGTTTCAAAAGAGGTATAGATGTATTTTTTTAATTTTTTTTTAATTTTTATGTTGAAGTTGTAATTTCATTAGTTGGGTTTGCTCTTTGTTATACAATCGTCTTAGTTTATAGAGTGATAAATTTGATGGATTGAACTTTGATTTGGGGGTGATAATCTATACCGTAGTCTATAGGAATAACAGACTAATTTGAAATGATCTAAAATGGATTGATGTGTGTAATTTAGTGTCTATTTCTTATAACTTAATTATAAAAATAATTAATTTAAAAAAAATAATCACTTTTAAGGGATTTTTTATTTGTTTATTACAATTTTTAAAAATAACCAGAATCTGAAAATAATCTAAAATATATTTTAAATAAAAAATTATTCTAAATAACTTCTCATAAAAGTCATTTTTTACAATTATCTAATTTTTTTTTATTATAATAGAAAAATACAAAACAACTACAACGTTTCTTTAGAAAATTTCTAAATCATAGAATGTCAAATTCATTTTTTTATAACAATTGTTCAATATGTTGTGGTACAGTTTGTATTCAATATGACGAGTCCTAAACAAAAATTTACCCTATACCTCTATTTTTATATTAATAACCCAATGAATTTATGAAAATTATCAAAAATATCTTTTTTTAATTATTTTTTTAATTATTTTATCAAATTCAAAGTTACATTTTTTCTTTACTAATTCATTATTCCCGAAACTAGTAAAAGAGATTTCCGATAATTTTCAGAAATACTATTTAGAAGAATTCTGATACACAGAGATAATGGAATTTTTTTTACAAATTTTTTCGATATAGAAGGTATTTATTTGAAAACTCAAAAAAAGATTTCCGATAGAGAATAAAAAAATGTGTATTATCAAAAAACTTTCTTCAACTTTTTCAGCAGTGTTTTCAAGTTTTCTGATACACTTCATTTTTTAATACACGGTAATTAATAACTAATATAAAATAAATATTTTTAAGATTAAATTACATCTGCAGTCTCTTAACTTAATTTTAGATAACGTTTTAGTTATTTATGTTTTTTTTTTTTCGAGTTGGTCATTTATTTTAATTTTAAGTGTCAATTTGATATTTTATGTTTTAAAATGTCAACAATGTTACCCTTTTTTTTACAAAAATTTAAAAAAATCATTAAATTTTTCAAACAAAACCCATAAAATTCATTAGCATCTTCAATAAAATACAAATTTTTAGTCAAATTCATAACTTAAATCTTAAAATAAACTCATATTTTAATTCTTTATTTGATGTTGTTGGAGATGAAAATATGAGTGTATTTGAATATTTGAGTTATGAATTTGATAAAATTTGCATTATATTGAAGATGATTATTAATTTTATGGGTTTTGGTTGAAAATTTTGATGATTTTTTTTTGAATTTTTGCATAAAAAAAAGATAACGTTGTTGAAATTTTAAAACATAAAATATCAAATTGTCACTTAAAATGAAAATAAAGGACCAATAAAAAAAAACATAAATGATTAAAAAGTTACTTGAAATTAAATTAAAGGACGACGGAGGTAATTTAGCCTATTTTTAAATAATAATACACTATAAATAATTAATAATTAATACATCATAAATATACTATTAAATAATTAATACACCATAAATATACCTTAATAATTAATAATTAATGTTTCTTTATATCATCAATCATCTTTAATTATAAATCTTGCCTTCCACTGTATCCATAGACAATAAAGATTCAATTCTTCTTACAACCTTGTCGTCTCTATCTCTAGATCTACCCACTAAAAAAAATAGTTAAAAGCAAATGAATTAATAAATACTAATATAATAAAAAAATTAAAACAAAAAATTAATTTAAAAAATTAAACAACTGTCGAAAAATTTGTGGAGGAAGTTTTCTGGTAACTTTCAAAAATGTTAAGTTGAAGTTTGATGGTAGTGTATTTTTTTCAAAAAACTTGAAATAAGTTTCGAACTTCAAAAGTGATTGTCGAAAGTGAGTAATAAAAACTTTTTTTAAACTTTTTGGAGTTGAAGTTGTGTACGAGAAAACTTAAAAAAAGTTTTCCAAAAAAAAAAAATTTATTGACACTCACTTGTGTTTTTGAAAATGTTGAAACGAAGAAATAAAAAAAAATATTATTTTTAATATAATATAAAAGTAATTTGATCTTTTCTTTTACATTTTGGAGGTACATGAATAAAAGGGGAGATACACCCTAAATTTTCAGTCCTAAACATTCACAAGCTCATTTGTATTGAAGTTGGATTGATCAGTGGCTCGGCCTAATTACCCAATAGATGCCCAAGGTTTCTTTAATTAATAATTTGAAAGCAAGAGTTTCAGACAAGAAAATTTGTCTACTAACTAATTATTGATTTTTTTATTAATCCAAAACTTTTATGAAATTGAAGTGTATGAGCTTTGCCTATTGTTTAGCTAAGTTTGCAAGACAGACCACGTGTTAATGCCTTATTCTGAGTTAATTTGTACTAGTGATCCGGTCAGCTAAAGTTTGTAGAAACATTAGTTTTGAACGAATCAAATCAAATACATATAAGAAATGGATCACATACTTGTCAAAGAATAGTGTTTGTGAATGCTGGATATCGCAATACTTTATTCACACTTTTCTAAAGCATGCAATAAATTTTTGTTAAGTAACTTTATAAGAATTTAAAATTTCATCTAAATATTTAATTATTATTTAATATTTAGAATTAAATAAAATTTTAATCTTTATAAAATTATTGTATTTCACTTTTAATCTCTACAAATATCACTTTTTTTTTTTAATTTTTACTATAGAGTCAATTGTAATCCCTACTATAGAGACTAAAATTAAAAATAATTATATTTTCAGAGATTAAAAAGTACAAAAAATAATTTTATTAAAATAAAAATAAAATCCAATAATTTTATATATACCAAAAAATTGAAAGTCTTGCATCCAATGAAGTGCACTCATGCTTCACCAATGAGATCGATTAGCTTGCTCCCAAATCTTCTTGTTCCTTTGATTCCAAATGCTCAACAGAATACAAGCACACTATGCTGTCTACTTTGTGTCTAGTTGCTGCATAATGTCAAAATTAATTATTGCCATTGAGTTGTGTCTATTGCTGGCGGCACATAGTTGTGGATGGAAGCCACTCTGTTGCCAACATTCTATGTTGCTTGGACAACAACAACAAAAATACATGTAAGATATCTTCCACCCCACCAAACATACTAATTAATTTTTTTGTTACTCTTTCTTAAAATTACATTTATTTCAAAACTATATTAAAAAACAATATATCTTCATATTTAATACTAAGAAAAAATAAACATATTTAAGTTAACATCAATTTTGTACGATTAATTATTGTTAACCGTATTTTTTAAGAAAGTGCTAATACATTTTCTACGCATAATTGACTCATGAACTCAAAATTCCAAAGACCATTTTTTTTCTTGTATTTTTAACGGTTTTCTAATATTTCCTATATTTTAAAATAAATTTTAGTAGCGACTATATTGAATTTGAATACTCGAAATTTTAACACAAATGCTTTTGAACCTCGTAACACCACCACGTTGGTGCATGAAAAATTTATCCCATGAGTAAAGGGTGTTCATGGTGCAAAAACTGAACTAAATGCACCATATTAATGATTTAGTTTAATTTTTGAAAATCACTTTTGAATCAAGTTTAGTTTAGTTCTGACACGGCTTAAAATTAATTTATAAATATCAATCAATTTAATATTTTAAATAAATTTTTAGTTAAAATCGACTCGAACTAGTTCTTTGTCAAAAGAATTTTGTAATTCTAATTCTTTTGACAAAAAATTCGATGTTTTTCAAAAAAAAATACAGCCTTACCCATGAGAGCTACCAAATATCTTTTGTTTGATTTTCACTTTTATCCCACTAGAACGAATTTATCATCTTTTCAATCTCATCTTCTTCAAAAGTAGAAGGAAGTAGGAATACACATGATATAAGAAGAAATTGTTGCAACACTGATTTGATAAGAACTTCTTGACAGCTCTAGAGAGGAATTTACTACTCCAAGCATTAATTATTTTCTACACTTTTTCTTTAATAAAGCTAAAAGTTGATTTTTTACTGCGGCCAATCATCGAAATTAAATTAAAATATTTGTCAGTTTCCAACACAACTTGGACCCCAAAGTGTTAACAATCAAGTCTTTGGTGGCCATAGGGACAATGCGGCTCATAAAATTTCATTTTTTTGAAAATTGATAGTTTAGCCCAAGTCAGCTTCATAAATACACAGAACATATTTCATGACCAAGGCTTTGTCGGTAGTAGCCCTGAAGAAGAAAAAAAACACCTGCAAACAAAAGGTGAGGAATAATTTGTGCACTTATGCAAATTTTAGTGTCATACAGATCCCTTCACCTTTCAGCATAGATAATGAATAAATTATGAGAAAGAGGATCCCTTTGTATAAGGCCTCCGGCCACTTGGGATAATAGGACCAACAAGCTACTGATTCATTACAGTAGAGTAGTCAGCAGTTTCAACACATAGCATCACTCAATTAATCCACTGCGAGCAAAACCCATCAGTGGAGGTAATAGTACATATTGTTTCCTTCCAAAAATCTTAAAATTAATGCTCATTAAGAAACTTCGCTACAAAAATGTTTGATTCTTATATATCAAGTAAAATTTAAATTGGGAAAAGTAATTTGAGATTAAAGGGATGCATCAATTTTACATATTTAATAAGAATTCATTATTTTGCTACTTCATATCATTATTTTTAAGATTTATTAATTTTAAGATTCAGTTACATTAGTGAAAAGTGAGCTAATTAACCGGTCATAATAGTATTTTCTTATTGAATACTAGTAAATGTGTCAAGTGAGTTTATGATACAAAAGTCTTTATGTCTTAAGTTTTTATATCAGAAGTTTAAAATTATACACAACTGAGATTTTTATGTACAAAAATAATATTTTGATACAAAAAATATTATAAGAGTAAGCAACTTTTCTTAACAAGAAAAGTATAAGCATATTCAATTTTATTTCAATTTCAACTCTTTATTTTGTTTTCCATGTAGCGGTCAATTTTCAAGACAATTCAACAATAATTTTTTTTACTCAGTGAATAGACAACACTAAAGAAAATTCAACAATAACTTGTTTTTTTTATCATTGAAGAAAATGCTTAGAAATTTCTTGAACATTAGTGTTAGCTTAACACATAGCATAAATACACTTCTCCTAAGATCCATAATTAATTTCACCTGAAATAATGATTCCACAATTTACATTTCATATCATCATTTTAATTATAATATCCCTCATATCTCCACCACTAACATATGCACAAGAAGTATATGAAATCATAGCACAAGATGGTTGTAATTCAACATGTGGAACAATTTCAATCCCTTTCCCATTTGGTATGAATAAACCTCATTGCTATGCACACAAATGGTTCGAAGTAGAATGCAAATTTGACAACACTTCTGATATTGAAAAACCTTACTTGAAGTCATTAAATCTTGAGGTAAGATATTTTGACGCAATCTCAGGCTTGGTAATAATTATGAATCCAATTTACCATTCCAATTGTCAAAAAAACAATAGCAACAGCAACAATAAAACTGTTGCTATAAACCTTAAAGACAGTCCTTTCATTTATTCCCAAGAATACAATACATTTCTAGCCGTCGGATGTAACAATCTTGCTTTTCTTCAATCAAATGGAACAACGGTTGGTGGTTGTGTTTCAATCTGTGAAGACAATAACAACAATTTCAAATTCGAAAGCCGTAGTTGCAACGGAAGATACTGTTGCGAAACATCACTACCTTCGCATCTTGCAGAGTATAACGCAACATTACAAGGTTTAAGGAAAGAGAGTAGTGATCATGATGAGTGTAGTTATGCTTTGATTGTGAGTAATATTTGGTTATCTTTTGATGGGTCTTATATGACGGATTCAGATATTCAAAGAATGAATAATTTGAGAAATATGGAGTATGCTCCTGGGATACTTGAGTGGGAGATTTTGAATGAGATGTTGGTTAATTCCACATTTCACATTCCTTCAGATTCGGTGTGTTATGATTCTAAACTTACATCTTTAACTAATAGGACTACCGGTCGCCGGTGTGATTGTCGCTCGGGCTACAATGGTAATGCCTATGTTCTTGGAGGCTGCACAGGTTTTTCAATCTCTACCTTTATACATTATTATTTTAAATTTATTCATATATTCCTAAACTTAGAAAAGTAATTTTATGTAGTCTCATGCTCTATTTCTAGAGCAATTTTACCTACATGATTTCTAAACTAAAATCTAACTAGCCTTTTCTATTTCAGTTATTCCAGGGTTCTTCAATAAGTATAAGAATAATCGATGGAAGAAGTGGGTTATTGTAGGTATGTATAAATTACATTACTTTTAACAGACCAAATGCTAAGCAAGAACTTGGTGAATTTTAGTCTGACTTATACTTATTAGGAGAAGTTGTACACATAGGCAGATCCAATGTAATGTGAGGCCTAAATCAAACATCTGTTATGGGATTTAGGCTTAATTTTCTTAAGATTATACTAAATTTTATAGACAAATAATTAAACAGAAAAATTATTTTAAGTTTAAAATATTGCTTTAGATAAAATAGACAACATAATTAAATAAATAAATAATTGATACATATTGGATAAGTTCAATGTAAATATATAAACATGAGACATTAACATAAGGCATTGGAGGTTTTCATTTTTGCTTACTTGCATCTTTTTTCATAATAATTGTCTAATTATTAGTTCCTAGGTAAATGAGTATAAGAGTCTAACAATGAGATACAGAAGTGGTCGTAAACATTTAAGATCTAATAATATTATTTTAGACAAAAGTGAGCCTGTCAATAGTACGACAGGTAAATTAATTTTTAGGCCTGAGGAGGCCTAAAGCAAAGACTTTAGTGTCTCCTCCTTAGACTGACCTTGATTTTCTAAGTATGTCTAAACAATAGGTTTGAATCCCCTGCAACATTTGCACAATGCAGCACTATAGAGACCATATCGTCATTGCTTTCTATTTGATAAAAGACATTCACACCTCTAAACTACACTCACCACCTTTTTGTAATTTCCTAATTTAGTTATTATGACAAATGTGTAGGAGTTTCGTCAAGTCTTGGATCTATAGGTTTCCTCATTGGTCTATGGTTATTGCATAAAGATGTGAAGAAAAGAATGACAAAGAAACGCAAAGAAAAATTCTTCAAAAGAAATGGTGGTTTATTATTACAAAAAAGAATGTCTTCTGGAGAAGTAGATGTTGACAAAAGAGTTCTCTTCACCTTAAAAGATTTAAAGAAAGCCACTGAAAATTTCAATAAGAACAGAGTCCTTGGAAAGGGAGGACAAGGTACAGTTTACAAAGGCATGTTAGTAGATGGTAGAATTGTTGCTGTGAAAAAGTTTAAGGTTGAAGGAAAAGTTGAAGAGTTCATCAATGAGTTTGTTATTCTCTCACAAATCAACAATAGAAATGTTGTCAAAATATTAGGATGTTGTTTGGAAACAGAAATTCCATTGCTTGTCTATGAATTCATTCCAAACGGTAACCTTTTCGAGTATTTGCATGACCAAAATGAGGACATACCAATGACATGGGACATGCGTTTGAGAATTGCTACTGAAATTGCAGGAGCTCTATTTTACTTACACTCAATTGCATCTCAACCCATTTACCATAGAGACATCAAATCAACAAATATATTATTGGATGAAAAGTATAGAGCAAAATTGGCAGATTTTGGAGCATCAAGAATAATTTCAATTGAAGCTACTCACCTTACCACAGTGGTTCAAGGTACTTTTGGATACTTAGACCCTGAATATTTTCATACTAGTCAATTTACTGAGAAAAGTGATGTGTATAGTTTTGGAGTAGTTCTTGCTGAACTTTTAACTGGTAAGAAGCCAATAACCACTGTAGAATCTGGTGAATCCCAAAGTTTAGCTTCCTATTTTGTTCAGCGTGTGGAGGAGAATATGTTGTTTGACATTGTAGACAAAAGGGTCACAAAAGAAGGGGAGAAAGAACTTATTGTTGCAGTTGCAAATCTTGCATATAGATGCTTAGAGATGAATGGAAGAAAACGACCAACTATGAAAGAAGTTACATTAGAGTTGGAAGGGATCATGGGGTTAAATAAGAAGCTTAATGCACAACAACACCATGAGGAAATTGAGCTTGCTAGAATTGGAGAGTCCCAACCTTGGGATGAGTATTATGCATCAAATTCGTTGTCAATTGTCAGCAGCCAAACATACTCCACAAACTCGGAGGTCATGCATATTCTTGCATTAAAATAGTTGGTTTATTTTTGTTTAATAATTGCTATTATTTTTTGGTGTTGATTATTGTAACATGTAAAATAAATAAGAGTTTGCTTAGGCTTTGGAGATCAGATAGGGAGATAATCTAGTTATGGATAAGTGAATAGTGGATGTATTTAATTGGCATAAACCTTGACGGTTGAGGCACACTTCGTACTTGCAATTTTTGTAATAGACTTTTTTCTGCAAAATCAGTTATTAGCAATATGGGATGTGTTGATATGTTTGTTAAATTCTTTTACTAGAGGTCCAACCATTTACTCCTGGTATCGATCAATGGATAATCTGCGTCTTTCTTTTATTCCTTTGATTTCATAATGTACCTTGAATATCTCTACAACTTCTACCCTTTGAACCGATTTTGGGGCTAAGATTAAAGCATTCAAGGAGCCTAATGTAATTCAGGTTACTGCATCAAAAACTAGCAGTGTACATTACTGACAAAAATAGGGCTCTATACAAGGAATCAATATAATCTTCTCGTGTTTATTTCTACACCTATATTAAAAAGTTATATCTTTCAAATAAATTATACAATTTCTGGGACTTCAGAGAGAGGAGGGGAAAATTGCCCGTAAACAGTAGATAACCACATATTGTTATGTCTGGAAATCCAATTTATGCTCAAATCATGAAATGCTGAAATTCTCGTTCCGCAACAATATAGTCTCAACAAAAAGCCTGTGATCCTTGTGAATGCAAGTACTTGGATTGAATCTATTGGTCATCTACTTAGTATTGTGAGTGGGGACACTGAGATAAAATTTAGTATTCTCGAAGTCATCCAAGAGCGGGTTGTATCCATCCTTGGTTCTTGTCTTTGTGGGCAAACCAAACTCTTCCATGAATGCCGATGTTTCCAGCTACATCAAATACAAACTATTAAGGTAGAATACATAAAATTGCTAAAATTTGAAGGGAAAATAAACATATCATGGAATGTCTCATAAAAATAGAAACAAAATATTCCAAAACAGAAGTCGCGGACTTGTAACTCAAATACTAGTATATTAAGCAACATTAAAATATCTAAAATTTTGTTAACATTTCGTTATTTATAAAAGACTATTATTTTGTGTCTTTTGTTTATAAGATTTATCTTTGAAAAACAATAAATAAGGAGATAGAAAATAGAATATGGGGCACTCAATCAAGGAATACACCGGAATAACGATTGGTTGAGACCCAGCACTACAACTTTTTGTTGAGGTCTTGTGTGCTGAGATGTGATAATAATAAGTTATAAAAAATAAGACAATAGCACTAACCGTAAGTGTTCGCCTTTTCTTTCCTTTTTTCGACGAATGGTCGTCCTGAAGTTTCAACCACCCAGAACAATAATGATCAATCCGTTCTAAAAGCCAAAAATCTGTAGGAAAAAAGATATCAGCATCACCCTGCAACAAAAGACGAAAGCATAAGCTTTAGTACAACCATGCACTTTTAGAAGTTCGGGAAGAAATTATTTTATATGACTGGATCATCACTTGTATAATACAGTAGACATTATTAGTTTTGCACTCCTATGAAGTAACTATAATAATTGAGCCTCAATAGTTTCTTGGTGCAAGTGAATGCAAAAAAAAAGAGGTTTATTTAAGCAAGATTGTTTGAAGCTACAACAACATCTGCTAGTCATGTACAATTCCGGCCGGATAGACACTAGGTAAAGGACAATAAGAATGAGGAACGTGGATTGAATAGGAAAGAAACTAGTGCTTAACAAAACCTTTGCCTCCATATAATTTTGGTAATCTGTGCTGCTACCATCTTTCTGCAATGCACAAGGAAAAACTCTGTTAAGACTATCAACAGAAGCTTCTTTTTTCTATTTATTAAGGGAAAACATAAAAGAGTGACTTCTGAAGTTGATAACGAATTACATCATGTCTGTACACACATCCTTACAAATATCAATACCATCCATGAGATGGAATAAGTAGGAGCACGGTCATGATCGTGCATTTTAAGTGTACAGCGAAAATATTTTGTTTACTCAATGATCCAATAGGATAATATAGCAATAGCTTAGCCATAAAAAGTGAAGTACCAAGATAAAGGAACAAAAAGGTTTTGGGGACTTGAGTCCTTTGCGGTCTATTTCTGGTTACAGCATTTTCGATTAGCAGCTAATGTAAAAAAAGTTACATTGATACAACTGCTTTAACAAAATAAACAGTGCATGAGCTATATACATAAAAGAAAGATGGCAAGGTCACCATAGTGGAAGTTCCTCAGAGCTATTAGACATTGTTTCATAATCATATCACTTATGCAGTGTAGAAATGATCAGTTAATGCACAGAGAAAATGAATAGACTCCATTCTAAGAACTATTGCAGGACAACTTCGCTGCCATGCGTGTGAAATGATAAGGAAGAGATAACTGTACTATTTAGGAAATGTATAACAAAAATATACTTTAGTTGAAACCAATGGAGCTCGTTCACCAGGTATCTTCACATCCGGCAGGTAGCTGAAATCAGAAGCAATCAAAGACATCTTCGGTAGCACCTCATGGAGAACCTCAAGTAATTTCTGAAAAAAATTGAACATATGGTAAATGTAAAATTCAATTTGTAATTTTGTATAACAGGCTTAAGGCAGATTTGATATACTCTTACCAAGCAACCAGTTGGCAGCCAACATCTCTGTGGTTTTGGGTAAACTTTAGACCAAATACTTTTAAGTGTTGATACTGCACTGCTTTGAGTGGTTTTGGTTTTATCCAAGTCCAAGATCTCAACACAACGTGTAACAAGTGAGTCTTGCAATGGCTTGTATAACTCGCTGAGTGCTTCTCTATTAAAAGTAGAAAGTAGTTGACATGTCAATAAAAACAGTCATAGAATTGTTATAATTTGATTATCACTCAACAGAAAACATGTATCAAAACATCTTTTTTTCTTCATTGCTACTAACTAGCAAAACCCTATAATGTATTGTGGTGTATGTAGCAACAGTATGATCTGCATCCATGCACAAACACTTACCGGTCATGTTGTCTCTCAACCCAAACTTCCATCCACGGGGAGATTTGACTCGCTGAATAGACAACATCATGTGGAAGATTATCAAGTACCTGCACAAAATAATTGAGACGCAAAATATGGGATATAGAAACAAGGCATGAGCTTTTTTCACTGTTGCTGCTTTCTTCAGAGGAAGATGCACCCCAATCCACTATACCACTACCATTAACTATATTCTTCATAGGTGAGATCATAAAACTAGATCCATACCAAAGGAATGTTTTTTTCGAAATTACATAAAGCAAAAAAACAAGAAACCTTTTTTTTTATTAGGAAAAACATTCAGCAGGAGGAACAAAATCAATTCATTATAGAACACACCTCGAGCATTATTACCCAACATGGTTGTTGCTCCACATCCCCTGCAAAGCAGTGAACAATGATATTAGCATTATTTCATAAACTTCTATTCCACATAGAAGTCCCCATAAACCACCAAAAAAGGAGCTTCACAGCTTAAGAATTTGAATTTTTAAAGGAAAATAAAATATATAAACAAGTCCCATAGACCATGCTAATATTATCAAGCTATAACAGGCACTAGGTGAGAACAGACAAATGTTGAGCTTGTTTAGCATCCTAACATGCACCATTACCCACCCATTCCGCATACCAATATTCACTATCTCTTCCTCAGTTCCTCCCCCCAGATCAATGTTACCCCAAGAAAAATCAGAAGTCTAGACCCTCATATACATATTAAACAGTATTTAAAATGAAGCAAGCAAGCAATAATGATTCCAATTTAAGCATTACTCATTCAGATTACTAATTCATTCAAGTACAATTAGTAGTTACCCAAATGAAAAACTAGACGTTAGATGGGGCTTTAACTTCCTAATAGGTTTATCAAGAAGGAAGCTTTGATGGTAAGGACTTAGGAGAGACTGCATGTTATAGTTAAAAGAATTAGTTCCATCCACAACCCCTTGTCTGTAGCACTTTTTTGTTTATAAGTAATGTTAGTAGTAAATCAGTGGCTCCACTACTGGGTAATTCAATCATATTCATAACCACTTTTAGAAGCCACAATAAAATTTATGTAACAGTAAAGGAAATTTTTAATAGCATCCTACCCCATCCACTCCGGTCGGCAGCATCACGACATTCTACCCTGAACTTTGGAATATGGCTGCGCACTTCACCAACAGTTTCTTTTTGCACCTCAGCAAGCGAAGGGCTAATCTCAACTGAGCTGTATTAGAAACAGCATATTAACTGGGACATTAACCATATGATACACAAGACAGTAAATATACTCCAATTCAATTCACTAACAGTAATCAATAGAATATTCATAAGACTGAGAAATGACTATTACAAACATGAATAAGATATAAAACCAAATTTCTAATCAATTATACACATAACACTTATAAGCAGAAAGATCGGTACGAAATTGATATCTACAAATCAACAAAACACCACCTGTATAAATCCTACTAAGTATAAATCCAAGGTCCAAACCCTCCTATTCACATTGGCTGAGAATAAAATAGAACCAATCAAGTGAAACCAGAAGGCACACAGCTTGCTAGTTTCTAACTTTATCATCCATATTTCATACTTCAATGGAAGTGAAACTACAAAATTAAAGAATGGCTCCTAAATATAAGTTGCTAATAGGAGAATCATGCAAGACAGGGAGATGAATTCCACAGATAATAAAAGTACAGAAAATTTAAGCACAGCCCACTGTCTTAACAAGAAAGTTTTAAAAAATGGCTCTAACATTATAATTTGGTTTTATAATAAAATATATATATTATATATTGAATATCTAGGCACGTACGTGTAAGTCATACTGTTATAAACTTTTGAAGGAGCATTCAACATTATGTAATCCATTATACCCCTGGCACATGTTCCCGATCCACCACCAATTTCATAAATCTGATTGCAAATTAGAGGGATGGTATCAACTACTGATACAAGTAATAAAAAGTAACAGACTGTTTAAGCGATATAGATTTATAATGCTTAATCAACTTTATCAAAAAGAAAATGAAGCTTACTAAAGAAGACATTAAACAAATTGAAAATAGAAATCTGGTGTGAAACGTATTTTATATAGAACTGAAATATTTATGCAGGGCTCGCAGTCTAGCTGCTTGACTATGAGAGATGTTCTCTCAGGCAATTAACAGCAGATTTGCAAGAAACAAAGGGAACAATATAGGATATGGACATATGTTAATGGTAACTTGGTAAGAGTATTGAGAGTAAACATGTAGATTAAAGACCAACTGCAAGACATAATACATCGTTAAATAGTTTTGGAATTTGTGTGAACTCTGAACTCTCTTGCCTATTCAATGATTCGATCTGTGAGAAACAACTGGTATGCATGATATTTTGTCTATGGTTTTCAGACAAGTTTTAGGAAATGATATTTATGTAATTACAACCAGTTAGTTCGTATAAAACATTTAAATGAAAAATAAAATAAAAGTCCTATAAAAATTTAAAATGACAAAAAAATTACATTTAAAAACTCAAAACACTATGAATGTGCATCAACAAGTACGGCAGTCTCCTAATCTCGACATTTGTCAAATAAATTTAGATGGGTGAAAAAGGCCAGATCTAGATTGTGAAACAAATATCACATGCAAAAGTTGCAGTATGCTTACTTTTAGAGGAACAGAGAAGTTTGCAGTGCGCATGATGGCTTCAGCAATAGCATGGGCATACCAAGGCTGCCAAAAGAGAAAAAAAATCAAAACATAAAAACAGCTAAAGCACTGCATGAACATGCGTTCAAGAAATTAGAAATGCAAAATATATTATTTGAGATTCCACAGCAGTTTCAAGCAAAAATTTCAATAAACTAATACATAAAAAATAAAAAAAATACATATACGAGTCCTGAAAAATTGTATGCGGAAGCCCACACCCGTTATGTGCTTGATTTGATTGTGTGCTTAAACAATGATCAACTCCACCCTAAATATAGGATACAGTTGAACATCACAAGGTATACCCAACCGCAGATTAGTTAAATCAAATGTAAATGAAAATACTTTACAATTTTCATTTTAATCAATGAAAATTTTACATCGTCAATAAACAGAATGAAATGCAATATAATGTATTTCACAAGCCATAGTTATGCTTCATATTAATTAACAGGGACCAGTATTTCTTGGTCTAATGTGTGCACCATTCAGTGCCCCCTAACCTTCCTAGCCAGCAGTTAATACCATTTTAAGAACAACTCAATGATCAAAACAAACTTCCTTAAAAAAAATACGTTAAGCAACAAACTCAGAAGTGGCCAGAAGATCACGAAAAATACCAATGAGAAACAACAAGATAAAGCCTGTGTTAAATTTATTAATTTATTAACAGAAATTTGATTGAAAGCTAGGCACCAGTCTGTCTGTTGTTAATATTAATGTCATCTTACACACAACACAACAGATATCTCATATTAATGTCATCTTACACACAACACAATTTGATATCTCATATTTGTGAGGACTAGAAAACTTTATCACCTGGAATGTTTACCTTAAAAATCTCCACCGGGGTAAACCATGATATGTCACTCTGCTTGTAAACATTATCCAAATATCTCATATAAGCTTTTCGGCCTGAAATATTTCACCAATCTACAAACATTAGCAGTTCTAACATACCACTGGAAAATTATAATTAATGTTTAATAATGCTTTTATCTTATAATTAATGTTTAACAATTTGGTTTGAAATTCTGAAAATTTCATCCAGAAAATTGAAAAATATGTTAAAACAGAAATCATCCAAAAGCAAAAGGCTGAAAAGTCAATTTCCCAACTTAAGCTTAAATTGATTTTTTTCAAACAATATGTAAGATAAAGCTTAAATTTATAACCAACAGCAAAATTATAAAAGAAAGTGCTATTAATATAATAAACAACATTAGTTCCCGCCTTTTCCAGAGATCACAAAGAAACAAGGGGAACAGCTCGACCAGAACAAGATCATAAAGCGATAAATGCTATTTATTTTCTGAAAACAACCTCATACCCATAGATAAAAAGTTAGAAGTGGTTAATTAAGCTGAAATGGTAAGAGGAAGAAGAGAAGGACCTTGAAGTTGATTGAATTTAATAGTATTGGGAAGAACGCCAACGGAGCGAGATCTTTGGGAGAAGTAACCGTGTAATGGATGGTAGAGTGCAGAATGAATAAAATCACGAACAAGAAGGGGTTTATCGCCGACAATGTGATGAGTGGAGTAGAATGCTGAATCGCAGAAGAGATTAGGTTAGTGAAATTGGAAAACGAAAGAGAAAAAGAATAAGAATAAGAGAGAGAGAGAGAGTACCTTTAGAGGTTAGAGAAATGAGAGGAAGCACCCTCAGATTGGTGCGAGTGAACATGATTTGATTGGGATGCTCGGACGGAGTTTGTGTCTATGTTTTCTTAAACCCCGCTTTCAATTACTTCTCCCTATTCCAGGGTTTTGTTTTCCCTTCATTTTCACTTCATCCCAACTACCAAAACCACAATTCCAAATCAAAATTATTTCCCATGTTTTAATTTCGATTACTAACTTCTTTTTTTTTTATAAATAAAACTAGTCAAATATGTTTTGCATTAATGATCTAATTAATGAATTATCCTCTATTAACGATCTAAGTTAAAACTAATAAGGATGCTAATGTGTTTTTAGCAGTGTTTTGTTTTCTCAAATTGATAGTAGACTTTTTCTATTAAAAAATATTCGGTTTAAAATATTAATGTTTCTGGATTTTAACGTTACAGACATCAAAATTATTTATTTAATTTATGTTATATCAAAGTTGATTTGCATTAAACAAATATTGCAATAAGATAAAAAAAACAATACAATGGAGCACCAAATCAATTAATAGTTGATTGATATTATTTCCATGTTTTAATTTCTTATTAGTTTGTTTTTTAAGAATTTGTATTAGTTGTTGATTAATGAGATTAAGTGAAATGTGGATGGTTAGAGAAAATTTAAGTTCGAAATTTAGTTAGCATAATTTTAATCACTTTTATCTATTTTCTAGTCAAACTCAAATCTATTACGCTTAAGTGGAATCTAATTTTTTTTTTTTTAAGATGCTCTCGTATAGAATAAATTTCTTTTACACAAAGATCTTTACAAATCATAATCTAATTTTTATTATGTTAATTTTAAAAATATCCATATGGTGAATTATGATTAGAGGTAAAAAAATTTATAGAGTATTGCATACAGATTAAATTGTATAAGGAGAAAATCTAATTGAGAGAGTAAAATATGTGTTGTGTGTTATGATAGTGGATAATTTGCCTTGTATAGTGTATACATTCAACAGAGATAGATCAATGAACCAAACACTAACGACAACACATAAATATATGCAATACTCATGCCTATTTATTGATATTTGATAGACAGATATAACAGTTATACAAGAGCTCATAGTCCTGTGGACAATACTTTATTATATATAAGGATTTAATTATACTTGAACTTCATGGCCTTGCTGACAATGCTATACTATACAATAAAGCACAGATTCTTTATGGGAATTGCATTCTCAAAGTTCCCTTCTACTTTATTTCAGTCTCAAGCTTAAATTCCTCTCCAATAAGCTGTGACAAATTTGAAACTTCCACAATAACAAACTTAGAAGAGCAATCAAATTTTGTCATCACAACTGTTTTTTTTATTAAACTCATTCCATTCACAATATTCAACTCACTCTCACCCATATCAATCCTATTTAATCTCTCATGCTTAGGTATCCCCAAGAAAGTAACCTTTTCTATAATCCATTTTTTATCCAAAGCAAATTTTCCATTAGTCACATTAGATGTAACAGAAACACTATCATTGTTCAATGCACCATAAAATCTCACAAGTGTCCATTGATCTTTCTCTCCTTCAATGTCAAGACCCTCACCATCATCTAAATACACTTGTCCATAACTATTTCCATTGCTACTAAACACAACCACAAGTTCAAATGCAGTTTTTCTAGCAGCTTCAGTTGTCATTGCTTCACCTTGTAAGGCCAAAATGTTACCTTCACCAACATGCACATTTATGTGATCAAATGGTGCATCAAGTGTGACATGTTTGCCTGATTCTGCAGTCACTGAATTTGAGAGATTAAAGAGATCAAACCAATTTCCTGAAGGAAAATATGCATCGACAGTGACTGCGCCGGATTGTAGCACAGGTGAGACTAGAACACCTTTGCCTAATAGAAACTGAGAGTTTATTTCATATGTTGTGGCATCTTCAGGGAATGAAAAGAAAAGAGGTCTTGCAATTGGTGTGCCTTTTGTATTTGATTCATACATTAGTGTGTAGAAATAAGGAAGAAGGCAGTAACGAAGGCCAAGCACTTTCCTTGCTGATGAAGCAACTGATTCCCATAGGTAAAGCTCTTGCCTGGTCGAGCTTTTGTCTGAATGATCTCTTGCAAAGGGGTAAAAGGCCCCCAACTACGTCGCGGACAATAAAAAGTATTAGATATGTATATGCATGTTATGTTATGATGAAAATACTTTCTACCAAGCATTTAACTGCGATTGATGTTGTATCAACTGCATTTGACTGTGATTCTTTGTAACATCAAGAATCACAGCGCATCTGCAATTTGAAACCTTGCTTTCCACATATAAAAATCACAGTACTTTCCATATGTGACTTATGTAAATTAGTCTAGTGAACAAAAATTATGGTTGCTATTCCATTTTGAGGATCAAAATTCGATATTAGATATGTATCAGTATATGCAACATGCATGTTATGATGAAAATATTTCGACCAGGCTATTAAAGCGTTAAGATTTTTTATGTCTTTGCAACCGCGTTCGAGTCTGCATCAGCTCTATTTGACCGTGATTCTCTCCAATAATAAGAATCGCGGCATGTCTACATTTTGAAACCTTGATTTCCACATAACAAAAAGTCACAGTACTTTCCATGTGTGACTCCTCAAATTTTAGTCCAGTGAAAAAAATTTATGGATGATATCACATTTAGAGGATCTATTACCTGGATCCAGCGCAGGCAAAGTTCTTCAGTTGTGTTGCCTGAGAAGCCACATATATCTGCTCCAACCATAGGAACTCCAAAGATTCCAAAGTTCAATATGGATGGAATTGAGTATGCCAAATCATTCCATGTAGCAGCATTATCTCCAGTCCAATGAGCTGTATACTTACCAGAGCTTACAAAAGTTGATCTACTCAAAATGAATGGCCTTTTACCAGTTATATCAACTAAGGCCTTATTAGTTGCTTTGGATTCTAGTAGTCCATATAAATTGTGTGAATCATACTCAGTGATATTACCATAATGTAAAGATGTTGCTGGCACTGTTTTTTCATTAATTGGTCGTTGAACGCCACTACTGTTAATTTTGTAGGGAGGGTTATCAAGATTAGAATGTGGAATGTCAGGAGAAGTTATGAAATTTGACAACTCATTCATATCAAGCCAAAGACCATCAAAAGGGAGAATGTCCCTAAATAATTTGATTTCTCCACTCCAAAATTCTTGGCTATGAGGGTTAAGAAAATCAGGGTAGTAAACTTTTCCAGGCCAAACTTCAGCTAGATAGTTGACACCATTTCTCTTTATATAGATATCAGCCTTCAAACCTCTAATATAGGTTGCATATGTCTCATTTACACTGATACCTGTGTACAAAATTTGCCATAAATAAATGACTTACACACAGATGCTATGTTTAGTTTGGAAGATATTTTAGAGTAAACCGTTAATTTAGTCCCTCAAGTATCACTCTGCCTCCTATTTAGTCCCTAAACTGCATGACAATAATAAATAGTCCTTAAACTATATGAAATTCTTCAAGTCAGACCCTAAACTATATGAAACTCTGTCTCTTTGATCCCTAGTATCTCTTGTCAATATATAACGACTTAGAGACTAATTTGACGGATTTCATATAGTTTAGGGACTAACTTACGGATTTCATAGTTTAAGGACTACTTATTATTTGTATATACTTTAGCGATTAAGTAGTTGACAGAATGATCTTTAGGGGAGTAAATTGATGGTTTACTCGATATTTTATGGTGTCAGAATTAAGTACCGGGATCCAAGATAAGCACATATTTCTGACCATTTTGGTGAAGGGTGTCAACAAAATTTCTCATCTTATCAAGTGGAAAATTAACAGGATCTAGTGTAAAATCTTTATATGCATCCATGTAATCAATATCTGTCCACATAACTTCAAGGGGTATACCAGCTTTTGCATAGTTGGTTACCACACCCTGGACATCACTTACATTCTTGTAGCCATATCTACACTGATGAAAACCTTCACCAAGAGTTAACAATGATGTGGATTTGCATGGAAATTTGACATCATGAATCAGTATGCATAGAAAGAAAGACAATTGCAATACAAGAGTGTCAGATTTTATTTTCTAGACTAATGCAAAGAAATTTCATATAAAAGTACACATGGCATACTGAGGTATGTTTTATTCAATGAGGCAATGAACCACACATTTGTTCTTGGAGGAAACAGAACAGCAAGATTCATCACCATCATTAAATAATGTCATCATGGTTTTAAATCGTGGTCTGCAGCAACAAGTACACAATTACGAGCACAACGTAAATGATTTATAGTTTCTACAACCGCTATTTTAATAGGTGGTCCACCCACAGTTAACCGGTATCTAAATACTGCACAAGATATCCACAGCAATAACGCCACCTTTCAGAAACTTTCATAAGTAGAAGCTCACAGTTTTCTTCGTCCTCACAATTGAGAAGGTGGTCTTATTGGTTTCTATCTGATAAATATAAGGGGAAACAAGTATAGTTTTGAGACACTCTATCTATTTTCTCTTACTTTTGTCAAAATGACGCCGATTAGGCCATTGTTGAAGTTCTGAACGATCTTCAAATAGTGATCCACAATACCGTGAATCAATGTAGTCCTTAATAAAGCTTGCCATAAGCACTTGACTTTATAAAAAAAACAACTAGAACAAAAAGGTATAAAAATTCAAAATAAACTTACTTACCAAAAGACCAATAAGGCATTGGAGCAGGCCTACCAATGAGTTCAGTATACTGTTCCAAAACCAATTCAGGCGATGAACCAGCAAAAAAGTACAAATCAAAAACACCACCAATCACCTTATAAGTAACACGATCACCACTATAAACAACATCCATTCCATTACTATTAAGAAGCAAAACACCATGCGTGGTCCCACTTTTCACTCTTCCATCAGATGAACCCGACCTCACATCCAAATAAAAAGGGTGAGATCCATAAAGGTTCATATCAACATTGGAACTTCCAACATCTTCATTCCAAAGAGTGAAACTTGTGTTTGGTTGCAACTTGAAGGAATTCTTTGTATGCTCCCCAAAACCATACAAAGAAGCTCTTTTTATAGGCAGAGAAGAAGAAAGTTGCAAGTATTGTTCTTTAAACACTAGAAACGTTTCAGGGTTTAAAGGGTCTTCTGGTAAAGTGTTAAAGAGTAGATCTTTGGAGGATTTGCGTGAAACAGTGAAACCAAATGGGGTGGTGTTGTGGAGTGTGAAGATAAGATCTGAATTTGGATGTGTGAGTAAGAAGCTTTTTGAGTTTTGTGGATTTTGCTGAAAAGGGTAAGATAGTGAGGAAAATGATGATTCTCTTGGAATCACTTTTTGTGGAATTTCCCATCTTTGGTTGTTTGAATCAGTTATTCTTATTCTTAATCTATCCTTAGTCTCATAACTGCAATTCAAAGTTGAAAATTTAGTTATTATTTATTAATAATAATTAATAGAAAGATGAATATCATATATGGAAAAAGTAAAATAAACAAAATCATACGATTTTAATGTTTGTGTGTAGTTGAGACAACTAGACAACAAAACAACAAAAAACAATAATTGGTTGTTAATTAGTTACCTGGCAACTAGGTTGAGGAATGGAATGTCGGGTCCAAAAACAGAGGAGGGTTTGATGAGTTTAAGGCTAGAAGTCAAAGATGTTTTTGTAGGATCATTGTTTACAGTTGTGATTGTGTAGCCATAACCAACTTGTGAATCTGCAACGGTTTTGTGTAAGATGAGACAAATAATGAAATAGAAGGGTAGTAGAGGTAGTGGAATGGTTCTGGGTTTAGTTCTCGAAGCTATAGTAGTCATTTTTCTTTGTGTTGATGTGCTTTGGTTTGAGCGTGGATAGAAAATTATATCAATCTGTTATATATTTAAAATTTTTGAATACCACTTGCTATATATACAAATATTTTCTACAAAAAAGTTAACCTCCTTCTTTCCTCAATAATTTATTATTAATAATTAAAATACAATAAAAAAAATCGATTAATTACTCTTAAATATCGACATAAATGTTATTTATTTAATTTTAGATAATTATATTATTCCATATATAGTGAGTAATGATTTTATATGTTAAAAATTCAATTACTTATTAATGTCAAACAATTTAATTTCTATCAATTTATGTCCATCTAATTTTTTTGTAATATATATTTAAAATAGACCTCTGAATGTCGTCTCATCTCAATACCACATATACAAATATTTCCCACATCAGCCAAAAAGCTTACGTGAAGTCTCCTCCTTTCTCCTCTCTCAATCATGATCTCAATGTCTAATATTCTAATAATTTATTATTAATACTTAAAATGCAATAAAAAAAAAACCGACTAATCACTCCTAAATATCAACATAAATGTTCTTTCTCAAATCTTAGACAATTATATTATTTCCACTTATGGTGAGTAATGATTTTATACGTTAAAAATTCAATTACTCGTTAATGTCAATCAATTTATAATTTCTTTCAATTTATGTCAATCTATTCTTTTGTAACATTTTATAAAATAAAAATATATATTCTATTTGATAGAAAATACATAAATTTATTAAAAATAATCCTAAAATTATTATTATTATATATATTTAAAACAGACCCCAAATGCCACCTATACAAATATTTTTCACATCAATCTCTTTCTCCCCTCTCAATCATGCTCTCAATGCCTAATATTAGAATAATTTATTAGTAATTAAAATGCAATAAAAAAAACTGAATAATAACTCATAAATATCGACATAAATGCTCTTTATTTTATCTTGGACAATTATATTATTCCACTTATGGTGAGTAATGATTTTATACGTTAAAAATTCAATTACTTATTAATGTCAATCAATTTATAATTTCTTTCAATTTATGTCAATTTATTTTTTTGTAACATCTATTATATATATTTAAAACAGACCCCGAATGCCACCTCACTCACTCTCTATTATATATATTTAAAACAGACCCCGAATGCCACCTCACTCACTCCCAAATGCCACCTATACAAATATTTCTCACAGCCAAAAAGGTGACCTGGACCTCTCCTCCTTTCTCCCTTCTCAATCATGCTCTCAATGTTTAATATTCTAATAATTTATTATTAATAATTAAAATGCAATAGAAAAACCCGACTAATCACTCCTAAATATCGACATAAATGTTCTTTATCTAATCTTGGACAATTATATTATTCCACTTATGGTGAGTAATGATTTTATACGTTAAAAATTCAATTACTCATTAATGTCAATCAATTTATAATTTCTTTCAATTTATGTTAATGTATTTTTGTTTTGTAACATATATTTAAAACAGACCCTTGAATGTCATCTCACTCCCGAATGCCACCTATACAAATATTTACCACATGAGCAAAAAAACTGACGTAAACCTCTCCTCCTTTCTCCCCTCTCAATCATACTCTCAATGTGAAATATTATAATAATTTATTATTAATAATTAAAATGCAATAAAAAAAAACCGACTAATCACTCCTAAATATCGACATAAATACTCTTTATCTAATCTTGGACAATTATATTATTCCACTTATGGTGAGTAATGATTTTATACGTTAAAAATTCAATTACTCATTAATGTCAATCAATTTATAATTTCTTTCAATTTATGTCAATCTATTTTTTGGTAACATTTTATAAAATAAAAATATATATTCTATTTAATAGAAAATACCCAAATTTATTAAAAATAATCATAAAATTATTATTATTATTATTATTATTATTATTATTATATATATATTTAAAACAGACCCCCGAATGGCACCTATACAAATATTTTTCACATCAGCTAAAAAGCTCATTTCTCCCCTCTCAATCATGCTCTCAATGGCTATTATTCTAATAATTTATTAGTATTTAAAATGTAATAAAAAAAACTGATTAATCGTTGCTAAATATCGACATAAATGCTCTTTATCTAATATGGTAGTGGGATTGTGATGAGGCAGTACTTATCCCCTAGGTATGAATAGAATTAATCAATCTTGTGCATCTAATAAGTGCATCCAATTTTAATGGATTAGAATAATCCGAAGGATGAAGAAAATTACCTAAATGTTAATCCAATGACACAAATGCATTTATTGAATGCACAAAATTGGTTAAACAACCAAAATGGATTGGAATAAGCCTAAGAATGACGAAAGTGATCTAAATGTTAATTAAATGACGCAAACACACTTCTTAGATGCACAAGATTGGTTAAACAATCAAAATGGATTAGAATAAGCCGAATGATGACGAAAATGACATAGATGTTAATCCAATGACATAAACGCACTTATTAGATGCACAAGATTGGTTTAACAAGCAAAGTGGATTAGAATAAGTCGAAAATGACCTAAATGTTAATTCAATGACACAAACGCACTTCTTGAATGCACAAGATTGGTTAAACAATCAAAATGGATTATAATAAGTCGAATGAAGATGAAAATAACCTAAATGTGAATCTGTGAATCCAATGCCACAAAAGCACTTATTGGACGCACTAGATTGGTTTAACAAGCAAAGTGGATTAGAATAAGTCAAAAATGACCTAAATGTTAATTCAATGACACAAACGCACTTCTTGGATGCACAAGATTTGTAAAACAACCAAAATGGATTAGAATAAGTTGAATGATTACGAAAATGACATAAACGTAAATCTAATGAGACAAACGTATTTATTGAATGCACAAGATTGATTAAACAACGAAAATAGATTAGAATAAGTATAAGGAAGACGAAAATGACCTAAATGCTAATCTAATGACACAAACACACTTATTAGATGCACAAGATTGGTTAAAAAATCAAAATTGATTAGAATAAGGCGAAGGATGACGAAAATAATATAAATGTTAATTCATTTTCATTGACACAAACACACTTATTTGACACACAAGATTGATTAAACAACCAAAATATTTAAGTGTTGAAATTAAATTTTAGAATATTGATTAACCACTAAAATGATTTACGTACTATGTGATTTATTTTGGTTTTCTGATTATTATATTAACTTCGAGTATAAGAATTTGCTTACTTTATATGCTAATTGAAAAATCTTTATTTCAATTTTTGATAAATGATAAAGATTAATTCAAAAGAAATTAATAATTTAATTGTGATAATGTTGGAGTTGTTGGATTTCTATGAGAATATTCTATCATGATGCCAATTATTGAATTAGATATATCCATGTATATGTGATTAGGTGAATATGAAAGTGTTTGTGTTTCAGGCATTCTTAGTGTTGAGAATTATGTATAGTGCTTAGAGTTGTTCGGAGTGTTTAAATGTGAGATAATTCTATTTTTTTTCTCTTATTTTGATTGTTGATTTATGTAACACCCCGATTTTTAAAAGCGAGAGTGTATTTTTTTTTTAAAACAAATTCATAAAAACGAAGAAATAATTAAGGAAATACCTTTGGATAAACATTTAAGTCATAACACAACGACAATTAAGTCGAAATAATTTACAAGCAGCGGAATAGTTTTTTTGAAATACGAATCCAAAGTATTTACACATCAAAAAGTAATACATGGGACCCATCGGAAATAAAATGTCATGCTGACAATATTGATATAGGTACAATCTTTCAATCTAAAATAAACACAATCCAAAAGAAAAACATTTAGTCCCTATACGTCAACCTAATCTAATCATCCTACAAAAAAACTATACACCCTGAGTGATCTTCACGCGCCCCGCAAGATCCTCCTAACATAGCTCCAGTCAGGTGTTTCCAACTACATCCTTATCCACAGGGTACGAACCGGTAGGATCGTCCTAACTCTCATCTGAGGGCAAAGTCCAGATTTCCACAATAGTTGTAAAGAGTCACCAACCGAAAATAACAATTAACACATAACATTTAAGTTTTTAAATGCACAAAATAACCTTTCAACTTAGCATGCACCTTGAAAGTGTTTTCCATATGCTAAACGTTCATATAATACTTGCCAAGTAAAATGAAATCAAAATAGGGTTTTAAACAATCAAGTAATAAATCAACTGACCAACCAATTGATGAATCAACTGAGCAATCGATTGTTTGATTCAGAATAAAAGTTTTTACCAAGCAAATCGATTGGGATATCGATTTCTTAAAGGTTTTTAGTGAAAACTGAATTCTGGGTTTAAATCAATCGATTGGGAAATCGATTGGGAAATAGATTGGAAAATCAATTGGAAAATTGATTTCTTAAAAGTTTTTAGTGAAAACTGAATTCTGAGTTTAAATCAATTGATTGGGAAATCGATTGAATGAATAGTTGAGCCCCTGTAACAAATTCAATCGATTGCGAAATCGATTTTGTCCAAATAGTTGAGCTACTGTAATGGCCAAATTGATTGGCAAATCGATTTTGTCAAAATGGCTACGCTCCTGTAACCCATCCAATCGATTGGCAAAACGATTTTGAGAAATAGCTTTTAACAGAATCGAGTTAGGAATCGATTTCCTTGAATGTTTTTCTAAAACTACGTAAACTAACTCAATCACATTCACACACAACTCCAAAACATAACACTTAGCAATTTCAACCCAATCACCACGACAATTTGAGTTTCAAAATAGTTTTACAATCAATTACACTTACACACAATTTCAAAACATAACACTTAGTAAAATCAACACAATCACAATGACAACTTGAGTTTCGAAATAGTTTTACAATCCATCACACTTACATGCAATATCAATACCTAACACTTAGCAATTTCAACACAATTACCATGACAACTCAAGTTCAAACACTCAATCATGGACTTGAATCAAACACGACTCGTGTGCTAAGCTCCCTAATGCAATGCGTATATGCCAAAATGCATGGGCTCGGAATTCCAAACCAAAACCCTCCTCAAAGGGTCGTAAATCATAATTGTACCGTCTATCGCTGACCAAAGTACCAATTACTGAGGTGCCACCTATCACGGGTCTGCACGATTTACTAAAAAGCGTAAACCATAAACGTACTGCCTATCACGGGCCGGTACCGTTTACCGAGGTGCCACCTATCACAGGTCTGCACGGTTTACTAAAAAGAAACATAAAATCGTAAATGTACCGTCTATCACAGGCCAAAGTACTATTTACCAAGGTGTCACTTATCACGGGTCTGCATAATTTACAAAAAACCGTAAATCGTAAATGTACCGCCTATCACGGGCCAAAGTACTATTTACCAAAATGCCACCTATCACGGGTCTGCACAATTTACAAAAACGTAAATCATAAATGTACCGCCTATCACATGCCAAAGTAATATTTATCAAGGTGCCACCTATCACGAGTCTGCACGATTTACAAAAAAAATGAAAATGCATGAGCATGCTCTCACTCTATCCACAACAATCGTTAAGCAAATGCAGATATTAAAAGATTCCCCATTTTTAATACTCATTTAACTTAAACGATTATCACAACAAACATTAAGTAAACAAGGATATTAAGAAATTCCCTATTCTTAATACTCATTTAACTTAAACGATTTTCACAACAAACATTAAGTAAACAAGGATATTAAGAGATTCCCCATTCTTAATACTCATTTAACTTAAACAATTTTCACAACAAACATTAAGTAAACAGAGATATTAAAAGATTCCCCATTTTTAATACTCGTTTAACTCTAATGGTTTTCATGACAACATTAAGTAAACGTAGACAGTAAGAAATTCCCCATTCTTAATACTCGTTTAACTCTAATGATTTTCAAATTTCACACTGAACATACTCAAACATATTCACAATTCACACCAAAACACATCAATTCATCTCTCCACAAAATCCAACCATACACATATCAACTTTCATAAGCATTAATTATGAACACGTCAAATACGATGAACACAAATCATCACAACATATCACTCAATCACATCAAATTTCATTTACTCAAAATCATACATAAAAGAGTTAAATTCATTTTCCACGAAACATTCATCAATATCACCAAAACCCACATTAGAATTTCACCCATAAAAGCATTAAATTCATTTCCCCCAAATCAACACTTTAACCCTAATGAAATTCTTTTCTACACAATCACAGATAAGTCCCTAAATGCAAACTAAAAGTTTGGAAGGAGCTCTTACCTTCACGTTAGCTTTAACGTGCGATTACAGTACCGCGAGTAAATCCGGTAAAATCACCGCTCGCAATGTCACTTCCAAAGTTGGTTCCCTAGCACCGTAGCGTGGTAGTGAGCAACTTTCCCTTCTATCTCTTCCCGAAACGAAGCTTAGATCTAGATGAAACGGGGAGGTTTGTGTTTGACGGTTTTGAAATCCCTAACTCCGTTTTTGAATCCGGGAAGAAGGAAGAAGCTGGGAATTTGATCTTTCTCACCCACTAAGCCTTGGGTTTCTTTTCTTGAACTAAAAGGAAGCAAAGAAAACGAAAATGGAAGAAGAAGGGAGGGAGTTTCACGCGAGGCAGGGCGAGGAAGATGACGGAAATGTTTTCTTTCTTTCTTTCTCTTTTCCTTTCTTCCTTTTTCTTTCCTTTATATTTCCTTTCTTTTTCCCTCCACACAAACATATATATATATATATATTTATATATATTAATTATAATTAACAAATATCTCAAAATATCTAGATATTTATTAAAATTACCATTTCACTCATAATTTCCCAAACCACTTTTTGTTAAAAATATTTACTCTCGTCGCAACTCAATTGACAGATGCAATTTTTAGCAGTTCGAGATATTTTTAACGAAACTGCTCAGAATTTAATTCTTCGTAAAGGATTCACCGCACTTAATTTAATTTATTTATCGACGAACAATTTTAATCGAGGTATCAAAATATATTTTTGGGCATTTAAGCTCACAACATATTAATAACTTGGCTGAAAAGCCTCCGAGTTCAATACCAAAATCCGCTAAAATACATAAAGTATAATTCAAAATTATGGGTCTTACAATTTACATTATTGTACAGGTCATTTATTTTGTTGTTGTAATTGTTGTAAATTACAAAATAAATTATCAGGAATGTGTAATTAAGTGAGTTTTTAACCTGAAGTATAGAGTAGGAGTTGTGTCGTCGCCTTTGCACTCTTGAGCCATGTTAAAGATATTTTTTATTATCCATGTTTAAATTTGAATGACTGAAATTATAGTTACCTTAAGTAGTAAGTAGTTGACTACATGAGTAATATGAACTAACTACCCCAATGATTCATCGTCGATAAAAGAGGCAATAACAACCCATTGTAAAACATAATTTTATAAAACATAATTTTAGTCATTAAAATGTAAAGCATGTTGTATCTTTAGTCCCTCGCTCATACAATAATTAAAATTAATCACTTGATCATCAAATTTGTTTATAAAAGTTACAATTTAATATTAAAATAGTCTTTGTTAAATATAGCGTCAAAATTAGGATATGTTGATACACAAATAACAAAGCAATATAAACATCTATTGTTCATAACCTTACTCTTATTCAATCTTCAATAATGTTATCAAAGAAAGATAAATATAAATGATTTTATAAATGTTCGATGATTTTTAAGGTCTTTTCTAACTTTATTTAAACTGATGCATCATACTATCGTCCTAATTTTAATTCATAAACAAACAAAATATTTGATTAATAAAAAATTTATGAATTATATATGATTAAAATTCTAGCCTCCTTTATTGTTTTCCACTCGTCTTCTCTTCTCTTCTATGGTTTCAGTTGCAGATAATATTTAAGTTAAATAAATATATATTTTTTTGTCAAGATTCAAAAGAAATATAAATAATTATTATTATTTAACTGGCATGTTTATTATCACATTGATATTATAATTATTTATATAATGATTTTATTATTTAGTTAAAGAGTAATGAAATCCCATATGTCAATGCTGCAAAAAGATTGATATCTAAGCATGTGATTGCTTCCAGTAGGCACATGGGTGGTATGGCAAGTAGAATACCACACTACAATGACACTGCAATGCAGGATTACTGTCGTTTGTTTTCTGTAAGTGGATCTTTACACTAAATGAATGAGGTACACACAAAATTATTGAAGAAAGAGAAAAAAAAAAACTAATGAAAGGGATAAAGAGGGGATAGACTATAAAGACAATGTTTGTGGAGATGATTTAAATTTTAATAGTGTGGCGATAATTATTTTTTTCTAAACTAAAATTTATTAAAAAGTAAAAGAAAAAACAAAATTAAGGACATTGACCTTATCTAGAAAAAGAAAAGTATTAAATTTTTTTTTTAAATTATGAAGATTTTTCGGTTCTTGAGCAGAAATTATATGATATAATGAGTTATGTCTTCATTTTCTTTTCTATCTTAAAAATTACACATATAAAAATATTTTTTCAAATTATACGATGTTTTACATCTATGAATCATTAATGCTTCTATTTTTATTTTACCATTTACTATTTATTAGTTTTTTTCTCAATCTATTAAGGAAAGTATCTATTTTTGTAAAGTAATTTGCAATTTATCTTTATCATACAATATTAATTACATTATTTTGTCTTACAACAGATGACGATTAGTTCACACAACCATAAAATTACGAATTCACGATAAAACGTCTTACAAAACGCGGTATAATTAAGGAGAGAGAGAATAGTTAATTACACTAGTTAAATAGTTATTAATTATATTAGACAAACTAGTTAAGTATAAGTTTTTTTTTTGGTTAAGTATTATAGTTAGCCACACTCTCATTGTCATTTATGCCATCTTTAATTTGCTTGAACTTACAATCAAAGCTATCAAGTCTTTCTGCCATCTTTGTCCTTTGGATTCTCAAGAATCGAAGAGATTGCCATGTTTCATCACAAGTTGAAGCAAATTGAAGATGACATATGAGTACGACTTTAATGAAAAGAACAAGTAACTAACTAATTAACTTGATAGTGTACTCTATCTAATTAATATAACTAACTAATGTAATTAACTAGTGTGACTCATATGGACCATGAACATTTTAAACATTTTATAGCATATTTATATTTTGATAGGAAAACCAAAAATTAATTAAGAAAACTTGTTGTCTATAACTTTTACTCAATCTGGTTTTGAGATTTCAAAAACAATAGACTAAGTACAAATATGCTAGGGTGTCTAGTGTGTTCACAACAAAATTACACTGCATAACTATCAATATTATTTTTATTATATATATATATATATATATAACAAAATTAGATAATTTACACAAGAGAATCTAAAACACAACAATTGGCATCATTTACACAAATGCTTAGCTATAAAATAAGCTTCTCTCTCCAAAAACTTGTTTCTTCTTACCTTACTGTAAGTTGCACCACAATCTCAAGGATGAATAAACAAACACAAAAACACTGCAACTTAATTTATCACAATCATTACAATAATAAGGTCTACTAAATTTACTATTTTTTTTCTTAAATACAATTTAGTTGATAGCTGCAAGAACATTGATATGTATATAAACTCGAATTTAAATTCGAAATTCTCCATTTCTCCACATTTAAAGTGTGTAAATCTAACCACTTGACAAAAAAAAACTATACTTTTGCAACACGATCACCATCATGTGTCCGTTTCCAAATCCAATTAACTAACAAACAAAAAATAATAGAAATAAAAGATTTATTTTCGATCACCATTCTAACTCTATCCACATAGCCAAGCACAGGGATACTTTGTTCATTCCTGAAGAAATTACCAGGATCAACCTTACTCTTTATTTGAACCAACCTATGAAAATTATCCTTAAAATATTGAATTCCATAAACACTACCTTGTGAGTGGCTACTAAAGAAACCATGATGATTAATACCCAAATCTAAGTCCTTATAATTAAGATAAGCTTGTCTTGGATTTTTGGACACAAAAGGAGTCATATATTTATAAAGTTCTCTAGTAACATTTATATGATAAAATGTTACCTCTTCACCTGCCTCATTCCAATTAGCTTGATATTGAATCTTCCATAAATTTCCAGCTCTATGAGGTAAAGGAGTTTCATTTGATGAAATTTCAGCCATTTTTCCACCATAAGGATTGAAAAACATTACACCTTTTTCCAACTCAATCATTTTTTTCCAAATTCCTTCAAAACCCATAATGGAAATAGGTTCCTTAACATAATCTGATTTTCTTTTCAAGTACCTAAGTAACTGAGGTTGTCTTTCCAGCAAAATCTCGATTGGTGTATCGATGTTTATGTTATCCCAAAACAGAACAGATTTAAGCCAACTTGTTTCAATGCAATCACTTTCCTTCAAACCCAATTGAGGAAAACTCTCATTCATTAATGAAAGAAGAGATTTTGAGTCACCAAGATATAGAGCTATAAAACTAGCCCTTATAGTTTTCATTCCATTTTTTGCATCCTTCACAACATCCAATATAAGCCTAATGAAAAGATCCTTACTTGTAGTTGGTGCTACATGTTGCCAATTATAAACTATGTTTGTTGCATTTTGCTCCAAAGTTCTTTGAACTTCAAAAACAGTTACTATCTTAGGAACATGAACTAGCTTAATTTTGTAAGAAAGAACAACACCAAAATTTGCTCCACCACCACCTTTTATAGCCCAAAAGAGATCTTCACCCATTTCTTCTCTATCAAGTAATCTACCTTTAGCATCAATTATTTGTGCATCAATAACATTATCAATTGAAGTACCATATTTTCTCATCAAATTACCATAACCACCACCACTAACATGTCCTCCAACACCAACAGTAGGACAAACACCAGCTGGAAAACCATGAATTTCACTTTTCTCAGCAATTCTATAGTAAACTTCACCAAGTGTAGCACCACTTTGAATCCAAGCTGTTTCACTTTCTATATCAACTTCAATTGATCTAAGATTGAACATGTCTAACAGAAAGAATGGAACTTCAGCTACATAAGAGACACCCTCATAGTCATGTCCACCACTTCTTATTTTCATTTGAAAGTTGTGTTTTTGACCACAAATTATTGATGCTTTTATGTGTGAAACATGTAATGGAGTGATTATGAGGAATGGTTTTGGTGTTGTTGATGTGTTGAAACGAAGGTTTCTTATGTAGGCTTGTAAGATTGAAGGAAATGAAGGACTGTTTTGTGTGAAAATTGATTCAATTATTGGGTTTGAAGGTTCAGAATTGTTTACAAGACATTGAATGAAAGTGTTGTGAGGTGAATTTGTAGCAAAAACAGAGGAAAAAAGAGAAAGTAACACAATAATGTGAAGCAACATTTTTTGTTTCTATCTTTTGTTGTTGTCGCACAATGTGTGAAATGAACAACACAGAAAAATAGTGAACTTTATATAGAACTGACCAATGATTATCTGAGTATAGGAATTGGATCTCAGTACAGTCACGGATTCTATACAACCATACGATCTGAAATCCATAATCTTCCGATTAAAATAGAAGGATTTAGAGTTCAAAATGAATAATTTTTAATTTTAAAAAATTTAAATATATTTTTTTAATCGTCCAATCTCAATAAGAAGATCACGAATTATTCGACTCTAATATTTTGTGACTGCACAAAATTCATATTCATGAATATAAAAAAATATTAATAATTTCAAAATGATTCAATTGGGACCACAAAATATTTGAGAATAAATTATTAATAGTTTAAAGTATTAAATATATGTATTACCTTTGAGATATATCTATATGTAATGTTTAAATTATTTATAGTCAAGTAACTATTCACAATTAAAATATATGTTACATATTTATTGTTGGGTGGGCTCACTCTCCAAGTAGAACCCATCAATTTTATTAATATTATTATTATTATTATTATTATTAAAATAAAAAGAAAAAAAAAGATTTAGTGAGCTTGATCCACTTGAAGGTAATAAAATGGATTTAGAAATGAACATACACACAACGGAAGAAGAACGGTTGACAGAGAAGAAAAATAAGGGTTAGCAAACTTGCTCCGTTTGATCTACAAATTTAGTATGTTATTCCTACCACTGAATTTGTTACTTTAATATATAATTTGAGTAGTTTTATCTTCTCTGAGAGTTATTTTGGAGAGTTATTTTGGCATACCCAAGATTGTTATAAGGTTGTTATATGGTTGATTGATATTCCCTATTGTTATTAGGAAAACTTGGTGTACCCATTAATTATTATAGTGGAAGTTTTTATAGGACTAGGTCCCATGCTTTTTATTCTCTCAATTTGAGGGAAGTTATCCACTTGTGTTTGTCTCATATTTAATTTTCTGTTTTCTATCAATTATTATTGCTCTTGAAATTGTATTTTGTATTTGGCCATTTATCTGCACAGCTGAGAGAAAAATATTCAGCATTATTGAAATAATTATTACTAATTGTCTTTGATTTTTTCCGGCATTTATGAACAATGTCATGTTATTATGGACGTTAAAAGTTGTATTGTTGCACATTGAGATACGTGGAACGATTTTGATTCATGAAGCTCTCGTGTGGTACAACCAAATCTACTTATCTAGAAAGCTCTTATAAGAATACAAACCACTAATAAAACATGCTAAGGAAATAATTTGGTACACTTATCATTGCTAAAAAACAAAATTTACAGCAACATATAAGAAATATGTACGGATCAGTCCTTATTAGTGTGGTACTATGAAATGAATACCCACTATTCAATCGATGATAAATTCTTCTTAAAAAATTCAACACATTATATGGTGCATTTTATTTATGGGTCCGTCCGTATGTTTGGAACCCCACAGCACATGTTGATAGGGTACAATGGCATTGGCATTATGTATGAATAGCTATTGTCTACCAATAAGACTTAACTTCCATCGCTCAATAATTTTTATATATGTCATGAATGGGACGTGAAATCAACTCTGATCTTTGGATTTGAACCCTTGATAAGAAGCCAAAAGAAAAGGAAAAAAAAAAGGTGATGCTCCATTTTTATTGTTTTGCACACATAAGTAAAAGTTTATTTATTATAAGCTCTATATTGCATGTTTCATGCTACAACAAAAATTATTCTTAACGGCAATATAAATGCATAAAAAATTATAGTATAAGTATTTATCGTTAATACATAAAAAAAAAGAAATATTTAACATTAATAAATATTAAAAAAAATGAGACAAACTTTTTTATTGATAAATATTAATACATTTAATAAATATTTTTTTAATATACAAAAAAATATTGTCGATGATAAATATAAAAATTATAGAATAAATATTTACCACTAATATATAAAAAAGACGTGATAAATATTTATCATTTATAAATCTTAAAAAATATAGAATAATAATTCTTTGACATTTATAAATATAAAAAATATTGAATAAATATTTGTCTTTTGATAAATAAAATAATTTTGTTTTAAATCTACAGAAAACATGTGTAAAATATCAACGGCGTGTCACCCGTTCGAAATCACATATTTTTCGCTAGTTTTAAATAAATTTAAAATTATTTAAAGTCGATATTATTAAGTTGAACATCATGACATTATTGAACATCATGTCATGTATCCGGATCTATGACCTCAAATTTATGTGTAAATTTCTCCTCTCCCATCTATAGAATTTTTTTAATAGAAAATTTAACTATATTTGCAAAACTCAAATAACAAAGTCAAGAGCTCATTAATTTCACATCTTGCATAATGAAATAAAACCAGTCACCGAATTGAACAAATAAAAAAATGTACTTACTAAATTAATATGATTTACATTCACAAAATCAAAAAGAATCTTAAGGGAAATGCATAGGAATAAATGTGCTTCAATTTCAGTATAAAAGCCAAAACGCTTTCCATTGTTTTCACAGAAGCTTCCTGACTTGAGAAACAATTTACATGTGTCACTGATTAGTAATAACTAAATTTAGAGAAAATTATTGTGCAGTCACGGTTGTAACAGTAGGCACAACGATTAAAATATCAATATTGAATATGGATGTTTTGCATGCAGACACATATTAATATCAAAAACTATTTTTTGTAACATTTCAAGTTAAAAATAAATTATTATGAGTTAATTTCTTGCATGACTTTTTATGCACATGTTTATATTTTTGTTACAGATTGAAGAATAGTAATTTATAGTAAATCGTGTACTATCTAATTCTTCAAAGTAATTTAAAATACAATTAGAATAGTTGTAGGATACAAATATAAATGTTTCACACGGAAGTAAATTAATTTCTAAGTCTAAATAAAAAATTATTCATTAAATTTCAAAATCAAAATACATTAAAACGAAATTATAAAATGATGTGACTGCTAGATTATTTTAAATAATAACAAAATAAATAAATTACTTACAATGAAACTTAGCGAGCAAACATGAATATTTTGCATATAAAAGGTATTTATTATATATATAAATCAAAATTTAAATGTTATTTTTACATGAAGATCTTTTACGAAATTTTATAGATATTACTTAAACTGTTTATAGTCAATTCTCATATATATATTTCGTGCATGTTCGCTCATGTTAACATGTTAATAATAATAATAATAATAATAATAATAATAATAATAATAATAATAATAATAATAATAATAATAATAAAAAATAAATAAATAAATAAATAAATAAAAGAGTGGATGTGGTAATCATTATTGATTTGTTATCCGATCTTTGGTGAAGTATTTGCGTGCTCGATTGTACGACTATAGATGATTGCAAATATGATTCTAACGGAATAATTAAAAGCAATATATTATTATATGGCAAATTAAAACAATCAAATGTAGAAATTTTTTGTTTTAAATATTCAACTCCTACAAAATTGTTTCCATTGACAAAATTGTTCATGCCTAAAGAACAAGCTCTTTGAATGTGCCTCCATTGAAAAAAAAATATTCTTCAAAAATCGGGTTCTAATATCACTTAATATTCTTCATGTGGGATCTAGTCAATCAAAATAACCATCTAGAAGACCCGTTGATGATTTGGATATAACAAGAGAATAGCATGCATGGATGAACTTGAAACCACCAATTAGTTAGAGTTTCGTCTCTTTAAGATTTTTTTATAACATTTTATTTTTTTGATAATATTTTTATAAAAGAATTTTAAAAATAAAGTTTTAAATGAAAAATTAGTTTAAATAGTTTATCTTGTAACATAATTTTAAGTATTTTATTTACTTTTTTTTTTTAAAAATGGATAATAAAAATTTCAAACAATGATCAAAATAAAAAATTATTTTGATAAACTCTTCATAAAAATTATTTTTAAAAGATATATTTTTTTAAAAAAAGAGTTTTTTATTGTGTTAAAATCTCTATTAATGAATATCTAAGTTATTAAATGTCAATTTTTTTTTAATTAATAACAACTGAATCTAAAAAATTTATATTATTTTTTAGTTAAATTTTTTGTAAAAATTATTTTTTAAAATATAAATTCAAAATTATTTTTTTACAATTTTAAACAAACGGACCCTATATATCTACTAGTATATATAATCACTTCTAAGATTATTAAAAGATCTTATAAAAATAGTGTGCGTTGTTCATAAGATATTTTCAATTTATAATTTATAACTTATATAAAAACAGCTAATAGTTTGTACAAAAAGAAATTGAATTTATTTAATTTTTTGTTAAAGAAACATACATATAGTCACTTATATGAAAAATTGTTATACTAAATAAATGTTTCATTTAAACTATTTATCAAAACATGAAATTAATATAGAATGAATATAATTAACTTTTAATGTTCAAACAACAAATTTTCAGCAAAGCTTGATAAAACATATCTAGTCTAGTATCAAAAACAATTTAGAAAAAATACAAGATATATAACGGAATTTGAACTCTGAATATTATTTTCAAACTTCTTTTCAGATGCTCATATATGACAACAAGCTTACATTAATATTGAACTTACATAATTACAATGTAGTAACTAATTAACAGGTTTTATACACCAAGTTTTATTTCCACACAATCAAACTTATTAGTACAATACAATTAACTAAGAAATGAATAAGTCACACCACCAACATTCTAGTTCTTCCTATGAGGCAGAATAGGAATACTTTGTTCATTCCTAAAGAAATTATCAGGATCAACCTTAGATTTAATTTCAACCAATCTATTAAAATTATCCTTAAAATATTCAACTCCATAAACTCTCCCTTCAATGTAACTATCCTTACCATTATGGTTAATTCCCAAATCAAGATCCTTATAATTAAGAAAAGCCTCTCTTGGATTTTTGGAGACAAAAGGTGTCATATATTTATGAAGTTTTCTAGTCAAATTTATATTATAATCAGCAACATCTTTTCCTGCCTCATTCCAATTAGCTTGATATTGAACCTTCCACAAATTACCAGCTCTATGAGGAAATGGAGTTTCTTTTGATGAAATTTCAGCCATTTTTCCACCATAAGGATTAAAATATAATATTGCACCTTCCAACTCAATCATCTTCTTCCAAATCCCTTCCAAACCCTTCTTTGAAATTGGCTTCTTCACATAATCACTTTTTCTCTTTAAGTAGTTCAATGATTGTGGTTGTCTATCAAGTAAAATCTCAACTTTTTCTGTTAAATTGATATTAGTCCAAAACAGAACAGATTTAAGCCAACTTGTTTCAATGCAATCACTTTCCTTCAAACCCAATTGAGGAAAACTCTCATTCATTAATGAAACAAGAGATTTTGAGTCACCAAGATAAAGAGCTATAAAACTAGCCCTTATAGTTTTTGTACCATTTTTTGTAGCATTCACAACATCCATAATAAGCCTAATGAAAAGATCATTATCAATAGTTGGTGCCACATGTTGCCAATTATAAACTATGTTTGTTGCATTTTCCTCCAAAGTTTTCCTAACTTGGAAAACAGTTACTATCTTAGGAACTTTAACTAACTTAATTTTGTAAGAAAGAACAACACCAAAGCTTGCACCACCACCACCTCTTATAGCCCAAAAAAGATCTTCACCCATTTCTTCTCTATCAAGTAATCTACCATTAACATCAATTATTTGTGCATCAATTACATTATCAACAGAAAGACCATATTTTCTCATCAAATTACCATAACCACCACCACTTAAATGTCCTCCAACACCAACTGTAGGACAAACACCAGCTGGAAAACCATGAATTTCACTTTTATTTGCAATACTATAGTAAACTTCACCAAGTGTTGCACCACTTTGAATCCAAGCTGTTTCATTCTCTAAGTCAACATCAATTGATCTAAGATTGAACATGTCAAGTATAAAGAATGGAACTTCAGCTACATAAGAGACACCTTCATAGTCATGTCCACCACTTCTTATTTTCATTTGCAAGTTGTGTTTTTGAGCACAAATGATTGATGCTTGTATGTGTGAAACATGCAATGCTGTGATTATGAGAAATGGTTTTCTTGTTGTTGATGTGTTGAAACGAAGGTTTCTTATATAAGCTTGTAAGACTGAAGAGAATGAAGGATTGTTTGGTGTGAAGATTGCTGAAGTTATAGGGTGTGAAGTTTGTGAATGGTTTACAAGGCAATGAATGAAAGTGTTGTGTGGTAAATTTGTAGATGATGCTATATTGCATGATGAGATAAAAAGTAACACACAAATTGGTGATAATATTAATGAAACTTGTATTCTATTTCTCTTATTATTAGGAGAAAAGAAAAATCCCATTTTTTTTGGTTAATTTTGTTATTGATGTTGGTGTTATAGTAACAAAGAAAAGAGGAGATATGTATAGTAAGTCTCTTTGAGCATGATATGAATTGGTATTTATAAGGATTTCTAGGAATGTTATATTGTTAGAGAATTAATGAAAGTATGATTTAGGTTACTTCATAATTTGACCAATAAATTTTCAAAAAAATTAATACTATAGGTTACGTAACTCAATCTTTCTTTGACTTTACAAAATATGATTTGTCAATAATGTGTCACAATTTTCAAACATGTATATAATATTATGATCAATTGTTGTAATATTTTATTGTTTAATTATATTTTGATATTATTATTATTATTATTATTATTATTATTATTAGGAGAGTAAATATTTATATATTAATTATATTAGTTATTTATTATTAGATTTCTAATGAAATAATAAATAAATTGATATAAAAATGACACTAATTGTCTTTTAGAATAATGAAAACCTTAATTTGTTGTCACTAGATCTATATATAGAATAAAATCACCATTATACTATGACACAATAAATTAATTCTTCTTCCAAATAAAAAAATATTTAAATAAAAATCCAGTTGAAGAAGAATCACAAGACAACAAATGTTTAAGTGTTTGTGGTATATGTCTCTCTTTGTCTAAAGATTGTCTCTCCTTATGAATAAAGTATCAAACATAATAATTTAAGTTTCTTAATATCTTTTATAAATTAACATATTGTAGATATTAAGATTGTCAAGATTTCATGTTTATACAATTTAGTTTATGATCAAGTATTAATTGGTCCTTGTAAAATGAAATTGGTCCTTGTAATACGTAAAATCTCTTACTTACATATTATGATTTAAACGAATATTTAACGGAGATAAAAAACAAAAAATGTATTTTACAATAACTAAAAACAAAAGATAAAAGATTAAAAGTAATGAAAATGTATTTGCAGAAACTAATATATTTGCATGAACTAAAAAAATATTTAAGCATTCTAAAAGTAATGAAAATGTAAAAAAAATCATTTTAATTACTTTTAAAAGTACAT
>JBBPBS010001075.1:7554578-7583998 GCA_037974835.1 Cicer judaicum | reverse complement strand
AAAATATAAATAAATATTAATGATTAGATTACATAGCTACGAATTTCATATTTATATAAAATATTTATATAAAATATTATCTGCTTGATAATTTATATTACATTATTAAACAGAATAAATTATTACAAAATTACTCATTAAATAAACATATTTTCATAATTTAAATAAACCTCACAATGCAATATAAAATTTGAAATATCAAAACTACTACCAAAGACATCTATACAAATATTTAGTTGTTATTTATTTATTAATTAAAATGCAAATATATTTCTATTATAAATTAATTCTATCATAAATTAAACGTGCGCCAGTTTGAACAAATCTTTGGTCTATCCTAAAATTATGAATGTGATAAATTTAAACAAAATATAATAGATACAAAATATTTTCTCCGAATACTGATATATAGTTTTCAAACATGCCATTTGTAACCTTTCTTAGCTAACATTCAAAATGTTGAGATAGTTTTGAAAAAATTAAAGTACACAAAACAATTTTTCACATACAATAAGTAAAATTGAACACACTATACTTACAATAAAACCAAAGCAAACAGAGTAACACCCAATTCCAATTAATGTGTAAATTGTATATCAATACTATACCAAATAGTCAGTCAAATAATCATAGAAGAATCTATTTATAATCTATTAAATCAAATCAACTCCCAATTTTCTTGTGCTGACCCATTATTTATGCATGCCTCGTGTAATCGTTTTTGTTTTACATCAGCAAAATTTGCAATGTGTCAACTTCCAAATTCTACTTTTTATTTGTCATTTTTTATCTATATTTCTACCACTCTTCAAATGACCATTTCATAACATCATATTTCAATAATTATACTCGTTAAATTCTTCTTCCATAACATAATTATTTTCTATAATTTGTCATCGACCCATTCTTTCCCTCCAATTAAAACCATTTCTCATAATCACAGCATTGCACGTTTCACACATACAATCATCAATCATTTGTGCTCAAAAACACAACTTGCAAATGAAAATAAGAAGGGTGTTGGGTATTCAATTATGAGTGGTTAGTCCCACATTGACCTGGAATAGAGGCTGTATTGGATATATAAAGAGAATGACCCACAAACCTAATGCCTTAAGGTTTTGGGTTGAGATATGGTGTCTACCCCGAACTCTCCAACAAAGGGGTGGACATGACTATGAAGGTGACATGTTAGTGGTGGTGGTTATGGTAATTTGATGAGAAAATATGGTCTTTCTGTTGATAATGTTATTGATGCACAAATCATTGATGTTCAAGGTAGATTGCTTGATAGAAAATTAATGGGTGAAGATCTCTTTTGGACTATAAGAGGTGGTGGTGGTGCTAGCTTTGGTGTTGTTCTTTCTTACAAAATTAAGTTAGTTAAAGTTCCTAAGATTGTCACTGTTTTTCTTGTTCAAAGAACTTTGGAGGAAAATGCAACAAACATAGTTTATAATTGGCAACATGTAGCACCAACTACAAGTGATGATCTTTTCATTAGGCTTATGTTGGATGTTGTGATGGATGCAAAAAATGGAAAGAAAACTGTAAGGGCTGGTTTTGTAGCTCTATATTTTGGTGACTCAAAATCTCTTGTTTCATTAATGAATGAGAGTTTTCCTCAATTGGGTTTGAAGGAAAGTGATTGCATTGAAACAAGTTGGGTTAAATCTCTTATGTTTTGAGCTAATATCAATATAAGTGAAAAAGCTGAGATTTTGCTTGATAGACAACCACAATCAATGATCTACTTGAAAAGAAAATCGGATTATGTGAAGAAACCAATTTCAATGGAGGGTTTGGAAGGGATTATGAAGAAGATGATTGAGTTGGAAAATGTAACATTCTATTTAAATCCTTATGGTGGAAAAATGAATGAGATTTCATCAAATGCAACTTCTTTTCCTCATAGAGCTTGTAATTTATGGAAGATTCAATACCTAATTGATTGGAATGAGGCAGGGGTAGAGGCAGAATCTTCACATATAAATGTTACTAGAGAACTTTATAGTTATATGACTCATTTTGTTTCAAATAATCCAAGAGCGGCTTTTCTCAACTATAAGGATATTTATTTGGGAGTTAATCATAATGGTAAGGATAGTTATACTGAAGGAAAAGTTTATGGAGTATCTGGTAATTTTTTTAGGAATGAACAAAGCATCCCTACTATGCCAAACAGGAAGAGAAGAATCATATAGTGACATCTTCATATTTAGCTAATTGTTTATTAATAAGTTTGATTTTGTGACGGACATCTTTTGTAATAACTTTAATTGTTGAGTAATAAGATTTTTTTATAAGCATGTTTTGTAATAAATTTGATTTGCTTTTAAAAAGTTTCATTTTCGTGAATCTATGTGTATTATTTAAAAAATAAAATCTCTTTTTAAATATTATTTTGTTGGAAAGTGAAGAGGCCTTAAAAATTCACTTGAATAAGTGGAAAAGGTGAAATGCTTCATTTCTTTTATTATTTTTTAAGATAAAATATTAATAATAAATAAATATAACAACTCATATTTCAAACCACCTTCACATTTTTTCACTTGACACTTTCTCTCTTTCTTCTCTCTTTAACAACAACAACACCACGTCCCACACCCACTTCTATTATATTTCTTTCTTTCTTTTTTCTTTTTTCTTTTTTTATTTTTATCTTTTCTTCTCACCCCTACAACATAAACAGTGCTATTGATTAAGATTTTGTGGTTAGAGTTAAAAAAATTAAGTAAAGAGAAGAGTAATCATTCTTTAAAAAATGTTTAGTGAAACTCTAAGGTAATAAACAACTCCGATGTCAAGAATGAATTTTTAGAAAAATGTAATTTTGTTTAAAAATATTATTTTAGTGTTTAGAGTCGATTTTTAAGGATTTTATGGTTTTCTATAGTTAGCTAAACTTTAGAATAAATTTTTTAAAGTCTTGAGAATATTTTTTATAGTTAGATTTGTTAGGTAAAGTTTTGTCTGCTTCTCAAGAAGTTGTTGGATAACAAACTTAGTCATTTTTCATAGTTGTATGTAAACAACGATCATTGTCATATATTTTGATTATGCTATAACTATTATTTTATTCATTTTCTATGTTAAATATTTATTTAAAATTTTGGGAAATACAATCTTTAATTTTTTTTGAATTTCATCATTTTTTTATTTTCATGGTCTTTGTTATATACTATGTTTATAGTTTTGATTTATTTATGAGTTATAAAATATTTAAATATTAAATTGATGTACACTTGAATATGTTTTTCATAAGTTATGGTGAAATAATAAATAATTTTTAAATAATGTGTATTAAGGTTGCTGATAGGTGGTGGTTGTTGAGAAATATTATATATTTTTTGAAATGGTTATTTAGAACTATTTAATTGCTTAATTGTTAAGATGGTGTCGTGATAAAGTTTTTCTCATTTCCTAATAACGAGTTTTTGTCTTTCGTAGAAATCGAATACGGTACTTAGTGGATAAGTATTATCGTCCATTAATGAATGGACAATGGTACTTATCTCCTCGTGATTAACATTGTCTATAACAATAAGTTGCAAATATGGTGAAGAATGGGGTTAGGGTTTGAGAGGATGAGTTATTTGTACAATTATGTAATGTATTTATTTGTTGGATAATATTTCTTTGCAAGAAAACGTAGATGATCCGATGGCTAATAAATACCACCTAGTATTATTTTGTTGATACCACATGGAATAAGATAGTCCTTATGAAGGTGTCTTTTTGTGTGTAGAAGCTTTAGATAATCGACTTCCTACCAAGGCTAATAATTTGGTTCGATAGAGTGTCATCTCAACAGAGGCTAAGATGTGTTTAGGGAGTGTGGTTGTGAGAAAACATCTTTACACTAGTTCTTAGAGTGTCCACATTTTAAAACTTCGTGGAAGTTGATCATTTAGTGGCTTGATGTTCCTATTACATTTCCAAAGTAGGTTCATTGAGTGAATGCAAAATGTTTATGATAGCTTATTTGGTCCATTTGACAAGCTTGAAATTATTTAATTAAAAATCATAAATATACCCAAAGCATTGACGAGTCTTCTAGGTGTATCTTACTTTTTTTTTTTATATAACTAGTTTAGGATCTGTGCGTTCGCACGGGTTTGCGCGTGGTGAATTATTTTGTTAATTGATTATATTAAAAAAGTTAAAATATATTTTAGTTAATAATTTATATAGTTGAAAGTAGTGAATAAAATACCAATACTATCGTAGGGATTGTGAATTGTTGCTTATTTTTATCAAAGTTGATATTATTGAGATAAATTATTATTAAAAGAAAATCAATGATTAATAGAATAAAATTATAAAGGAAAATGAAATTTTGAAATGAGTGGAGACAAAATTATAAATTTGGACAAATAAGATGAAAAGGTGATGATGTCGATATTAAAATCACAAACTAATTGAGCTATTCAACTCCTCGTAGCAAACCTGCACTATGGTAGACTCTTTCTATTTTATCTACATTTTTAACACTCTTTTATTTTTTTCTGCATGTACCACCTCTTTTTTTCACTTAATTATAATTTAATATTTTGATATTATATTTCTCTTCAAATGATTATATAATTTCATAACATCATATTTTTGCACTCGTTAACTTCTTCTTCGATAACATAATTATTTTTTATAATTTTTCATTGATTCACTGTTTTGCAATAATTGAATAATTAAACTAGAAGGTCACTAGTAACTCCAAGGAAAGAAGACAATTATTTCTATTTCTTTTTTCATAAAAAAAACATTGAATATTATTTGATTTTCCAAATCTTCGATCATAGTAATATCACATGAATATGAATACCAGATTTTTAATAAATATGTTATCAAACAAAAATTATATTTTACCTTAATTAAATAATATGAAAGAATTACCAATTTAGTTTTAAAAGTTATAAGAAATTATGAATGTAGTTGTTAAAAGTTGAAACTAACAAAATTTAAAAATAATGTTGATATTAATTTTAAAAAGATTCAATAACATTATTGTTGGTTCAAAAATTTACTTTTAAAAATAACAATGCCACCGATAAAAATTACTGGGTTGAGTCGCGGAACTGATCTAGAATTACACCCTCTGTATGGCAGTCGAATGACTGACACTCGTAATATAGCACGAAGGCTACTCAACAAACCAAACCAAGTCGGGTCGGGTCGGGCCGAGCCGGCCAGACGGACAGGCGGCGGCGGCGCGCGCGTGTGGTGGTCCATTTGCTTGCGTTCTCCCTCCTTCACAAAATTGCGGTGCCCCTTGGGGCCCAACCCAAGTGTCATACCTACACCTTATAAATGCTCTTAAAGTGTGTATTCCCTCCTATGTGGGACTTCACATTTTTCAATTCACAACATTTAATTCCATCATCAATACCATTTATTGTTCATCATTTCCAACAATCCCCCACTTGAATTTAAAAATAGGTTCTTGAATAGCGTTAGACGCTTCTATAAGATTATGCATAAACAAAGGTGTCTTTCGACTTGAACCTTTGCGTAGCAAGTAAGATTCAGATTCAACAAGAGTGACTCGTAGTCTTGAACTCTATCTCTGACATCAAACCCACACATAACCTTTTCATTGAGTGTATTCTCAAAAGCCCGTGCATTTAGGGCCATGCACGTGTATCCCAGTATAGTGAACGCTCTAGGAATTCTGCCTTAAAATTCCATAGGAAGCGGCCCCCACTTCCACATTCACATAGGTGAGTCTATCAAGAGTACTCCTGTAGCTAGGTACTCCACTCCACATAGAGTATAGATCTCATTAAGAGTTTCTATTATCTCATCCTTTCATCGCTTCAGGACTCATGCTTTCTTTATATATTATATAGCATGTTCATCTCATATCACTATGACTTGTTATTACCCATTGAACCTAATTCTTGGGATCTCTAGTCTTTTAGGTCGGGTTACCATCACAGGTGACTCATCAATCTATAGGCAATAGTCCCATCCTTTTGGATGTATTTAGGACTTTCTCTCTAGCTAATCCTTTCGTCAAAGGATCTGCTAGATTATCATCAGTGCGTACATGATCCACTATAACAGCTCCTTTAGAAAGTAATTCTCTAATTGTCGACGAATTTGTCTTCTTTTACCGTTGTAATAACGATTCTCAATTTTTGCAATAGCCGCGGTACTATCGCAGTGGATCAACACAGCTGACAATGATTTTTCCCACAAAGGGATCTCTGCTAACAAGCATCTCAACCAGCTTGCTTCTTCACTAGCAGTAGCTAGTGCTATCATTTCAGATTCCATAGTGGACTGAGCCAATATAGTCTGTTTCTTTGATTTCCACGACACAGCACCACCGACTATATTCAATAACATTATTTTTTTAAATAATTATTAGAAACTAAATTGATTGTTAAAAAGAACAAATGCAATCGATCATCTAAAATTTTAAAATAATATATATATATATATATATTCCATCAATTAGATTCACAATTCATCTAAATTAATATTATATTTGCAGTTAATATCTAGTGACATATAAAACCACCACTAAAATAAGCTTTAAATATAAAAATAAAAAAAATGTTTAACAAAACCGTACCAGAATGCCAAAAAGCATAACCAAGTATCAAAAGAGGGAACGCATGAAAAAAGTTGATGAAATACACCATCTATTGTAATCAAAGGAATTAGAAAGAAACAAAAAAATTATTCAGTTACAAAGACACTAAATAATTTAAATTAGAAAATTTCTTCTGAGTGAATTCCTAAAAACTATGAGATAGAGAACTAAAAAAGCCTAAAAAATAATTTACATCTCTAGATATATCATTTATCACTTACGAATCAGAGAGAGATTCAAAAGATAACCTCAAGGTGTAAGCATCACTAAATTTAAAATTATGTCAAAACACATAGAAAGCGAATTCCAAAAATAAATAAAAGACCAATTCTAATTCTAATATATATATATATATAACGTAAAGCCTAATAAACACTCAATATAATTGAATAAAAAAAAAGTAGGCACTCAATATATATTTCAAAGTTTTAATCAAAAAATATAATTCAAAGTTGAGGTGTACAATTAATGGATAACAGCGTAGAGGAGTCATTTAATTGACCAGAAAATTCAATCATTTTCAGAAATTCCACGGCCAGCTGATATAATTTGAATAACAAATTCCAATTTGTTAATCAACTCTTATTGTGTAATAAACTTAAATTAAATTAAAAACTCCATCCATCCTAAAATTATCTTCACATTTCAACATAAGAAAAGATGATAAATAAATGAAATATAATGATAGTTTTACACCATTTCCTTAGTAATTATTGGTATATATTTTTTATAAAATAAAAAATTATTATCATAAATAAAGATGGGAATAGGCTAGACCCGTCACGGGCTTATGGTCTAGTTTGACATGATCTATTTAGTAATAAGGCTAGACTTAAGCTATTTTTAAAGCGTATTTATTTAAATAGGTCAGACTTATGTATGATAAACCGGCCTATATATATTTTATTATTTATTAATATTATTTTTTATTATTATATCAATAATATTATTTTCTAATTTAAATTCTATCAAAGGCAATCATTCAGTAGTCATTTCATATTCTCTAGTGATTCTATATTTGGTAGTCGTTCTATATATAGTATCCGTTCAATTAGTCAAGCCAGACTTTTAAAAAGGTCGGACCAAATCGAAAAAAAAGTCTATGACAGGCTACAATCTAAGTTTAGGCCGAAAAAATTAATCGTAGACTAAATTCAGACCTTTCAAAGTGTAACATGATCTAACCTATTACCACCTCTAATAAAAAATAGTCTATAATGTATTAGTTTGAAAATACAATTGAAAGAAAACAATAATTAAAATTGTATTAATGAAGATTGAAATGTTGAAGAAATTTCATAAAAGATGTTCACAATTCGATCTATGACGCAAACAATTACTCCTTCCACTAACTAATTATTAATCACTATTAATTGCTTACTAAAATAATTTACATTACAATCTCGGTCGCTGTATTTTTAGACAATTTTATTTTTCAAATAAGATGGTTATTGTGGGAGAGAGTAATAATAATTAGATAATAATCGTTGAATTCTTATTGGTATGATTAGTCCCTTTTCTTACACAATCACTGTCACTAACATATACTAATAACATTCATTTGAAAAAGTAAAGGTGAATTTCGAAAAAAGTAAAAGTGAATTTCAAACAGTTTAGTAATCAAAATAGTTTACGTCATTCGAGTTTATAGTCAGATTTATTTATGGTTTGTTTAATAAAAAAAAGTTAAATTTAAATTATTTTTAAACTCTATTTAAATTCAGGCTTATAATAAAATCTATAGACATGACATGTCAGTCTATATAAATTTTATTATTTATTAATTTTATTTATTATTATTATTTATTATATTTTAGTTTAATATTTAATATATATGTATTTTTTCTTTTAATTTTGAAGGTTGATAAACAAGAGATACAAATCACCTTAAAAATTTGATATTTTTTATTTTTTTCATTCCTTGGGCTTTGAATGTATTTTGTTGATCGATATGTATATGAAGTTCATTTTTTTTTTAAATTTTCTTGGAAAGTTGTTACATTGTAGACTTGGTAGTTATTATTTTATTGAATTTGGTTATAATTTTATTAGTTTTTCTTATATAGAAATACCTAGTTTAGCTTATTCAAAATAAAAATATAAAATATAAATATTTTAACGTGAATAAAGCTTTTAAAAGACTTTCAGGCCATAACAAACTTTTAAAAAGGTCAAGACAGACCAGAAAAAAAACATATGATAAGTCGTAAGTCAAACTTATGCCAAAAAAAGTAATGGCATACAAGACTCATGCTTTTCAAAGTCTGGTCTAGTTTGACATATTCATTCCCCTAGCAGTGTTTCAAATCATATCGAAGACTATTAAAGATTGTTTTTGGCAACTAGTTGTGCTTAGACAGAAAGATACAATTTTATAATCATTTTATTTTGTTAAAATATTGTGTTTTTAATTTTTTAAACTGTCTTTTCATCTAATTTTAACGATAATTTTGAAATGAATTATTATCGTAGATATAAGATAAAATATTAGTTTTTTTTTATTAGAAATTACATCGATTGCGAGAAATATAATTCAAAATTACATAAATACACTACGCGAAAAATAGAATTTTACAGCACTTTTTTTAATAATTTATAGCGCTTTTTCAAAAAAAGAAACAAAAAATGCTATGGAATAGAGTGCTGTAAAAGATATAACATCGTTTTTTTTATAAAAAACGCGCTATAAAACATGTAGATATAATATGCACATTTTACAGCGCTTTTTTGAAATGCACACCCAATATATGAATTATAGGTGCATATTTTACAACGTTTTTTCAAAAAAGTGTTGTAAAATGTGCAATTTTTTTTTATTTAGAAAAAACGTTGTAAATTAAGTTTTAAAAAAGCGTTTTTTAGCTTTTTATGGCATTTTTTTAGAAAGCGCTGTCTTTTAATTTTTTTTCCAAAATTATTTTGATCTAGAATCAGTTCACAATCAGTAGACAAAAACAGAACTCTGTAACTTAATTAACATGTAACTCTGTAATTTACAATCTAATTAACTATATTCAGATAGATATATATAACCTAATTTACAACCTAATTAACTACATATACATTGAACATATATTGTACAACAACACATATTCATATACATGTTCATATATTGTGTCCTATGATCATATACATATAATTAACTAACAGAATATACATAATATAACTAGCTACCATACAATATTCAGATCCCTTACAGCATGCTATTTCCTAGAAAATCAAATAATTTTCATTTCAAGCACATACTGACACCAGTCTTCCTTTAATTCCATTAGATCTTCCTCAGAGTATGATGGACTGGAATTGTCAAAGTACTGCAATATAAAAATTGAACATATTAAGTTAGTATCAAATATATAGATAATTTATATATGAAAATTATGTAATGAAAATACCGTACCGTTTCTAGGATAATAGTTTTATTCTTGTCAACAATCTCCTTCATGAATCGCAATACGTAGTACCCACAATCGATGTTGTTTATTTGACGAGGACACTGTAAAATAAAACATATAAGTCAATAAAATATGTGTGCACTAATCGTAAAGGCATATGAGTGTTAATAATTCTATGAAGCTTTTATCAGACCATCCATTACTCGCTTTTAAGTTGTACAACTTTAATATCGCCAACAGTCTTGTGAATTTAGTACAACCATTATATAATGGTTTCTCTGCATCAATCAACAAACTTTCAAATATTTTAGGACAATCTCGAAGATCATCTTCAACTGCTTTTGCAATCTCATCAACTCAGTCCGACTCATATGTATCTGTATCAAAGTCAGTTGAAGCATATATCGAAACATTCTCAAAATTAATGTTTCCTTTTTTTTTTTCACCATGTCTTATCCAGCATGTGTAGCTTTGATCAATTCTATTACATACTAAATGTCCTTCTAATTCATCTTCTCTAACGTGTTTTCCAAAACAACATTTTAAACAAGGACAAACGACTCTATTTGGATCTTTTGCATTCTTCACTGCAAACTCAACAAACTCCTTCACTCCATTTTCATACTCTTTTGACAATTGTTTGGCAGACATCCATTTCCGATCCATATTATACGACCTATATAAATGCAGTTACAAAAATAACAAGCTTTCAAAACATATCAACAAGTTTCAAAAAGAAACCAATATCAACATATCTAATAACAATTTCAAAACAGAAAAGATTTCAAAACAGAACAGATTAACAAATTTCAAAAAAAAAAAAGATTTAATATATAACAATATATTAGTTTTCAATTATTAAAAAACTAAAGATTTTTTTGACAAAAACAAATTAATAAATACCTGAGACAACGTAGATGGCCACACAACACGTAGAGGATCTGAGGGTTCCTAGAGTAGAGGTGATGAGGGTTCGTAAATTTGTTTTAAATTTGTTTTTATTTAATTAAAAGTAAATGAAAGCGCATGTCTTTTACAGCGCTTGTGAAAAAAGCGCTGTAATCGGTAATTAAATTATTTGAAAGCGCATGTCTTTTATAGCGCTTGAGAAAAAAGCGCTGTAATAGGTAATTTAATTATTTGAAAGCGCATGTCTTTTACAGCGCTTGTGAAAAAAGCGCTGTAAAATAATACGTGAAGGCGCTTCAGTTTACAGCACTTGTGAGAACAGCATTGTAAAAGCCTTATAACATTATGCGCAAATGCTATATGACCCTACAACAACTCTTTTTTCACAACGTTTGTCAAAAAAGCGCTGTGATATACTCCGTTATTTTTAAAATATATTTACAACAATACTTGTATTTAGTAAGCGTTGTAAAAAGAGTGCTATTAAATGACATTTTTCGCGTAGTGACAAAAGATGATGAATCTGCAAACAAATTTATTGCATCCAGGTTAATAACATAAAATGGTAAAATACCTATAATTGTAAAAAAAAAAATCTACAAATATGATAAAATTGAAATGTTTGGAATACACGTGTCTCTAGAATTGTAACGTTGACGCACAAAAGTCATTGATTGAATTTGAATCTGCATTTGATCGAAGTTAATTTATCAATTTAAATCAAATAAATATCGCACCAAAATGAGAAATCAAACGCCACATCAAGACAAAAAAACTAAATATATAAATAAGAAAAATGTATATTTAATTAAAAAGAGAACAAGTTGGAGAGGTGATTTCAAGCTAAAAAATGACCTTAAACCACCTCATTTTAATAGATAGATGAAATGCAATTAATGAAGATGCATTTTTGCAACAAAAAAATGAAAATAATTGTTAGACATTTCATTATTTTTAAAATGCTTAAATATTGTTTTTAGTCCACACAAATATATTATTTTTTTGGTTTAGGCCTTATAAAAATACTTTTTTACTAGAATCCATAGAAGGAAATATATTATTTTTCGTAAAAAAATCATTGTTCAAATTATGAGTTAACCTAAACCATACTCTCATTAATTCTTTAACAATTTAACTTTCCTAAAGATCCTTATAAATTTTTGATAAGGTGTCTATAAATGGTTAATCCTCATTTATAAGTCGTTTTGTGGTTGTTCTATCATAAATTTTTATATTGTATTAAAAGTCTATCCAAGATCAATTAGGTCACTTGATATCGGGTTGCATATGCTATCGAGCATTCAGGTCACGCCCATATAGCTCTTTATCTTAGTCACTCAAAATCTCTTCTTTCATTAATGAATGAGAGTTTTCCTCAATTGGGTTTGAAGGAAAGTGATTCCATTGAAACAAGGTGGCTCAAATCTATTCTGTTTTTTACTAATATCAATATTAGTGAAAAAGTTGAGATTTGACTTGATAGACAACCACAATCATTGAACTACTTGAAGAGAAAATCTGATTATGTTAAGCAGCTAATTTCAAAGAAGGGTTTGAAAGGGATTTGGAAGAAGATGGTTGAGTTGGAAGATGCAATATTGGTTTTTAATCCTTATGGTGGAAGAATATCAACGACATAATTACATGAAATATAGTCACTTGACATATCCATATACTTTGAATTGGAAGACGCAATATTACAATATTGGGTTTTAATCCTTATGGTGGTAATTTGTGGAAGGTTCAATATCGAGCTAATTGGATTGAGGATGTCGCTGATTATAATATAAATTTGACTAGAAAACTTCATAAATATATGAGTTTATTTAAAGATATAAGTTATGAATTTGATAAAATTTGCATTATATTAAAGATGATAATTAATTTTATAGGTTTTGTTTGAAAATTTTGATGAAGTTTTTGAATTTTTGTAACAACAAAAAGGATAATTATCTATAGAGATTTTTTGAATTCTTGAAAAAAAATGCACATCCTTCCATCGATATTACATCGGGTTTCGTAGTAAGACATAATTTTCTAAAACTGATGAACCCCAACTATATTGAGAGGCTTTATTTAAATCTTCCAAGATTGAAAGATATTTCAAATGTACACGATTATTGGATTTGTCCGACATCAACAATCCTCTAATCATACGTAGTATATATGCTCGACATGATACTTGTTTTTCTACTTCAGATGTCTTTTCACCAACATTGTTAAAAATATCTTTAAACTATTTTAATTTAATAAAATTATTCCTCGTTGTTCTCTCGGGTAGAATAACTCCTAAGTATTCTTGACAATGTTTATCTTTAACATTCACACGTCATCAATGTAAACTGATTTTATACTGACATATAATAACTGTCCCCTTAATAACGCCATTTTAATTTAATAAAATTATTCATTGTTTATATAATAACTGTCCCCTTAATAACACCATTTTAATTTAATAAAATTATTCATTGTTGTTCTCTAAGTGTGATAACTCTAAGTATTCTTGATAACCCTCAATATAAACTAATTTTAAACTGACTTATAATAACAACCTCCTTGATTTTATGCTCCCACACAATGATCGGTAATTGACATCCATCAAAACTATTATATCACCCGTTTTTATTTGTTATCGGCGTAAGATGGTATACACTAACATTATGTGCCATTAAGCTCTTTGTTTTTGGAATTCTAATGCATCAAATTTTTTAACTAATTACAATTAATAAAAGTATTTAAATAAATTAAACTCATTTAAATATTAAAAATCAACAAAATTAATTATTTTCTTAAAAAACACATACAACTCAAAAAAGACAATTAAATGAAATAAGAGAGGAGTATATGAGAATATTTTCCTTCTCTCATATTTGAACAAGACCTCCAACTCAAAAAATACACTTGATTATTTGTAAAATGATTATTATTTAATTATTTTCACTTTCTATATTTTTTCATTTTTGTGTGTATCCAAATCTTATTATCACACAAAATTGTCCAGGTCAACTATTCTCCCACCCTTCCATTTTTTACATATTTCCATTTCTCTCTTGTGCACATCGTGCATCACCGACGCCCGTTGATCATTGTATGCACCATCGTGCTCTTAGCTATCACTATTACAATTTTATATAGAAATCATAAAATTAGATAGAAAAATATATTAAACAATGAAAGAGTTATTAAATACATCAAATCAAATAATACATAAGATTTATATGTCAATGAGTAACAACTAATTAGTATAACTAACTAATTAACTATAGTATTTTACTTGGATAACTAATTAACTCATATGTTTAATATCTCCTCGCAAGCTAGATTTACCTTTAGCTAGCAAATTACAAAAAAGAAATGTCGGAAATACATCAACCAGAAAGAATATGAAATATTGGTAATACTTAAACTAACTAACTATAGTATTTTAATTGTATAACTAATTAATTACTCTAAAATTTTATATTTGTATGTTAAAGTCTAGAATACTTAAATTATGAAATTATTTTCATAATTTCAATAGACATTTCTCTCTGTTATCTCTAACCATACTAATATTTCTTCTCTCGTCTCCTTTATGTATCCATCATGAGTCACATACTTCTATCATCTTCTCTTGACTCTTTGAAATGATAGTTATGTGGATGAGTATATAATTGTCTCAAATGATTTTGATGAAACTTTGACCTATGAATTTAATTGAATGTATGGAAGTAGATAAATTTTATAAGAAAAAAAATTGTATGTTCAAAAAAATTAGAAAAAATAAATAATTATTATTTGAGAAAACCAAATTATATAAGTTTATATGATAGTTGTGGTCGGTATAGTTTGATATATGTTAATTATGGATGAATTTCAATTAGACCTAACATGATATATGGTAATAGATATGTTAATTAATATAAATATTGTAGTATATGTTGTTGTAATTTTAGGTTTTATATAATATTATACTTTTTATTTATCTATTAAAATTTTAAAAATTTGATCACCAATGTTTCTGTTGAAGTTCCATCATTCTTTATAATGAAACTATTGTTTTTGAAAAGTGACATGTAATTTGGGATTTGGGAAAGAGAGAGTGATTAATATTACAATAAAAGTTAAAAGGTTCATTACACATTTTTTACATATAAGTCATTTTGGTGCGAACAATAGACACATTTTAAAATAATTCAAATTTTACTTTTTATTTCAATACTTTTGAAAAGGAACAATAGACATATTTTATACAAATTTTTGAAAAGAAATTTTCTACAAATATGCTGATACACTTGTCAAATTTTAAAAAGTTTATAGTTAAAATTAATGAATAATGAGGAAATTAAATATAAAAATCTCTACATTACTTTTGGTGCGAAAAACTCTACGTATACATTAATCACATAACAATGAGCACTATTATACCAGTGTGCTACTATTTTTGTTTGTTAAATTTAACGAAAAAACCATTAATGTTATCCAATAAATTAATCATCCTAATATTAAAAGATTTACAAATAATTGGAAAAACAAAAATATAAAAATATAATCTACGTAAATGTTATAATGGTCGATTTTATTCCAAATTTTAATATATATATATATATATATTGGTAAAAAATAAAAATAACGGCTAGATATATTATTTGAAATTTATAAATAACACATTTTAGTTGAAGAAAAACATCTCTATAATAATACGGACAAGTTCTATTCAAATTATTATTTAAAAAGTAAAAAAATACTTTTATTTTTGATAAAATAAGTCAAAGATTAATTAAATATAATTTTATTTTTCTAAATATTCATTAATCAAATTATGAGAAAACATTTATTTTTATTGACTAAATTGCGAACGAAAACCATATTAATTCTCATTTATATTATTGAACAACTAAACCTACCTAGAGATCCTTATAATTACCACTACACATACATCCTCATTCATTTGAACTATAACACCATCATCACTAATAATATGGGATTCCTTCCTCACATTTTTGTGTTACTTTTTATCTCATCATGCAATATAGCATCATCTACAAATTCAGCATACAACACTTTCATTCATTGCCTTGTAAACCATTCACAACCTTCACACCCTATAACTTCTGCCATCTTCACACCAGACAATCCTTCATTCTCTTCAGTCTTACAAGCCTATATAAGAAACCTTCGTTTCAACACATCAACAACACCAAAACCATTTCTCATAATCACAGCATTACATGTTTCACACATACAAGCATCAGTCATTTGTGCTCAAAAACAAAACTTGCAAATGAAAATAAGAAGTGGTGGACATGACTATGAAGGTGTCTCTTATGTTGCTGAAGTTCCATTCTTTATACTTGACATGTTCAATCTTAGATCAATTGATATTGATATAGAAAATGAAACAGCTTGGATTCAAAGTGGTGCAACACTTGGTGAAGTTTACTATAGTATTGCAAATAAAAGTGAAATTCATGGTTTTCCAGCTGGTGTTTGTCCTACTGTTGGTGTTGGAGGACATGTTAGTGGTGGTGGTTATGGTAATTTGATGAGAAAATATGGTCTTTCTGTTGATAATGTTATTGATGCACAAATCATTGATGTTCAAGGTAGATTGCTTGATAGAAAATTAATGGGTGAAGATCTCTTTTGGGCTATAAGAGGTGGTGGTGGTGCTAGCTTTGGTGTTGTTCTTTCTTACAAAATTAAGTTAGTTAAAGTTCCTAAGATTGTCACTGTTTTTCTTGTTCAAAGAACTTTGGAGGAAAATGCAACAAACATAGTTTATAATTGGCAACATGTAGCACCAACTACAAGTGATGATCTTTTCATTAGGCTTATGTTGGATGTTGTGAAGGATGCAAAAAATGGAAAGAAAACTGTAAGGGCTGGTTTTGTAGCTCTATATCTTGGTGACTCAAAATCTCTTCTTTCATTAATGAATGAGAGTTTTCCTCAATTGGGTTTGAAGGAAAGTGATTGCATTGAAACAAGTTGGGTTAAATCTCTTATGTTTTGGGCTAATATCAATATAAGTGAAAAAGTTGAGATTTTGCTTGATAGACAACCACAATCATTGATCTACATGAAAAGAAAATCGGATTATGTGAAGAAACCAATTTCAATGGAGGGTTTGGAAGGGATTATGAAGAAGATGATTGAGTTGGAAAATGTAACATTCTATTTCAATCCTTATGGTGGAAAAATGGATGAGATTTCATCAAATGCAACTTCTTTTCCTCATAGAGCTGGTAATTTATGGAAGATTCAATATCAAGGTAATTGGCATGAGGCAGGTGTAGAGGCAGCATCTTCACATATAAATGTTACTAGAGAACTTTATAATTATATGACTCCTTTTGTTTCAAATAATCCAAGAGAGACTTTTCTTAACTATAAGGATATTGATTTGGGAGTTAATCATAATGGTAAGGATAGTTATATTGAAGGAAAAGTTTATGGAGCTCGGTACTTCAAGGATAATTTTGATAGATTGGTGCAAATTAAGACTAAGGTTGATCCTGGTAATTTCTTTAGGAATGAACAAAGCATCCCTACACTGACTTCTTCATAGATAACTAATTGTTTAGTAATTAATAAGTTTAATTTTGTAACAATAAGCATGTTTTGTAATATTTTTGATCGATGAGTAATACGATTTTTCTTTAAGGATGTTTTGTAATAAGATTTTCTTTTAAAAAATTGCATTTACATGCATCTATTTGTATTATTTAAAAAGTAGAATCTCTTTTTTAATGTTTTTTTTTTTTTTTGGAAAGTGAGGAGGTTTGAAAAATTCATTGGAATAAATGAGAAATGATATTCTTCATAATTTGAGAATAATGAATAAGACAGATTGCACCCATAAATCCTTAACATCTTCAAAAAATTACTTCTCATTCTCATACTCCTACAAATACTATTGGTTAGGATTTTGTGGTTAGAATCAGAAAGTTAAAGGAAAAAGAAGAGTACCCATTCTTTGAAAGATGTTTAGTGAAAACTCTTTGAGGTAATACACAGCTGTATTCAAGCAAAATTTCACTTTGAATACATGGAAATCCAGATAAAAATTATTCACATCAAAATAAGAAGTAGATCATTAGCAAAGAAAATGAATAGTCTCCATCAATTTTACTTAAAAAAATGAAAGAAAAGAGAATATGTAATAATAACAAATCAAAGAATGCCTGCGTTTTTTCAGTCTACTACAAACTCTTCACACATTTCACCTACTTTCAAAATCTAAATGATACCAAAAACACAATGGAACAAAAAATTGAACTTAATAATTGAATTTTCATGGTGAGCTTTTGTTGGTCATGTAACGGTACAGAACCCTCTTCTTTTTGTTTGATGTGTTGTTTATTGTGAGGATAACTTTCCCTGCTTCATTGTTCTTAAAACTGTTCCTAATTGCTCCTTCTTGTGAACCAATTTTTTTCCCTTTTGTAACAATCACAGTATAAGAGCCTTCATCATTTGGAACAAATTCCTCCTTGTAGCTTACCTCCCAACCCAAAACAGTCAAATCCCAGCTCAAAGTGTTTCCAACCTGATGAAATACAAACAACCTTTTAGAATGTATCTAGTTTTGCACACCGAAAATTGATTTTGAATAAACTTATTCTTTTGTTAAATGTGAATCGAATGTAAAGTGAAAGTTAGCATACCATTTATGTATAAGTCTTTCTAACTTGTTTAAATACACATCAATTTAGAATATGTTTGGTCCTGATTGCAAAAAATTGATTTTGAAAGAACTTATTTTTCTGTTAAAAAGTGAATTGAATGTAAAGTTGAACAATACATTTGAAGTTATCATTTCTCATTGAAAGCAAAAGCTCTGAAATTCATAGTTCATTCTGAAGGCAAAAATAATTTTTCACGAGAAGACTAAAAACATGTTAAATTTGAATTTCATGCATAAAGAATCACTATAGTCTATCGCAAGTGCGAATCCTAACATGCACCTACTCCTAAAACACGCTAGAGACTAAATTCACGCCTGAAGAAAACACGATTATCCTCGAGAAGTTTCAAACATGTCAATGTGAATTTCTTGCGTCTAGAATCACTAATGTCTAACACAAATGTGAATCCTAACAATCACTTATTCCAAGAGCGCACCCCGAGTCAAAAATGATTTTTCTCGAGAAGACTCAAACTTGTCAGGCAATTTGAATTACATGCAACTAGAGTTATATTGTCTATCACATGTGAACTCCTAACAAGCATCTACTCCTAAAACACATCAGAACAAACTTTTTGTGCATAAAACTTTGTACACTAGTTGTTACCTCCAATGCAGGAATTTCAATAGTTGCAGTTGATCCAGCCTTGAGAATGAGTTCTGAAACAGAAGCGTCTTGGCCAAAGAACTCAGAATCATTTTCCCTCTTGAAGCCACCATAGTTAACTGGGATCTCCTCAATTGGAATGTACCTATTTGAGATACAAAGTCAATAATAAGGTCATCTATATATTGATGCTTAGAAATGAAAAGAAATGATTAATGGTTTTGGAGGACATACTTGATCAACGTTTCGGTAACCTTAGCAGGACGAGCAACCACAAATTTGCTCTTTGTTCTTTGTGTTAAGAAAGGAGATAAAAGTGCATTGAGTGCATAATACCAGAAAGGAGCATTGATGAAAATCTACAATGTAAACAAACATGTACTTCAGTCAATTACTTTGAATAGAGACATATAAAACTAAGCATAAACATAACCGGCACATACACAAACACCAAACACAACACCCACACACAAACAACAATGTCAATGTTGTATTGTGTCACACACTCAAACATGCCTTCAATTAGAAGTATTGATTCTACTACATATATATATATATATATATATATATATATATATATATATATATATATAACATTTTACAAAAAAAAGTAAGCAATGCAGAGAGAAAAAGGGAATTTAAGCATTGAGGTGATGTGAAAAAAGCAACTTACATTTTTGGCCATCATTTCAGGATAATTGTCCTGCAACATTGAAACAGTTTGGTTTGTTGCAATTCTAAGATCTTTCTTTGATGGGCCAGGTGAATTCTTAAGGTCATTGATTTGAAGCAAAGAAGAAACACCACCTGGTTTCAAATTGAGCTTCTGAATACCTTTCTCCATAACTTGACACCTCCATCTCAAAAACTCACTTCTCTTTTCCTCATTCCCAAAAGTCTTTTGATAAATCTCTTCACCATCAAAAACACCATAGATGTTGTAACACACAGGGTGTCCTTCACGATCAACACCATTCATATAAGCAGCAGAAGCCAAATCAGAATCAAAAACTTCATCCAAAACAGAATCAATCTTCATTTCCTTCCTCCATTTAAGTGTTTTCTTCAACATCTCAAATGAATCATTCACCTTAAACTCTCTAGCCCTCAAAAACTTCAACAAAACAACATCAATTCCTTCATCACCTTTACTTGGCAAAAGAGACACACCCCATATAGACAAATCCTTTTCCTCTTCTTCTTCAACCCTTTTCTCCTCTTCAACATTCTCTTCCTTCTCACCCTCTTCCCCACCTTCTGTTAAAGCTTCAACCTTTTTTGTCTCTTCTTGTTTTTTCTCAAAAAGGGTGTTCCCTAAAATTGCTTCCTCAAGCTTTGACTTGAGTTCAACCAAAGCCTTTTTCTCAAACTCTTTGAGATCAGAAAGGAAATTGCTTTCTTCTTTGTAAGAAGAACATTTCTCAACTGCCTTTAAAGGTTTGGTAGATTCATCATCCGCTGATTCATTTGTTTCAACTTTTTCTTCTTCAACATCAACAACTTTACCTTCTTGTGGTGATGCAACAACCTCAACATTCTGGGTTTCTTCTTGAGCAGCCATAGCTTCGGCAGTCATGATTAGTTTAGTTTGTTTGAACACTGAAAAAACAAAATTAAAACAAAAAAATGAGACCAAAAATGAAAAGTTTGTGAGAAACACAGAAATTAAAAAGCAATGGAAAAAAAGAAACAAACACCTATATTTCTGTGAGAGGAAAAGAAACAGTTGTGTTTGTTGTGTTAAGGTGAAGGTGTGGTGAGAAGGTATATATTATGATGTGTTTGAAAAGTGTGGGACCCACAAACGGTCACATAAATGAAAAACTGGAAACACCGAGGAGGAGGAGCCGTTGGAGATTCGTTTTGATTATCCCAAGGATTTTGCTGTTCTGTAAGACAGCAAATTTAGGCGTGAAAACGTTCACTTATTGGCCCCACCAACAACCCATTGCTTCTAGCTAGGCCAACCAACTTTTTCTTTTTCCTATGCTTTCTGAAATTTACTTTTTACTACTTCTCGTCCCGATTTTTTTTCTAAGTTCTTTTTTTCGTTTTATTGAAAATAGGTGATTTTAAATTATTTTTGACTCAGTTTTATATATGTATTTTTTTTTCTCTCTTTCTATATTTTAATTTAACTAAATTATTTTTACATGGATTAAATTTTTCTTTTTTTATTTTATAGTCTCATATCAAGTTTAATTTTAATTTTTATATTGATGTTTATTTAATTTATTATGTTGTTGTGGTGATTATTTAATTCAGATTTATACATCAATTTCGATCAATTATTTATTTAATTAATTTTTAAATTATCAATATTATAAATCTAAAAATATATTTAATTTAATTATTTTAATTTTGTCATATTATTTTATATTATTAATTTGTATATTTTAAATATATTCATAAATTCATCGTTTTTATTGCTTTGTTAGACTATTAATGAATGTTGGTAGTATAAGATTTTTGTTTAAAATAGATTAAGTTATTTGTCATTACTTCTACGTTCCAAAATACTAGTAGTATTACATCTCACTTTAATTATAAGCATCGCTAGAAAAAGTTTGTTTTTAAATAAAAATTCATTACATATTATTGGATTTTTTTTTTCTTCGAAGCATACGTCTTAATAATACAATTAATTTACCTTAGAAGGTGAAAAAGTCTAAATTGGACAACTTTATATACAAAGACTCTGAATGGTAAGAACATTAACTAACAAATTAATTAAATTATATACACATTATTCTTAATATTTATTAAAAAAAACTATGGATACTTATAATTAATGGAAAATTACAAGAATTAAGAAAATTAATTATAGTATGATATTTTCTATATCCCATAATACATGATTTATTTGCAAAAAGAAATTATCTCAAAATAATTTATTCTTTCAATTTTAATGTTATGTTAATTAAGAAAATTAATTGTATTATGTAATTAATATAATACATCACTCGTAATTTAATATACTACACTTTATATTTATAATAGTGTCAAATACATCAATTGTAAATGTAACTGTTATTTTCTCTTTTATATTTATACGTTTTTTAATTCATGTAAATGATCAAGCATGGAATATATTATGGGATAGATGGAAAATTATTTTTACAAAAAAAAGATATTTAAAAAAGAGACACAGTTATGTTTTATTACAATATTGATTATTATTTATTTTAGAATTATGTTAATAAATAAATAAATAATGTAGAATTCAAAAATTATTTTAAAAAACTTAATACATTTAAAAAAAAAGTCTTATATTTAAGAATAGAGGACGAGTAAAAAAAATAAATAATGAAAGTAATGTTATTTAGAGGACATGATCCTAATACCCTTTCATGCGAACCTAGGATTATAATCGGTGCAATTCTTTTTGTTTTATTTTTTTTCTCTTTTAGGTGATGTCTCCAGTGGAACAACATTTAAATGATTCGTGGTGCACTATTATCAATTGTCATTAGATTAAACAGGTCTACTAGATCTTACAATGAACTCTTCACACTAAATTGTCTAATTTTTAAAATATTAATATATAAATAAAAAATATAATATAAAAAATACTAACAAGTATTTTTGTCTAAATAAAGAAATTTATAGTTGAAACTGAATAGGTGTATTTAACATTTTCAACAGTTAAATTTTATTTTTTTAATACAAAATTTCCTCTGTTGATTCTTTTAATAATCGTGATAAAATTACTTGTTAGCAAAACTCATATATTATTATATCGATATAAAAGTTTTAGTTATAATTTATAAAAATATATTGACACTATCTTATCGGTTATTAAAGAGAGGTAACATATCAAATGCCCATGACTCCCTCAATGGAAAACTTAAAATATCTTTACACTATTAACAGTAAAATATCTTTACACTATTGATGAATACACATTAAATCCAAATTTTTATACTATTAAAATATATTTATTAATTACAAGGATAGAAATAATATATTAACTTATTAAATTATATTAAAACACAATACATTATTAAAAATATAATATTAATGATCAATTTATTACTAAAATATCTCTAATAAATAAAGAAAGTAATATAATATTTTATTCAAAAATAATTGAAGACATTGAAGTGGTCGTGGTATAAAAATAATCTGCCACTAAAGACTACAACTATTGACACATTGAGAGAGTCATGTTCATTTAAGTTTTCCATTGTTCTTTTCTATGCCACTAAAGACTACAACCATTGACACATTGAGGGAGTCGTGGGCATTTAAGTTTTCCATTGTTCTTTTCAACTTTGCTCACAATCACAAGCAAAATATCTTTAAAACTTGATAACTTTTTTGACAAAATAAATTGACAATTATTAAATGTCTTAGTTGATTAATTAGTTACATTGTGTAATTAAACATTTATATTATTTATTTATTTATTTATTAAATAAATTTATATAATATTTGATATGATTCATTCTCTCAAGTATCAATATAGTTTAATTTACTTTTTTTTATTTATCTTTTATCAATAATTTAAATCAATAATCGTAATATAATATTAGATAATATTTATTTATTTATCATTGTAAACCTTCCAAAAATATTGCAATATTTTCGAAATCACCATCAGAATTGGAAACTGAAAAAGACAGTCGAAGAAAAAAATTCAACGTTCATGCAATGCACGAGATCATTTATTATTAATTTCAAGATTTTTGGTTACCTCCACAATTGTTGAATGAACTAAAGTTTGCTAGACAAATAGATGCATTGATGTCAGCACATAATTGTTCATTTTCCCATTTCTTCGACCATTTTTATCATGAGAGATCCAAGAAAATATATGTTTTGTCACCCATTGGATCATGTGAGAGTGAGGATGCAAAGACGATGAAAGACCCGGATCAAGATTGAGATTATTCAAGATTCTCATTGTAAAGAAAATGCTATTAAGCATTAGTTATAATTTTCCATACACAACAAATTTTTGTTAATTTTTTCTAGCATAATTGATATGTTACAAAAAACGCGTTCTTTTTTAGTTTCAATTGAGATTCTAGTTATGTCTTCAAAGAAAATGATAATTAAACAAAATTTGTTATTTTTAATTTGACGACATTTCAGCTTTTATCTAAAAAAAGTTTGGATAATTAAGGAAAATTTTATTCTTTCTAGTTTTAATTGGCATTTTATATTATATCCATATTAGCTTCTTTTCATAATATGAATAGTAAATCACAAAATTTATATTCTTTTTAATTTTAATGAATTTTTAGCGTTTCAAATTCCTTATGATGTATTTTAGGTATTTCAAATTTATTTTAGTCGATGTTTTTATGATTTTTTTTTTGTTGATATTTTTCGAGCTTAAAGTTTATTAAACATGTCTAGCTTGAGGGGATATTAGATATTTTAATTAGTTAGTTAAATTAATTAATTATTTACATTAGTTAGTTAGTTATTTTATATTAATTAATTATTTGTACTATATAACTCTTGATGTAATTCATTATCTCAATTATCAATATTATTTAATTTATTTTTATCAATCACTTAAATCAAGGTTAGTAATAATAATTTTGTGTCTATTATTAATTTTACTAATTTTACGATGAAGCATTCATATCAACAAAGTGAAGATTAAGAGCATAAAAGATATGCTCATAGAATCATGTTTGCTTGGTTTAATCAAATCCAAGAATAATTTGTTAAAAGTTTAAAATTTATTTGAGGAAGGTAAAATATTTTCCAGTCACTGAGCTTCGACGCAAACCTTCATATTAGTCGATGTTATAGAGATAAAGATTTCGTGGTGGTACAGTGAAATGGAGCACATATCGTGTACAAAAAATAGATCTTTAAAAACAAACAATAAAAAACTGTTGTAACGGGTCGTAGAATATTATAATCAAATGTCTATTGATTTATTTTTTTATACTTATGAAACTCTTTATTAGTTATATGTCAGATTTTTAAAGACATAAGTTTAACATACGATTAATTTTTTAGGTTTAAGATTGACTTACTGCCTTTTATAGATTTTTTTTTTGATATGATTTAAAAATTTATTTAAAAGTTTTATTCACATTAAAATATTTAAATACTCTAGTCATATCAGATAATACTTTCTATATATCAATATACATATCTATATATATTACACAAAAAATAATTTTTTTAAAAAGTTAATTTAAAAAAAATCTAAAACAAAAATTCTTTAAACTTTAAAAAATAATTTTTTGTTTCAAAGAATATATTTTTTTTCTCAACCAAACACATCAATTATTACCTCTTAAATAAATATGGAACGATTATTGAGTGATTGATTAATTGATCACTACCGAATATTAGACAACTATCAAATATAGAATCACTATCCCATTATTAGCTCTCAAATAAATATGAAACGACTATTAATTAATTGAACGACTACCGAATATAAAACGACTATGAAATGTAGAATCGCTATTTAATTTTTTTTAGAGTAAATACTTAAAATAGAATAATATTTTTTGGAAGTTTAAAAACTTTGTTTTATGTACCAAAAAAAAAAACTATGCTAGCATGCAACTTAGGCTTGCTACGGCTACACCTCGAGGTTAAATATGTTTAAGGTGATTGTTTATTAGTATTGAATTTTTCACTTACACAAATATTTTTTAACTAAAAATAATATGTATTCATTCAAATTAAAGAGAATACATGAATTAAGAACAATATAAATATAAATATTTAAAATTAAAAAAAATTAACAAATAAATTCATAATTTTTAAATTAATAATATAAAACAAAACAAAAAGTATTTATAAAGTTAATAAAACTAAAGTGATTAAAATATATATATATTCATATCTTCAACGTTAAAGATGTTAAAATAGATAATATTAATAATAATATTAATAATAAATAGTAAATAAAAAAATACATGATGATAGATTGAATTGGAGATGATATTGATGGGCTTATGTTGTTAGGTCCCCAAGCGTCTCCTGTCCACCGTCTATAATATTTGGAACGTGGTATGGTATGGTATCCTATGACCAACAAAATACTACTATTTGCTCCTTTCTTTGACTTGTCTCTCACTCACTAACGACAAACCATTCCATGTGGTATATTTGTCCGATGTTGTGGATAATCATATGGAATCAATTTCTTTAGGACGACACCATTTTTAATATTACTTTATATATCACCATATCTACAGCATCTTTCAAATAATATGCTAAATATTTGTCAATTATTAACCGTTCGGTATTAAACGGTTGGAACGACTATATATAAAATAGATATGTACAAAGAACGGCAATTTAATGCAGTACCATATATATATATATATATAATGATGACAAAAATTCACTTATAATAGTTTAAGTTTTTGAGTTTATTTTATTTTGAAGTTATATTATATATATATATATATATATATATTATTTCATTTCAATTTTAATAATAATTAGTTTAATTAATTTTTTTTTATTATTTGAAATTCTACTAAGTACTACGATAATTTATCTCTCGTATATTCTTCAAAAGAAATTTAATTTTTTAAATGAAATTTTTATTTATTTTGTCTACAATAATTTAAATTTACATATAATTTTAAAAACAAAATAATAAATGTGTATCTACATTATTAATATATTTAACTTCTTTTACATGTAAAAATAGTCTGAAAAGTTAACTTATTATGATGTTTCGATTAAATTTTAAATTTCACTGCAGTAATTTAAAAAAAATCAAAATTAAGAAAATGCATGTGTAATTAATATGTTTCAAAGAATAATGTTAAAAAAAATCTAAAAGATGGAATTTAAAAAAATAAACTTAAAGAATTTAAATGAAAATTAAATTAAATTTTAAAGATTAAACATGTATTTTTGTCTATCTTTCAATTTTTTTATTAAAAAAAATTAATGTGAAGAGGGAAGAAATCGTTCCTTCTATTGTGCTTAGATAATAAAAAGCAAAGTTTCGTAAAAGGCAAAACTTCATATAGCAACGAGAGAAGGTGCAAGTTCTAAGCCTTCCGAGATTGTATCATAGTGACAACAGTAAGATAGTCTAACTCAATAAATAGGGGTATGGATCCCAACAATGAAGACCAATCTTAAGCCATTGGACTAATCTCCAAAGCTCAATCAAGGAAAACATGTACTAACCATATTAGAACCTTAGAGAGAGAGAGGAGTGCACCACTCGTCAAGGAAAACTCCAAGGTTCATAGAACATTTAAAGATGTACAAGATTCTCGTGTCGACAACATAATTCAAACTCATGTTTTTGTAGGATAATTAATTTACTCCCAACATCCCATAATCAATATATTTTTAACAAAATAAAATTATTTATAAATAAATATCATTTATAATTTTTAATACAACTTTAATTATTCTTTTTTTTATATTACTCTTCGATTATTAATATATACACAACTCTCATAATATCATTGTTTACATTGATTAAAGTAAAAAATCTACTAATAATTAACAACTAGATTATGACCCGCGCGCTGCGCGGATATTAATTAATTATTTTTATAAGTTTTATAAGTAATATTTTATGTATTATAAATATAGTTATCTTATAATATTATTTAATTGATTTGTAATAATTGAATATGATTAGGAAAATTAAAATGAGAGAAAATTATGTTTATCACAATTATCTAATTTCATTTTTAAAATATTTTATAAAATTCATGTCATAATTTATTATATAAGATAATTGTTTGACTCATTGTACTGTGATTGTTAATTTATTTTTCAACATATAATGATACTTGCATTTATTTGATGAAATAAAATGTAAAATACAAACCCAAAAATAAGATGTAAAAATTTAAAAATATGATTGACTATTTAATATTTTTTATTTTAAAAAAACTTTAATATTGAATTATATTGTAGCGTAGTATAAATTTATTTGTTTTATTAGTATGATATTTTAATTGTGAGCATGAGAAGTTGTTGTTAAAAAAAAATTATTGAATATATTTCACCAATCTAATATATATTTATTATAAGGATTCACAAACCATTCATAAAGATAAAACTAAAAATAATTAATTCATTTACAAGAAAAATTTATCTAAAAATAATTCAGTTTTTCAATTTCTAATGTATTTTTTTAATTGTATTATTTTCAATAAATTTTATTATAGATCTATTATATTGACAATGCAATAATACTTAAAAATAATAATTTAAATAGTCCTAACATATTTAGCATGCTTATCCAAAAAAAATTAAATTTGGTTAATGCATTATTATGAAATTAGATTTTATAACCCATGGCTTAACTCCTACACTACATTTTGTTAGTTTTTGGATGAATTTCCAAAAAAAAACTCTTGTAGACACTAAAGAGTAAAAATAATAAATAAATTAGATTGTATTTTTTAACTTCCACACGAGTTTGTTTTTCAAAATCCAACTTATATCTGAAATCTAAATAGTTGTGTTTGTCATTTTGAAATAAAATTGAGATTTTAAAAAATTATAAGAATAGGACAAAGTGTAAGGTAACAAATTCATGAAAATGGAAGAGAAAGATGGATGGATCATTTGTGTGATGAGTTTATTTTATATTGGGATGTGAAGACGAGAAGTGGAGTATCTCATGAGAATCATTGAGTTAGTCATGGGCAGAGCAGAAAGATCTGTTCTCTAAATGAGCTTAGCTCTAGGTGCAGGAATATTCATTCCTCTGTAATATCTTCATTTAAAAAAATAATACACACTTTCTTTCCATTACTGAGTGTATTTTTTCTATCATTAATTATTATTAATTACTACTGTTATTCTAGGTCTCTATCAGATGGCCATCGTTGGAACCATACATAGTAGACAAATTGAAAAGGTTAGAATTTCAATTCTCACAAGTTGGCCAAAAAAGGGAGGCAAAAAGGGATGTCAATTTCAGAGCAGGATCGAATCCAGAGAAGGCTCCAAAGCAGCAAGCTCTGCCTCAGATGAGCAGGCTCGGCTCCAGAGCAGCAGGCTCGGGTCTAGAGCAGCAGAATCCTGAGGAGCAGGCTCGGGGCCAAACCAGCAGGGTCGGGTCCAGACCAGCAGGCTCGGCATCAGAGCAGCAACCTCGGGTCTAGAATTGCAGGCTCGGGTGGGTCCAGACCTACAGGCTCGGGTCTAGACCTGCAGACTCGGGTCCAGACAAGCAGGCTCGGGTCCAGAGCAGCAGGTCGGGTCCAGACCAGGAGGCTCGAGTCCAGACCTACAGGCTCGGGTCCAGAGCAGCAGGCTCGGGTC
>JBBPBS010001075.1:7523076-7554188 GCA_037974835.1 Cicer judaicum | reverse complement strand
GCTCGGGTCCAAACCTACAGGCTCGGGTCGAGACCAGGAGGCTCGGGTCCAGACCTGCAGGCTCGGGTCCATACCAACAGGCTCGGGTCCATACCAGTAGGCTCGGGTCCATACCGACAGGCTCAGGTCCATACCAACAGGCTCGGATCCAGACCTACAGGCTCGGGTCCAGACCTGTAGGCTCAGGTCCAGACCTACAGGCTCGGGTCCAGACCAGCAAGCTCTAATTAAAATAATTGTTGTCATTCGTTGAGAGGGAATTACATAAATTACCTGAATTTTTATAGCATTTATGTCGATATTTATGAGTGATTAGTCGGTTTTTTTTTTATTGAATTTAATGATTAATAATATAAATTATTACTATTGATAAATGACTAATAATATTATAAAATAACTTATATAATAATTTGATAATAATATAAATTATAAATTATTATCAAATTGTAAAATAATTTATAAATTATAAATAATTGTAAAATAATTTTATAATTTATAAATTTATTATAAAATAATATTATCAAATAGATTTTGAAGATATTAAAAAAATTGTGGATGAAAGATGAAAATAGAGTAGGATTGAAGGAGATTAGGTATTGGGAGCATGATTAAGAGGGGGAGAAAGGAGGAGAGGTCCACATCAGCTTTTTGACTGATGTGAAAAATATTTGTATATGTGGCATTTGAGGGTGAAGTGGCATTCGAGGATCTGTTTTAAATATATATAATAGATTGTAGTTTAATAAAATGACTTGTCTCCATTAAATTATTACATTTTTTTAATATATACAAAAATATTATATGACACTCCTTGTAAGAGTAAATATTATTGAAAATTAGTAGTACAGTCTAATTTTGTAACAAAAACGAAAATACAACTCAACTAAAATATTTTGTAATCAGCACTACCGAAAAAGATACACGACGTTAAAGTCAATTGAGAACTGCAAGAATATTGATATATAGGATTCAAATTAAACCTAAGATTCTCCACTTCCTTTGATTCTAACCACTAAACTACATAAGAAAAAACAGTTTCCTCGATAATGATCTAATTAAAGGGTGACAAGCAACGCTGGTTCAAGTGGTGAGGAGAACTTATTTTAGTCGAGTCTTGTTTAGTCCACCACTAGGCAGCTGATCATTGTCTGAATCTTTGAAGGAAAACACATCTACATTTAGTTTCCGACGACTCTTCAAACATGATCTGTTACCGGTAAAGAAGACCTGATTGTTTAAAAGAAAACAAATCAACTTTACCACAATGATAATAACATTAATTAACATATCCAACATTTTCCTTAGAAGAATAATGAATGAAACTTGCCACAAGCTAAAAGGCTAATCTGATAAACAATTCAGCTAAAAAGTGGAATTTCAATGCTAATTACAACAAATATGTATGTATGAACTAACCTATTCCAAGCAGAAAGCTGATTAATCACACATAATTTACATAAAAAAGCACACCATGCAATAAACACATACAAGACTAACACCCCCACCCCCTAACAAGTTAAAAAATATGCAATCTGTCATCTGGTCCTTAAAGATGGCTTTACTTTTGGAACCTTGAAGCTGGAAGTGAACAATTTGGGAGTCTCAAAAGTAGGAATAACGGGGCTTTCTTTCCTCTTCAAGCTTCTTTTCCCCTGCACAACAATAAGATTCATGGAAGGGAAAATGAATAAAATCATAAGGAACGAATTCATTTTAAATTATAAAAGAAAATATATTTTCGAATATGCATAGGAAGCTATACTGAAGAATAGCATCATCAACTACAGGAACGTGAGATAATAGGCCAAACTGACCATATCAGCTAGGCAGGTGAATGTGGAAAGCATGAATAAGCAAAATTTAACACTGGTTACAAACACATGTTTCCAAGTGTTACAAATTTTAAATAAAAAGTTTAAAACACGACAGAACACACAGCATATAGATTAAAACCATCAACAAAAACGAAAATCTATGTTTCCAAAGTGAGTAATAGTCATTATAGACGTAATAAATTTTAGCAGACAGCGTCCTGTGTTCATTATACAAAACAGACATGGTTTATTTGAGCGAATACTACACAGCATATTCTTGTGAAATTTTTCTCACGAATACTATCTGTATTAGAAGCAAAGATTAATTAATGAAACTACCAGTAAAAGGGGATGAGTATGACTGATTTACTGAAGACAATAAGGAAGACAAGCAGATAAAAGCACATGAGATACCTTTTCGGAGAAGTTTGTGGATGTGGAAGCATGTACATCAGAAGTACAAACTTCTTTTTCTTTGTTTAAGGTGGCACTTCTTCTACTTCTGTTGCTCTTAACGATTCCTGAGTCATTAGTTATGGCCGTGAAACAACTTAAAACGGGTTGTTCATTAGGAGTACATACTTCTTTTTCTTTGTTCAAAGTGGTATTTCTTCTACTCCTGTTGCTCTGTGTGATTCCCGAGTCATTGGTTCCTGCAGTGCAACGATTTAAAACAGGTTTAACTTGGCTGTTCTGGAACTTTCTTAAAGATTCCAACTCCACCGAGAGTCCTGATATTTCCTTGTTTAATCTTTTTGCTTCAGCCTCCATATCAGCCACTTTACTTTCTAACTCTGATATTCTACCATCCTTTTTATTATTATCAGATTGCAGTTGCTCCATGCTGGAAATAAGAATGCTTATCTTCTCATTTGCCTTTTCTACTTCATCTTGTTTACTCCTCAATTTATTAGCATAGTCAGTCTCCATTATTTTAAATTGATTCCACACAAAATTCTTTTCTGCCAAGAGAGCTAATAGCTCAGAATTTTTTTCCAAAGCAAGCTTCTCACATTCATCTTTTAACTGTCTCAATTCATCATTGATTTCACCAGGACACTTCTCTTTCTCTGAAGTGTTGCAAGAAGACTTGCTCCCACTACTTGTGGTTCCTTTCTTCCTCTTATCAGTATCTTTGAGTACTGTTACTTGGTCCTGCTATAAAGTAAGACTTCTCAGCATAATGAGTTATGACTAACGAAATGCATAAAAATATCAGAAAGCTAACATACTTCTCCTTTCGAGGATTTATGAGAAAGGTATTCGAATCCAGCCTTAAAATCCTTCAAATCGTCCTTTGTACTATCTGGAATAAAAAAGATAAATAAATATGAAGCCAACAAATATAGTTATAATAAATAATTTCAACACAACAAATAGTTTAAAAGCTGAATAAAAAACATTAAAAAAAATGTATAGCACAAGCTACCAATGACTCTCGTTTATGGGGATAGAGTTGAAGAGTTTCTACAAAAAGGACAACTTATGTTCAGTATTGTTGAAGTTGTGGGATTTTAGAGAAAAAGAGGAGAGAAAATAATAAGGGTTTAAATATTATTCATAATAGCTTAATGCTGATTTGATTACAAAAGACTCAATATTAATCTCTATTTATAGAGAAACATCGACTAAATCCTAAATTAGGAATAAATCATAATAATAATGAGAGATATTGTAAGATTCTCTATGATTATAAATTGATCATAGAAAATAACTCAAGATACTTTAATATAATATAAAACCTATTATAAGATATTTTCTAATATTCTAACAAGTACGATAGGCCCTTGTGCTACGGTTTGCCTATAAAAAACTAAAATGTGCAGCACTTTCACTCGCTTGGAAGCAACTCTCTAAGATGCCAATATCTCTAACCTTTTATACAAACCACAAAAAATAAACCATCGCAGCAATCAGACATTTATCAATTTGATGTAGCCCCCAACAACTCATCTTCACTTTTGTCTCATCAAACAACATCAAGTGCCGGAGAAGGGTATTATGACTTGGAATTAGATTGTAAATCATGGAGAGTCAAAAGGGGAGGGAATGGGGTGCTGGCTCTTGAGAAGAAATGGCAGAGAGATGGGTAGGGAATGGCGGTGGGAGAAAAGAGGCCGCAAGCAAGGCTGAATGTTACGAGTCGTTGATGAATGCCGGTAGGGTGTGCAACATTGAATGGAGAGTGGAAATGCACAATGGTTTGAGGGCAACAGGTGAGATGATCGCATGGATGTTCTGCAAGGTTGCAATAGAGACACGTGGACCAATAATGTGTGATGGTGGCAGTGTTCATCCTCGTGAATTTGTTACTGGGAATTGGGCAACGGTGTTGAAACGTTTATCCTGAATTTTAAGTCCACATGTTATTATTATTTGATAAGGTACTGCACCTAAGTCTTGCCCTTACAGAAGTGGATCAAGCAATGAGGTATTTTACCACCAAAGCCATCTCTTACAATGCATCCTACCTACCAAGTTACTGACATTAGGGAAATGCAAATATCTAGAAGCATGTTACAAGAGTCAGTAGGGTGTCTTGAATAGAAGCATGTTACAAGAGTCAGTAGGGTGTCGTCTTGAATAGAAGACCTATCAATGACCATTCGAAGATTAATACGAGATTTCACCTTCTAAGCTTAAGTCTTAGTGTCATTGGTCACATAAATCCATCTCAAAGCATTTCAAAATTCAAATAACAAAAATCATCACTATTTTATGAAACAGTCGAACAAGAATAACAACAAGGACTGTGAACAGCACACGTTCCAACCAGTTTTCTGTTTCTTCAAAAAAGTTTCCAACTTTTCTATACAAATATTAAAACAACACATTCAACAGAAGTGAAAATGAAAATTGTCATTAAAAGTAAGGTGAATGCTACAATGGTCCAACATGGATCAGTGATTAAAAATCATCCAAAACTCTAACGAAAATCGACGATACACCTCGGAATGCTCCTCTTAGTCGTTACGCATGAGATAATGACTTGAACAAAGTCAGTTTGATAAAAGTAAAAAGAAAAATAAATGCATCCCTCAAAAACTCAACTCGTTAAACCAACACCAATCATGTCAGTATCTCAGGTGTAACAGCGGGGAGAGTTGTTAAGGTATACTTTAATTTCGAGAAGTGTCATGATCGTTTTCAAGTAATTTTTAAGCACGGTATACAGAGGACTGCCTTAGAATTGGACTAAAAAGTAAAATCAATTAAAAGTAAAAGTAAAGTGAAAAAACTTAACATAACATTAACAGGGTCTAAAAGCCAAGAAAGAAACCAAAAAACCTATTTCATCTAACAAACATCAAAACACTAACTTTCTTTTCTTTTACCCAAAAAGAAAGAGACCCCCTAAAAAATAATCAATTATAACCAACTAAATTAATCAACAACAATGAAAAGCCCCAAATAAAAGAAAAAGGAACTAACCCAAAATCCATTTCAAAACAGAAGCCTCTCTATGCTTAGAACCCATCATCAAATCAGCCTTAGCCGATTCAAACAACCGCTTCTTCTCCTCAAAAATCAAAAACATCTTCACCTACAAGACAATTACAAAGAAAACATTAAAAAAATACTTTTTAAATAAATAAAATAGTTTGTAGGGGTTTCAAAAGGGAAACCCTAATTTAACTCACCTGAGAGATTTGATCTTTGTAGAGTTTAACATCAGAAGCCCAACGTTCGTTCTGCATTTGCAATCGATCTTCTAGAAACTTCTTTTGGTTGGCGAATGATTGAAGCTGGTTTTGCTGATGCCGTACCATCTGAACCAACAAATTGAACACGTTGCCCCAATTTCGACGCTCCAAAGATTCGGCCTTTGAAGGTTGTGGTTTTTTCGATTTGCGCATCGCGAGAATAAGAAGAAGAAGAAAAAAAAAAAAAAAAAGAACGAAGGAGGGGTGTGAATTGTTTTAGAAGTGAAGTGAAGCAATGAAATTGAATAACGAGTTTGCAACGGTCACAGAGAGAGTGATCCAACGAGACAAACTTTTAAAAATAGCTTTTTTTTTTATTACTCAATATGAGTGCGTTTTCGAACGTTGGGTGCAAAAAGTCTTGCAATTGGTGGGCTTTCGGAACTATATTCCAAGGTTATTATTTTTATAATAATTCTTTTATTAATTAATTTTTTTCATTAATATTTTTAGAACAAGTTTTCTTAAAGGGACATTAGATAATATGATTAATTTCTTATTATTTTGAACAAATTAAAGGACATCAACTACTTTATTGGAAGAAAAAAATAATTTATTAATGATATTATTGTATTGTGTTATGTGGGTGTGAGATTATTGTATTTTTTATTATTTAATGGAATATTTCAGCAATAATGGATGAAAATAAATCAGATCAGATTTTAAAATATTTGAATTTGACCTACTATTAATTTTATAGGTATAAATTTAGCCTATGATATATTATAAATTTTTTTTATTTGATTTGATATTTTTAAAAAAGTCTAATTCACATTAAAGCATTTAAATATGAAATTTTATATTTTTTTTAAATAGGATAAACTAGACTTTGATATATAAGAAAAATTAATAAAATAATAAACATAAAAAAAAGAACTAATAAAATTATAACTAGCAATGTCTGCAACAACCTTCCAAAAAAATAAAATGAACGCATAATTAGCAAAATGCAAAAAGTCATTCAAAAAATGAACCATGTAACTAACGATAAACAAAAAACATTGTCATCATCTAGAACGAAACTTGAACAATTCCTTGTACATTACACATATCAGTCAGCAAAACACATTCAAAACCCGATGAATGAAAAAAAAAATGATATCAAATCTTCAAGGTGTTTGTATCTCATGTTTATCAACCTTCAAACTCAAAAGAAAAAAATACATATATGTTAGACATTAAATTTAAAAATACTAAATAAGTAAATTAACAAATTCTTAAAAAAAATGAATAAATACTACTTGATAAAATTTCATATCAAATAAAAAATATTAACTTTTAATTTTCTCTTCAAATTATACTTATGACGAAATCAATATTCGCAACAAATGAGAGCTTCAACATATTCTTCGTTTAATTTAGAGTGAAATTCATCAATAACTCTACCTCCCGCACTAAATGTGGACTAAAATGTCACATTTGAGATTGGAATAGTTATTATATCAACAATCATCTTAGACAAGATCTTATAATTCATGTTATTGTTTCTCCACCGGTCCAAAGCACTAAAAGATTTAGTGTTAGGAACGGAAATACTTTCATCAAGATAATCTTGTAATTTTGATTTAATTGGAGGCACGATTTTATTTTCACACAAAATGCTCTGAATTTCGTCAAATTCAGTAATGATTGCAACATTCTTTTGGGAAGATGATAAATCATTACTATCCAAATTAACAACTAGAGACAGAGACTCTTTCAAACATAAAGCTACATACTCATCATATAGTTCTTCCTATGAACTCCTGACCTTTTTTATATTTTCATCAACAACTTCTTTAGATTTATATGTTAAGGAAAAATATATAAGCACCATATGAAATTTGCATATAGGATCTAAAACACTAGCAATAGTCATCAATATAATACACTTTGCCCAATATTTATCAAACTTTATTTTCATCGGACCTACCATTTCTTTCATAAAGAGATCTTCGTCTTTAGTAATATGAATTATAGAAATTGAAAAAATGGAGAGTGACAAATTGCAAATTACATAGTATAATAATTAATACTAATAATAAAAAAATCAAAGATGGTAATAAAAGTTGTGTTTAGTTTTAAAAACTTTAAAACAAATTTGTTGCCACATGAAAGAATAACGACAAATCAGCAAGACAATTGATTTTGATAGATTTTAAAAAAGTTTGAGTCTATTATTTTTATTAAACGCCATAAATAAGTGAGACTATAGACTCTTTACTATAGTCTAGTCCGATGACTCTTAATTATGTTCACTCGTGACATTATCGTGACCATTATTTCCGGACAACCAACAATATCCATATACTAATGTAATGTATCCATGTCATTAACTTGAAGTTGTGTCCCAAAAAATGTATTTTTGTCTAAAATGGGAGGATGGTGTGCATAATGCATGATATTTCCCGTTGTCAAATCTTATCAAATGTGGTCAGAGCACATGTTCATATATTGTGTATGCCGGATACTATTTACAGCCCATACTTCGTTTATTTTTCTTCAAGAACAAGAATACTCATCTAAAGGTACTTAAACATTGTTTTTAAGAACACTTTATCTGAATGCACCTTACATTTATCTTCATATCATCATCTTCAGGAAATGGTGTGTATTTATTATAGAAGTAATAAAATACACCTCCTTAAGTATACATTCAAATATTCAATCTTAAAAATATGAAACTATACTTATAGAAACTCAAAAACACACTTATCTATACTTTCTGAATGTCTAAAACCCGAGAGAAGTACACCATCAAAAATTGGAGGAGTGTACGCCAAACACTAATTGAGGCACATAACACGGTCACATATTAGAACAGGAAGGGCACTCGGTGAGCGCAGTTTCCACCATTTATTTTATTTCACTGTAATTCTCCACAATATTAAGGATCGCAATGAAACCGTTACCAAGACTACAACTTAAAACCTTGCAATTCACTATATATTATGGAAGATTTCAGTTAATATTATCCAAGAGTTGCAATTGTTCACACCAGTGCACATAAATATCCTTCAGTTGACCATGTAGATTATAATAAACTCACATTTTACAATCTTGATGAAATATATCACTACACCTACATCCATCTTCACATTCTAAGATGGAAATCATGGAATTACCTAGTGTGCACTAGTATATGGCTCTGCATTTTCAACTATTCTCTTCAAAGCATCAGCTCCCATGTATTTGAGAACCTAGGCCCATAAACCACAATTCAATAGTTATATATATCATGAACTTATACTCAACACTCTAAAACAAAAAATACAAGCATTATATATATCATTAATTGAGCCTTGAAAATTTCATTTTCTTAGAAACTCCAAAAGCCATTTGCTACAAAAGAAGGAAAATATGGACAAGATAGAACATCTTGAGTTATACCTCATTTGCATCTTTGAAGAAGGTATTTTCATCTTTCTTTGGCCAGCGTACTTGCCAACACCTGAAGTTAACAAGGAAAGAAAGACAATAAGTTGGTAAAGACAAAGTATATTATGCAATTTATAAGTAAACCACAAGTGAGCATTTAATCCACAAGCATGAAGTCTAGTGAATCTAAACAGAAAGCATAATGTATCCTTAGATCCAATAAATTCTTAGAGACATTATATGAGTGCCTGATTCAGGATGTATTTTCCTTTATTTAGATGGATATGGACATCTTTTCTCTACATAGCCAGATATTTCAAGAGATTGCAATGCAGACGTGAAATTGACCTACAGCATTAAGAACTAAGTAGTTGAGGTGCAATTAATATTCGTGAAATATGTAGTACCTAAGCACCGACAATTAAGATCGAAGATGTGCCCAGTGTCAGACATGTGTCAATGTTCGACACAGATACAACAGCAACACGTGTGATTACATTTCCATTACTTTCATTTTCTTAAATTATCATAGCAGTGTCTACGTGTCAAACTGTCAGTATCAATGTCATGTCTTCTGTTTGCATTTGTGTCAATGCTTCATACAATTGATCACCAAATTGTAGGTTTAATGCACAAGCTACCCATGCAACACCTCATACGCACATCAAAGTTTCAAGTTCTATGTTTATATTAAGTACTTCCTTACTATAACATGAAAATAAATGACAGAATGTATGACCTTTCTCGCCCAAGGCGCCGTGCCAGCTCTTCGGCTAAAGCTTGACCTGGTGGATCATTATCGGTTGCGAGGATAATGCGAACTACCTAAAAGAATGGGAGAGAGAAAAAATAAATAAAACGAAGCTGTCACTTCTACTCTAGAAAGATCTAACTGAAAGGGAAGGCATCAAATACATGTACCTTATCCAAGTACGCTTTGCAGTTCCACAAGTATCGATATGCAGTGTCCTGACTTCATAAAGACAAGCATGCACAAATTAATAGATTGAAGAAATAAATCAATTAGTTGAATTTGAAACATGTACTTTACATGACAATGCAGAAAAGCAGACTATATAGATTATGATGATGAAGTAGTATTACTGATTTTTGCATCATTAAGGCATCAAACAAAATGTTCGCTCAGCCTTAAAAGTGAAGTGAAATAAACTCTAATAATAGCACAAACCTTTTCTATTGGTGGCAAATCTTTTGAAGAAACTTTTCCAGGTGCACCATCTGGAACACTAACACAATTTTGATAGCCGGCTTCCTCGAGCGAAAGCTTATCAATTTCCCCTTCAACCTATTATCATTATCAGACTGTTAAAAAATATCTTCAATTCTCTTTTTGAAGTTTTCATTTCAAGATTTCCAACAAAAGAACATAGCAATAGAAAAAATAGGTGAAGGGGATTTACAATAATGATTTCGGTTGCATGACTAATATCGTCAAGTCCATAAAGTACTTTTTCTGTGCCTTTTCCCTGGACATAAAATTTAGATATGAAAATGAACATCAGGTTATTCGGTATCAATTTTATTTCATATGAAAATGTGTATGCTCATTACTTGCAGTCATTCCGTAATACATCTTTTAATGAAATGCTCATCGTAATAAGTATTGTTTTTGCAAATTAATCATTTCTTGTGATCTTGAATCAATTATGTTTATTAGGTAAATTTGTACATAAATGCTACCCAATAAAGGAATCAACTGCCAAACTAGTTATAAAATTATAAACTAATATTGTTTCAAAGATAATCATATTATAAGAAATAACTCGAGTTTAAGGCATCCCAACATGGTTCGAACCGGAAATGTTACCTGCCAAAATCTTTTCTCGATTGTTCTGTACTTACAACCAACAAGCAACCCATTTTGTTTGTAAGTAAAAGCAATAACATTCTGCATAAATTTAGCAATACAGAATTAAGTTGATAACTAACGATAACTAAACTGTGTACAGAAAATGTACCAAGTAAAAAACACAATCATCGTGATGAATGGCATTGGCGTACAAGATAAGGGAATGATATCATTAAAAAAAGTAATGATAGCTCCTATTGTATAAAAGATGGTAAAATTTCGTCTTAGGTGGTTTGGACATATATAGAAAAGATTTATAAAAGATTATATAGTATGAGTAAAAATAGGGATTAGCATTTTATCTTTTATAATGCATCATCTAAAATCAAGTAAATATAGATTTCAACAAGAACAAATTTTACAATCATAAAACAAGTAATTGGAGGCTTAACAACACATTGAAAGTACCTTATCATCCGACTGTTGCCTTACAGCGTTTCGGTTTAAGGTTTTCTCTGATATCAGTCTTTCGTTAAAGTAAGCAATGAGCTAAAATAGGGAAAAGGAAAATCATAATTCATAAGCAAAGAATCTGAATAGCACTTAAAAATGGCAATATATTGACACAACATGGACACACAAAAAGTGATTCTCCAAGTAATTTGAATACCTTAGGACCAATTGGTTCCAATCCTAAGCTCTCCTCATCCATTTGTCCAAAAGGCTTGGCATTAGCATTAACCTTACTGTCCAATTCCTTGTCATATGCAAAAACCTGTAACCATGTAATCACGTACAAGTATTTTGTCGCCGCATTAAAAGTTCTATGTTCAAGAAAAGGCACACACTCGTCAGACATGTTATGTTTACCTGACCAGCCCAACCACATGTAGGTCTAAAACACCTCCACATTGCAAATTCACTACAACACCCAAATGCATATAACACATAAACTCCAACACAGTATACACACAGAAAAATAACCATCAAAGCAAGTAAAACATGATTATTGCTTACCCATCAGAGATAATGTGAAAAGACAAACTCCTCTCCTTTAACTGTCCACCTTTGCACTAGCATATCAAAAACAAACAAGACTATGAAACAAAACCAAATACATTGAAAAGAGTTGTCCTGTTTAAATCAGCTTATTTGAACTTATCTAAGATACCTGCGTAAACTCAGTTTTTGAGAGAGTTTATAGAACAACTTATGTTGTTTTCAGCTTATTTTCATAAGATCTCTTAGATAGCTTATGAAAACAGTTCATTGCTTAAATGAAAAACAAATTGACTTTATTTTATCTTTAGAAGGTCCTGGGTGCAACTACGGGAAACTAACATATCTCTACTAATTTACTAACATTTTCCAATTAAAAAAGCACTTCAATGATATGACAAGTGCTTCATTAATTAAGTTGTTTATCTAAACAGAGACTAAGCAAAGAAATTGGATTCCAATTTTATGGAAGACAATAAAAGTTGATACCTTTGGACAAAAAAGGTTATGGTACTTTCCAGGCAAACAAGAGTTGTCTAAGTTGATGCCAAGAGGTTCCATTTTCTGCTTCAATATTTTAACTTTAGGTTCATCAAAGTTATTGTTGTCAAAAACATGCTCCACAGCGCCATCTTAACAAAACAATTTAAACAATCATGTTAGAGAGAAACCCAAATAACAATATACCAAAACAAAAATAATCTTAACCCATTTGGATACCCAGAAAATCCAAACCAATAACACTTGCAAAAATGAGGAAAAAAATAAATATAGGAAAAAGTACCTTTGGTGGAGTGTGATGACGAATGGAAGCAAAAGGTGGGTACCCTATGAGGGAAGAATGATGAGGCATAGGTTGCTGTTGGAAGAAACTTGGAGAAGAGGGATTTGGTGAGAGGATGAGATAGCCACTGGCTATGACAAAGTGGCATGATTTTGAGTTTGAATTAATGGTGTTAATAACTTTGATGGTGTTGGTAAAGAAAAGAAGAAGAAGTTAGAGAATGATGAGTGTTTTTTTTTTCCTTTTAGTTTTTTTTCTTTTCACGTCAAATCATAAGTGGATGGGTTTAGAAATAAGGTGAATCTTTGGGAAGAAGACGAGTCATTTGATGATTTTGGATTTGATTTATATTAATTTAGGCTAAATATCGTTAATTTTAGTTGATATTTTAGTTTTCTATTTTTATTTTTTTTAATTTAATTTTTAATTTTTATTTTTAGTGATAATATAATTTTTTTATATTTTTAAAATATTAACAATGTTATTATGTTTTTATAAAAATTTAAAAATTAATTAAAATTTTTAAATAAATTCTATAAAATTAATTATCATCTTCAATATAATGCAAATTTTATCAAATATATAACTCAAATACTCAAATAAATTCATATTTTTATCTCTAATAATATCAAATTCATCAAATAAAAAATGAAAATATGAGTTTAGGAATAAGGTTGTGTTTGGGAAAAGAATTATTAAGTTGTTCATATTGCAGCACGCATGACCACTATACACCATCTATGATAACAATGTCAATCCTCAACATCGACATTAATTTTATAGATATGGCTTAGAGGCATACTTCATCAGTCAAGAGAGCCATCATGATGAGGACCTAAAATGAGTTAATTAGGAGGAAATACAAGGAATATTTTAAATCAAGACTTTATAAAGTGGTAAAATAAAAAAAAATAAAAACAAACAAACATGAAACATGGGTTAGATGAAGAAGACGTCACAATCAAGGATGATTGATATATAGAATCACCACAATGGTAAGGAGCCTATTGATAAGATTCAAACAAGTTCTAATCTAAAAACTCAAAGAGGAGACATATCTCACTCATAACTCTCATTAGATAAATTTTAATTCATTTCAATGTTATCCAAAATGAGACTCTTACAAGGTATTTAAAGAAGAATTTACCTTATCCCTCAAATGGGGCAAAATCCAATTATTTAGACACATATTGGACTTACACCACTTAACTAAAACTATTACAATTCAAATTAAACACAAATAAAACAAAAAATTATTATAAAGTCTTGACTTGAAATATTCTTTGTTTTTCCTCCTATTTAGCTCATTTTGGGGCCTCTCATTTTAGGTCCTCTCATTTTGGGGCCTCTCATTTTGGGTCCTCTCATTTTGGGTCATCATCGCATCATGTGGTTTACCAGCATCTTTGTGATGCATAGTGAGCATTGTCTTATGGTATTATATGCTTTGCCAATCTTTGCACACAGTTCCTCCCACTTCTAGAGTTTTACCTTTAAAATATAATTTATTTCGAGTACCAAATACTATAGAAAATAGAAAAGTAAAAATGGTAATATTTGCAAGGAACGTGAAGATAATATTACCGAGCCAATAAAAAATTTAGGAGTTAACTGGTCGAATCTTCTAAAGGAGAATGAAACCAAACCTATTTTGCCCAAGAACATCTACTAAAAATATGTTTGATGTTTTCTTCCTCTTTACTGCATCTAGGGCATAAATAATATGTCATAATATCTCTTCGGATAAGTCTTTTAGACAGGGAGGGTATTGTGTAGAATTTCCTATGCTAAGTTCACATGTTTTGGAATTGTTTTGAGGTTTCAAAGTTTTTTCCATCATGTATAAACTTGGCTCAAGTCTAGAGATAGAAAGAGAAACTTCAATATAATTCAATATTGCTCGAATTACACAAACAAAAAAATTTAACACCATGGAAGATTGATTAAAACAGTAAAAACTAAACAATACACAATGGTGTACAAATTCATAAACATGAAGAGATATAGAGTTAAGAGAAGGGCACCATAATTTGTATTAGTTCTATTACTTCAACTTTTTTTGTAGTATACATTCAATGCTTAAATAATTTATATGAGAGTTTATTCTTTTACAAAATGATAGAATGACTATAAGATCCTTGAGAATTTATTACAACATGAAGTCAGACTCATTCTTCTAGAATCACTCGCAACTAAAAAAATTAAAGAATAACATCTTCCATTCTTGGTCCACACACAATCTTCAATTGAAGAAAGCCTTCTTCAACTGGAAGTCATTCTTCAACCCCTAAAGATATCACACTCCAAGTTGAAAAATAACCTATATTCTAAAAAATTAGTATTTCCAACATCTTTCTCGTAAACTACTATTATAGTGGAATAATTTGCGATGATAGAGACATTTTTTTGTTCAGGTTTTTATGGAAACATTGGAGCTAATAACATTTTACTTGTCAAAATTTGGATTGTTCTTCATGGTGTAAGGATGGATCGTAACATGAATATCAAAATGGTGATTTTTGAAATTGACTTTACGTCTTTCATTAATATGATCAGAAACTTCTCTCACGCTCCTTCGAGTCTCCAACCTCTCGTTAAAGAGGTTTATTCTCTTCTTCATCTTCTTGATTGGAATACATCTCTTTGTCACATTTTTCGTAAAACTAATCGTAGTACTTTCTCTATATAGAATACATGTGTATCTCTCTTAATTTAATTGATTTAGATAAGATTTTACCGCATTTTAACTATTTGTTGTAAATTAACCTCTTTCATTAAAAAAAACAAGTAAAAAGTAACAATTTCATTTCAAAATATAAAAAGAAAATTACAAAACTTCATTATTATTTTGTGTGTGTGAAATAAATTACAAACCTACGTAGAAATAGTGAAATAGAAAGAGATGGGACTCTAACACGAAGCCCAATCCAATTCCTTTATGAAGAGGCCCAATGGCCCATCATTCACTAGAAGCAAAATCCAGGCGCTGCCATTTTGCCCTTGTTGTATCAGAAACAGAACAAATCGCACTCAACTCAGCTCGCCGGCGCCGGAGTTGGCAATCGCAGGGAGTAAGGCCACCTGAAGCAGTTAGCAAGTCAACCAGGTTTTCATTTTTTTTTTATATTTTTTCTGATTTTACTTCCACTCTTTTAGTCGCGCGAGGGTGCCATTTCTCCGCGATTTGCGGTCTCCATAGCCGTTCTCCCAGAGGAAACGCACCGCTAAATTGCTTTTAAGTAGAGTTCCACTCAACACCGTGATTCCGCGCTAAAGCGTGTGTGTGCTTTGAGTTTTTCATTATTGTGTTCAATACTATCTCCAATTTACTGCTTTATTCGTTTTGTGTTGGTTGCGATTCAATAATAATCCAGTCTTGTTCCATTTGAATTGTGACATGCAGATTTTACTTTTAATGTTTCGATTTAGGTTTCCATTTGAACCATGAGTCTTGTGAGACATTCCATGGGAATCTGAATATATAGATTCTAAGTTTTATTTCATGCTTTCATATTCATTAGCTTGTTTTTTTGGAATCTTCGAGGTGGTTACACTAATGGGTTTAGGTTTGGGGCTATGATTTATGAAACACTTAGACTGATATTAGACACAATACTAATCTCTGGAGCACCGACACCGACACTTCTGATTGAAGGTGTCTACAAGGGTCTAAGACATGTTAGTGTACCTCACGGCACATTGATTATATTCAATTAGTTTATCTTTTTTCTAATTATTTATGGTGTCAATGTGTTAGTGTTGAGTTCATTGTACATGCTGTGCTTCATAGATATTGACACTGACGTGTAGTACTTTGAGAAAATAAAAGTGATTATATGTAACTTCATGGGTCTGTGTCATACACAAACACTTGTTGTATGTCAAATACGAAGTGTTATACATAGGTTTGAGGATGTTTATTCAGATTGGATGTTTTTTTGAAGTTAATGTTTAATGTGTTTAGCACTCTCTGCTATCTTTTCATGATGATGTGATGTGATTTGATGCCAGATTAAACACATTTATAATGGTTTATTTTTTTTTATCTCATATGACTCGCTGCTCAGCCTTTGATTGTGCGAAAATTGTTTCAGGGTGTGATTATTGTGGTAGTGATGCAACTAGTTTATTGAATTGAAACAGCGTCTTTGCTTAACCATTAGTTGCTATTTTGATTGAACAAAAGACATGAGGATTATCTCCCTTTCAAGATATATTTGCCATCTCACTCGGCCTCGGGCTTTTGTGCCATTGCAATCTAGAGCCTTCCAGCCTGACGTTGTTTCTAGAGATTCTAAGGCAAAGCCAATTAAGTACAAAATTCCTCAAGTTTACAACCCTTATGACCCTAGACCTCCACCTTCAGACAAAATCGTTCAGCTCGCAGAACGCATTGGAGCATTATCAGAAGAAGAACGCGGTCTCATTATGCCTGCTTTGGCAGAAAGATTAAAGCTTCCAAAGTTGCAGCCAATTTCAACAGAAGGCATGGACTTGGGTTCAGAAGGCGGTGCTGCTGGACCAAAGGCTGAGGAGAAAAAGGCTGAGAAAACAGCTTTTGATGTCAAGTTAGAGAAATTTGATGCTGCTGCAAAGATCAAGGTGATTAAGGAGGTAAGAGCATTTACTAACTTGGGATTGAAAGAGGCTAAAGATCTAGTTGAAAAGGTACCCGCTGTCCTTAAACAAGGAGTCACAAAAGAGGAAGCAAATAGTATTATAGAAAAAATAAAAGCGGCTGGAGGAGTTGCAGTTATGGAGTAGATTTTTCAGTTGTTTGATTTTGGCCAAGATCACAAATTTTTCTTGATGGCTAATGTGCTTTGAAGATACCATATCCATGGTGAATGAATGGTTAGAAATTTCTGAAGACGTGAATAAAGTTTTTTAGTCAGAGTTTTCTGGTTAATTACTCTATCACATGTAATTGTTGTGTTAGTTTGACATTTGTAACACTCACATCTTTTCTTACAAATGAAAATTTTCTGAACCATAGGAAAAATTATGTATGGAATTTATATTTAGTTATTTGAGATGCTTGTGGTTGATATACCAAAATTGTTGGTCTTCTGTTTAGACTTTTAGATTAATGAACCTTTTATCTAGAATTGTGCCTCTTATTTTAGATTCTGTAGTGTTTTAAAATTTTAATGTATGCTTTGTCATTGTTGTTTCACCAAAATATCTCTTTATAACTCGTTGACTTTCATTCAGTTTTATTCTTTCACCAAAATATCTCTTTAGAAAACCTTTATCAAAATTAATGAAACACCTCCTTGAATATTCTCTTCTGTGCATTAAAACAAATATAGAATTTGTTAAATTGTGATGCTTAGTTAAAAAGTTAATGAAATTGATAAAATATTTTAATTTAAGAAAATTGTCATTTTTATTATAAACTTAGTGAGACATGACTGGGATTAGTGGGTCATCTAACAACCACTGGGTTCTTATTAGAAAACCTTAGCTCCACAATTAAACAAAATTCGGCAACTTTTTCATGGGCAAAAAATAGGTCGTTGCATTCCTTTTTTCGTTCAAAAGGAAAAGGAAAACAGGGAACAGCAAAATATGTCGTTTACTTAGTAAAATTATTGTGTTTTTATTTTTTTAAATATATATTAATTTTATTTGATGAAAGATTCTTAAAATAAATTATTATTAGGAAGAGATAATGAAATACAAGTAAATAAAAATGTACGATAGAAAATAATGAAACTAGCTTTTAATCCACAATATTATTCAACAGCTGCCAATGTGACAATGCAAAGTTCTTAGATCTCTGATATTCCAACAAGCAACCATAAAAAGTACCACTCGTTGTAAAGAGATACTCAAATGACTCCAAACACAACTAGAAACACAACTAGAGGATAGTAGGTAACCTAGTAATTGATAGCAAATGGACTAATATATAAAAGGAGGATAGCAAATGGACTAGTAAATAGAGGGTATTACTGTGTTTTTTTTCTTCGAATGTTGAAATGATTTTTGGCAACAACATTTAATATATTATAAGAATTTTTTTTATAAAAATTTAGAATTTTTCAACATATAGTTAATTAAATATAAATTTTTAAGCATAAAAAACTTAAAAATTCATATTTAATTCATCATTTATTAAAAACTTATAAATTTTTGTATGAAAGTTGTTAAATGTATTCTAAACATTACTGCAAAAAATTATTAAAAAATTCAAAAGATATATAATAGTTGATTTAAAATAGGGACGAAAAATAAAAAAAAAATTGTTTAAAGAACTAAAAGTTGATAACTTTTTTTATAAATACTAAAAATAAAATAGTGAGATTTTATACAAATTAAAAACTTATTTAACCTTACATAAAATAACATAAACATATATATAGCATAAAAATATATTTTTAATTGATATATAAATATTTTGTTTGAATCTTTAAAAATGACTCATTCATTCGAATTGATAAAATATTTCGATTTAGGATAAATTTAAAATTGTTAAAATTAAAAAGGATGAATCTACGACTAAACTCATAACATTTATGTTATAGTACAAAACAACATAATGCTTATATGTGTGAAAAAAATAAAGTCTCGAATACACATGTTTTTATATTTATAACATTGTAGCACAAATCTATTAATTGAATTTGTAGTAGATTGAAGATAATCAATCAATGTGAATCAAATGAATGTTATAACAAAACAAAAAATCAAATAAAGTTACATCAAAATTACCAAACAATTTTATTTTAATAATACCATTCATAACATTAAAATGTTATTTTTTTTCACAATTAAAAGTGCTATGTTTTTAAGTTCTAGTTTGGTCGGTAAAATATTAATAGTATTAAGTTATACATTATATTTCAAATTCAAATTCAAAATTCGCAATTGTTTGTGTGTAAATTTTTGATACTATTTATTATTATTTTATTTATGCATAACAAAATGTATGATTATGTTGGAACTTAAACACTAAATATTGAAACTTATAGTTAATGTTGTGTGAATTGAAAAAAAATATATAAATCTCACATAGGAGGATATTATACACTTGATACTATTTACAAGGAGGATGTATTACGTTTGAAGTGTGTTCCAAATGATACTCAATTTTAAGAAGAGGAAAAAATACACTCCAAATGATACCTGCCTCCACTATTTTTCCAATTAGGTCGTACTTAGAAAATGTGGTATATTATTTTTAATACACGAAAAATGGAATTCCTATTAATGTTTGTTTTTTACCAATCATTTAGTAAATGTTAAATGACCTTTATTGATGAATAAAAAATGTCAAACGAGCTTTTTTTTGACTGAAAATATTTGTGCAAATTTATTATCAAAATTGGATTTCATATATATATATATATATATATATATATATATATATAATTATCATGAGGGGTTGTGATTTGTTGACATTGTAAAACTTTTTACATTGTCGGTACATAACAATTAAAATCTAAAATATTTATGTCTCATAGAAGTAACTCGGTTGGTGAGTTAAGTTTTGTTGAAATAATTTAAAGTAGGACAACATGAGGTACAGGTTCAAATTCAATCTTATAAATAATTAATTAGTATTGTTAATATTACTAATATTTTATTGAAAATGATAGTTAAATATGCGATTTTGATATCAATACACATTCTAATTCTTTCGTCTTAACTTCCAAAACAACTTTATATCTCTTAGAAATTAAGAGAAGTTGTGCAAATAAATAATGATATATCAATTGAGATACTTAATTATATGAAAAGATCAAATATGTCCTTAAGAGGGAGATTTATGGGAGTTTGGGAGCAGAAAGTTTTGAACGGTTAAATCTATATTTTTATATTTGTAATTTAAAAAAAAAAAACAATATGATGTATGATTAGATAACATCTCACTCATACTTCAACTATTATTATAAATATTTTATAACTTGCTTAATTTTTATTTTCTTTAAAATAACTCATTTACTCCCCTCTAAATACTCGCTCCCAAACAAAGCTTTTTTTTTTTCCTTTCCAAATCTATATATTATTTATAGAATTTAATAGAAATAAGCTTTATAAGTTGTGTGAATAAAAATTAATTAATAGTTGTAAGGATATTGATATGTAAAGATCTCAGTATGAATATGAGATTCTTCGTTTCTATGTAGTTAACATCAGCGAGAATCAAGTTACTTTGTAAATTTTATTTGTTATTAATTGCGTATATAAATTAAATTCTTAATAATTCATAATTTTTAATATGTGATCAAATAATTTTTATTTAAAGTTACAATTAGAGGTGAGAATAGACCCAACCGAGTTAGGCTTTGCAATGCCTAAGTCTGACTTTGTCAAAAAAAATTAAGTTATGTGGCCTATTATAGATTTTTTTTTAGGTCCGAATCTAACTTTTTATGATATTTAGCTTATTTAAAAGCTTAATTCATATTAATATTTTAAATATGTATTTAGATATATTTTTTAATAGATTAAGAATTTAATATATTAATGAAATTAAATATTTTTTTTATATATTTACACAAGATATTTTATAGAATTTTATTATATATATATATATAATATTTCAATTTTGTTTTATTATTAACAGTGTAATTCCGTCGGATTGAACTAAATTTTGCTTAAATAGGTCATGTGTACTTAAAAAAAGTTAAAATTTAAGTCTCACATATTATATATCAAAGACTTTTTTATTTTTATTTTATTTTAAAAAAGATAATAAATTTTATTATAATTAACTCAAACAACTATAAAATTAAAAATAAAATAAAACATCTAATTTAATAATATCAAATATTTTATTTTAATTATTAATCTAAACTTAGTTTATGTTATAATGTATAAATTAGATATTTCACATATCTCTAAAAAGTAATAAGAACCATGAATTTTGTTATAAATGTGCAATCTAACGTCCTTATTTTTTGGCAAGAAAGTTGATTTATATATAAACAACAATAAAGATACAAACTTTTATAGTACACAAATATGGGTTCAAAATTGTAATAAAAATATAAATAATTTTTTTTAATACACAAATATGAGGAATTTTTTATGATAATTATATAAATATATTTAAATCTTATATTTTAATTTAAATATATATATATATATATATATATATATATATCAATTTATCATATAGAAAGCTTAAATTTAAACTACTTAAATAAATAAACTTTTTTAAGAACTTAAATTTAATAACTTTACTAAAGAGATCAAATAACCTATTTCCACCGTTAATTACAAAGACTTAAATATTTATAGTACCAACGTCGGCAAGTGATGTAACAACTGTCCATTAGTTTGAATCTCTTTCAACTGGTTTTGAATTTGATTTACAACACTTCTTTTTAGATCTTGAATTCAACTTTGAAAACTTAGGCAACAATGATTTCTTAAAGGAAAAGCATTATCATTCACACGATCCTATTGAAAAGAAATTAGTCTATGTCATAACACATCCAATGTCCTAATTTTTTCCTATAAAAGTATATAAAGTGAATTTTAAGCAGACCAGATCTACCCACAAGAATATTCTAAGGAGATACAACCGTCACGTTAGGAATAAATATTAGTTATACTTATTCTAGTCACAGAAATAAATAAAAATAATTATTCTTGTGGTTATTAATTTTTTTTTTTATGAAATTCAATTGATTTTTTTATAGTTTATATAAAAACTAATTTAAATTATTAAATTAATTTTTGAATTTCAAACATTCAATTTTATTAAAGTAAATATGTAAATTAAGAATACAAATATTAATATTAAAAAAGATAAAAATAATTAATTTTAATTTATAATAACGATAAGGAAACACTATTAAAGAAATGAATTATTGCATGAAAGTTGTAGGGTCACAAAAAAGTGATTAAAAGCCATAAGCAAAAAAACGTTGTGGTTAATAACATAAACAGGTGTCATGAAAAACTACTAAGCGTGTCACTAAATTATAAATACTCCAACTCTCAAAGCCTCACAAAAAAAAAAAAAAAGGAAAGCACGGATCAGAAAAAAAAAACACCGGAACCTCTTTTACAATCCTTGTTAATTCTATTGTCATCCTTAACCATTACGAAAGTGAAGTGTAGAAATGGTGTCTTCGAAGGGTGGTAGTGTTGAATTGTTGAGAAAAGTGTTGGGTTTGGGTTATTGGGTACAAGGATTGAGATGTTTTCCATGGTTAGTTGTGAGTTTCTTTCTTAAAGATGGTCTTAATGTGAATCCTTCTATTCTTCAAATTCTTCAGAGTTCAGCCAATCTTCCTATGGTTGGGAAGCCCATTTATGGTCTTGTTTCAGATTCTGTTTACATCTATGGTCAACATCGTGTTCCTTACATCGCTCTTGGAGGTAAACTAATATAACATCACGTTCCACTTTATAATCTCTATACCCTTTTGAATTTTCTTTCTGATTTTGATTTTACAAAGCAAAGTTGTACACTTTTAACTATTTCATGATTTGGGTTAGTTGATGTTGTGATAATTTGTGGTGAATTACTGTTTTGTTGCTTTCCTTAATAATTGGAATTGAGAATTTGTTGTTTCTTCTTATTGTTCTTTAAAAAAAATGAAAGGAAGAATGTATGAATGATCGTTTTTTGTGTATACCATTTTCAAATAATTTGATTTTTAAGAATGGGGTTTGGCGTGTGTAGAACTTTTATATTTTGTGAATGGTATCTCAATGAGTTTGGCAGAATCAGGATGAACCAACGTGATTTTATTTTAGTTACAACAATGAGTTTGGTGTGTGTATAACTTTTATATTATGTGAATTGTATACATGTTTGGTTTCCCAATAGAATCGACAAAATCACAATGATCCATTGTGGTTTTGCAAAAGCTACATAGTGAAGCTTTGCAAATTCACGGTGGCCCAACGCACATTTTTCCAATTCTACTGGGAAGCTAAACATACGCATAACTTTTGTGAAATGACAGTGGTTCACTGTGTTTCTGGCAAGGCCATTGTGATACCAAACATACATCAATGAGTTTGGTAGAAATCCCCTTGATTTAAATTTTTATGCTGAGCATAACCCATTCTTATAAAACGACTCTTGTTGCTTCATTTTATCTTTTTAGTATGAGACTTGGGATTTTTTCTGATACACTCTCTCACACCTAACACTATTGAGCATGATGCGTGGATATTTTAGTGGGTGACTTGAATGGATAGACTTTGATACAATATTAGATTTTTATAAAATCCTAATATTGAATGTGGGTCTTTTTGGGATTTTTTGGAAAAGCATAAAGAAAAAGGAATTAAAACAAAGTGATATTGAAATTCCAGTTTTGAAAAATAATGAGGTTGAGTTATCTGGTTTTTTGTTGCTTTGTTTCGACATATTTGAGATAATCTCTCAATTTTATATTTTTCTGTTTATAGATTTGTTTTTATTTTCCATGTATTGTAATGCAGTATGTCCTGATACCCAAGTTTTTTGTGGGTAAGTGGTAACACATTATCCATTTTTTCCTGCATCAATCCAAAGTCAGAAAAGGAATATTTCAGATTCTGGCTAGTAATGAATCCTAAAAGAAAGAATAAATCCAAATCCAGATTCGCAAGGAAACAGAAGATGCTTGAATATAACACGCTTCTTAAAATAAACACAAAATCTATGGTTAGGAACTAAATGAATGGATGTCGTTGTTGCTTGAACATAAAGACAGTATAAGTATATATACTTTGTTAGCTTCTTTATAAAGGAAGGGTAAAAGATCACAATTATTTCTAGGAAGTGGAAAATAGGTCAATGGTAAACTGATTGAGTTTGTTTCATATATAAGAAAAGAAAGGATAGGAAGATGGGTGGTAAGGAATCATCCTGAGACAAACTTATACAAAAACCGGTGATCAAACAGAAACTAAGCTAATGCAAAGCAAGATTATACTCAAAATGTCCATGAAATATATCTGTTTAGTGGTAAGAGTTTAACCTTGTAGACAAAGTTGAAATCCCCCGGAGACAGTTGTAAAGGGCTCACCAGCGCCAACTTAATTAATAATAATTTTCCCCTTTCCCAATTTATTAAAAATAACAAATGCACTTCAATCACATCTAGGAAGATACTGTGTTGAAAACTAAATAGAGGCATTCTTATTATTGTATTTCTAATTTCTACACAAGTGATTCATATATAACTAAATTCTAAAATATTTCTTCAAATTTGTTTATGCAGCTTTGTTGCAGGCATTATCATGGTTAGCAATAGCAATCTCTCCATCGAGCATATCTATTGTCACTATCTCAATATACCTCCTCCTTAGTAATCTAGGCGCTTCAATAGCCGAGGTAGCAAACGATGCCATCGTTGCAGAGATGGGTAAACCACCTCCTTCTTCAAAAAAGCGCTCTCAACCATCTTCCTCCGGCAACCTCCAATCATTTGTTTGGATAGCTTCCTCTGTAGGAGGAGTCCTCGGCAACCTTCTCGGCGGCATTTTCATCGGCCGGCTCTCCCCACAATCCATGTTTATGTTTTTTGGTCTTCTTGTCACTCTCCAATTCTTCGTTACTGTTTCGGTTAGCGAGAGCTCTCTCAAACTCCCAAAGAATCCGTCCGTTGGGATAAGGAAACAACTTTCAGAACTAGCGGCCGCGCTAAGAAAACCTGAAATTGCTTATTCAATCTCATGGTTTGCATTATCTTACGCTGTTATTCCCGCACTTACGGGAACCATGTTCTTTTACCAAACGCAATACTTGAAAATCGACTCGTCGGTATTAGGTATCTCCAAGGTGTTTGGTCAAGCAACAATGCTTCTATGGGGCGTTATATACAATCGATACCTGAAATCTGTCTCGCCAAGAAAACTTATATCAGCCATTCAAGCAACAATGGCATTCTTAATGATTTCAGATTTCTTGTTCGTGCGCGGTTTCTACAGACAAATTGGCGTGCCGGACTCACTGTATGTTGTGATTTTCTCAGGATTCTTGGAGGTTCTATTCTTCTTTAAGATTCTACCATTCACCGTGTTAATAGCACAATTATGTCCACAAGGTTGTGAAGGTTCAATAATGGCATTTCTTATGTCTGCTGTTGCATTGGCATTCATTGTGAGTGGATACCTTGGTGTTGCACTTGCTTCATATATCAAGATAACAGGAAGTGATTTTTCAGGATTTCCACTTGGACTTTTGATACAAGCTGCATGCACTTTGTTGCCAATATTTTGGTCATCATGCATACCTGAATATGTAAAAACAAAGGACAATCGTAAAGACTAATGTATTAGTACTAGCTTTTGGAAATGTGATAGTGATTCAAGAAGATGATAGTGTGATTTATGTTTATTTAGTTGCCTTAGAACATCCACAGTGGAGATACTTAAAAGTAGATTTTGCGTGTTTAATGTCGTTGTTTAATAAGTATTCAATCTCTTTAACTCAACATGTCAAAGAAAATTTATTGAATATTTAACTCGAGTCTCACTAATAATTCAATATTATTATATTTCAAACAACAATAATTTATTTCAATATGATTTATTACGTACGACACATGCAAAAATTTCATAGCCAACCTTCTCCATAAGCATACAAAAGGATTTCTTTGCAATGGGAGTATCGATTTTACTTGGTGCAAAATAGGTGAAGAAGTCACCATTGTGGATGTTCTTGTGCATTGGCTGGTTTATAGTAGCCAAATAAGGGATTGAAGTGACCAAAAAGCGTAGAGTAATGTAACTTGGTGGCTTGGGAGAATCATAAGGGTTGGAATGATAAGGAGGAGCTCATGATTGAGTTCAACTATCTCACTGATGAAATAACAACTAATAAAGATTCATTGCGTTTAATGTGCACTTGCAGGACAACATCGCACTCAAGTGGTTATGGATTGATGTTATTGGAGGAGCTTTACCAAAGGAGCTTACTTGGTAAAGGAGGCTTATTCTATTTTGACCGAAGAATTTGTCTCAAGTGTGCTCTCATCTTCTTTTCGAATATTAACATAACATCCTAAAGTTCAATCAAAGGTCTCTTTATTTGCATGGAGAATGTTTTAGAATAGATTGCCCACAAAAAGTAACTTGTTACGCCGATGAATTATTTCAAATACAGCACAACTAAATGCAGCATGTTGTGGTGAAATTGAAAAAGTTCATAATTTGTTTTCTCATTATTCTTAACATATCTTATACTTAAAATGTTTATTTAATATATTCTCATTTGACTTATTAAAGAAAAAACAACATTTGTTATTTAAAAAACAAATTAACTTTTGTGGCAACCTATTAAAATTGTTTAATATTTTTTGATAATATTATTAAAATAAATATTGTTATTATGTAATTTAAATCAATAACCGAAAGCCTAAAAACAATGCAAAAGGACGTACTATAAATCAATAACCGAATGCCTACAAATGGACGTCCTATAAATCAATAACTCAATGCCTAAACAATACTGCTTCCCTTCCGCAAGTTGAATTGTAAACTACACTCTTTGAACTATTTAATTTTTTTTTTTTTTTTTGTGCTAAAAGTATTCTGACCAAACATTGACACTTTTCAAAAAGCTTTTAAATTTTGTGGAGGATTCACACCCCACTTTTCAAAATAAATTAATGGATTGTTGATAATTGATTGATTTTTCAACATCGTAGAGTTTTGAATTTAATACACTAATGACGTCACATTATTTTCGATCTCAAATAGGAAAATCTCAAACTAACTATTAAAATTAGTTTTTTGTTTATAATATGATTAAAATTAGTTTTTTGTTTATAATATGATTAAAATTAATTATGTTATGATATAAATCTAAATCAACAAAAAATGCAAATCTATAGGACTTACTGTTTCAACGCGGGTTGATTTCCTTAATTTGTAGAATGAGCAATATTGCTTCCCTTCGACACTTACTTCTCTAGAGTGTAACATCCAACAACATCCTTAAAAAATTATTCCAAATTAATAAGAAGCAATAACATTCTTCTGATTAAACAGAAAAATGTAGGGAAAGCTATTAATAATACATCCACAAGTTGAATCATAAATTACAGCCTTAAAGCTATTCAGATTTTTTTTCAACTAAATATTTTTGTACATGTATGGGTTTATGCCACAAGCATTCTGGGCGAACATTGACACCTTTCAAAAGGTTTTCAATTTCTTGTGGAGGTTCAAACCCCACTTTTTTGCACGTTCATAACGTTCTAGTCTAGTCATTCCAAAACATGGTCCATATGTCATATTCATGTCAAATAGACGCAAAATCATCTCTTCTTCGCTGTGTTCAGGAACGTCTGAAAACAAACCAAATATAATCAGATTTTATAAAGTTAACTAATAATCTTGCATTGGTTGTTCCAAGTTCAGACAAGAAAGAAAGTTACAATTAACAACTAATATTAAAAATTCAAAACTAAAGTTAAATCTCTTTGTAAATATAAATCACACTCTATAAATTTAGTTTTTGCATATATAAATGAGAAGAAAAAAAATAGAGCATATAAATCAATTTTACATTGAAGTATTATTTATACCCACAATGCATTGCCATTATTTTCTATATATAAAATTCAAAGAGAAGTAAACTTTTTTTTTTTGGTACAAAAAGAAGTAAAGTGTTCATTGTAAGAAAAAGATGTGATTGGTTACCGTCAGGTTGACTAGATTTCTTAGATTTCTTTCTAGATGTAGAAGGCTTATTAATAGCATTTTTCCTCTGCTTGTAGAACTTCTTCATCTTTCTCCTATGGAACCTGTTTTTCTTTAATGAAATTATCAACCTCTTTGTTGATAAAGATTGGCTTTGTAAAAGTATATATACACTCAACGGACCGTCTTAAAAGATTTTAGAGGCCCGTATTTAATCTTAATAATTAAACTATGATAAAAGTAAATACAATTTTAATAATTAAAAAATTTGATAAAATAAATTTTAATTCCTATATATGTCAATCTATCTCTACACATATTAATCTAATATTAATCTAATAGAAATTCATCACAACCTATCGGCGTAATTAATAATTTGTTATTTTTATAAAATTTAATCATTTTCATATGTTCTACACTTGTCCGCACATTTTCTTTTCTTGAGTATAAAACAAATAATTGGTTATGCACAAGATAACAAAGGTGAATATCATCATTGGTTGTACTTAAAGTATCTCTTATACAATTTGGTATAATTCAATTAACATTTTAATTAAACCCAAAAAATTAGCATTTTGTTACTCATTATAACCACAAAAAAGACAAAATTGTTTAATAATTAAGAAATTTTACTATTAAAATATTTTTTTTTAAGACATTGTTTGTTTTCTTTTTGCATCCGTCTAAACACTATTTTTAGTGTGTTTCTTTTCTTTCTCCACGAGTCTTTGAGTCATTTTATTATTTGACTTTTTTTAGCATTTGCTAAATAGTTAATCTTTAACATCAAACTTAATAAAAGCATTTGACTCAATTAGTTCATAAAATATAAAATTATAACATTAATTTAGCCTTTTAACCACTAATGAGTTCTTAAAATCAGTAAACTAGTAGATCATTAAATAAACACTTTCAAACAAACTAAACTTCTAAAATCAGTCAATCTCAAAACCCTAACATCAAAAATCCTAACTATAACATCAATCTTCTTTGTTGTCTGGGTCGCGATTCATGTTTTGAAATTTGAAAAAAATCAGCAATTGAGAAATGAATTATATTTCTATGGGTCGCGGTTGCCGCGATTGGCGAAGACAAAACACGCGATTCACATATATGTCGATGTCTAGTGGTGGATGGTAAACTAAAACAGCAGTTATCATCAGTGCTATATGTGAAGACGGTAGTTGAGAGAAATTAACAAAAGATAAGGAGTAGTGTCTAATGGAATTATGAAAGTAATTTCAGACGAATATTTTAGAAATAAGGTGCATATATAAAATTTTAAAGCAGTATATAAAATTAAGGATATCAATTCAATTTTTTAAAGTTCAACTTTAAAAAAAAATTTGGAGTCTCACTCACTAGACTGTGCTAATTGTTTGATTGCACTTTGTAAAAAACACAAATTGTACTATCAAATAATTGAACGACATCAATAATATCAAATAATTACTTAAAAATATCTTAAAGTAATGGTCTACACTCTTTAAGAAACTTAAAATCATCAATAATAGACTAAGAATTGATAATTGCAGTAATTTCTCTTCCAACATAAATTGTTATGCTATATGTCAAAAAGTCAATTCCCATCTTGTTTCATAACCTAAACTTACTAATTTTCATTCTTGAAAAAGATATTTCTTATCCTAGACTTAATAATGTCCATCCTGATTTTAGAGGTCTAGACAAACTTTCACTGCATTATTAGGTGGTGGGCAAAGAATCGTCCATATTTGTTTGAGAAATGCGTAATGTTTTTTATTTTTAACTTTCTTCACTTGGCCTTTTACTAAATAAATAGCGTAATAAACAATATACAATCTCATTAGAAGATGAATATCCTAGTCACTGAGAAAAGCATCCTCCTATTATTGCATATTTTTATTTCTTTAAAATATCTCCTAAAATATCTATGTGGTAAACTATGATATAATTGGATGCATATATAAACAAATTTAAGTTGCCATTCTATATAAATGAACTTCTTAAAATAGTTATATTTGGGTCATCATGTCAAATAATTAAACTTTAATTATTATTTTAAATTAGCATTTGTAGATTATACATTGACAACGTAAGTTTTCTTAAACAAACATTCAATTCAGTTAGATTATCCCACAACACCACTTTATAATATTCATTCTTAAAACATCTTAATACGATCTAGTGTGCATTGCTACTATTTATTGAATGAATGTTGTGGTTATTTTTTATTTATTAGGTTTATGTCTTCAAATTTTTGTTATGTTTCCTTCTTTTTATCTACTCTTGATTTATAGAAATAAAAATATTGTGGTTATTGTTCTTGGATTTGGTTGTGCTTATATTCTCGATTTCTTTTTCCTTCATAACACGATTGGAGCACTGCTCTTTGGAATTTGGACTTTTTCCATATAGGCAACGTGTTTTTGGACTTTTCTGCATCGTGTAACAATATGTTTATAAATTTCTTTTGTGCATGGACTCCGAATTAGTCAGTTTAGTAAAATATATGTTTGGATTTTTTTAGTAAAATATATGTTTGGATTTCGTAATCCAACCTCAATTTAGTAAAATATATGTTAAGAACCTCAATTTAGTTTAGATTTTACTGGTATGAAAAGTTTTACCCAACCTATTAACGCAACTAATTTCCTTCATCAAAGCTAATGTTTTTAATAAAGGCAAAATTACATTAAGACTCTTTTAATTTATAAACAAGTCATTTATCTTTTTATGTTAAATCAATATTTTATCTTTAAAAATATTTATGTTAAAATTTTTTATTACACTAATGTGTATAAATATGATCATTAAATAGTATACCACCATACATGATTCTAAATTTTTAGGGGAACTGCAATATAACAAAAATGTAGTATAAAATTTTATGTAATAAAATAATGTCAAAGTTTTAATAGTTCAATATTTTTTCTATTTAAACTATAAATTCAAAATTTATAAATTGGTGGTCCATTATGATTGAACATGTAAAAAAAAATGATAGATGTTTTTTGAATCCTTATACAAAAATTAAAATTTTATATAACAAACAA